>JARYGA010061428.1:227920-457275 GCA_030545235.1 Helianthus tuberosus
TCTGTTTATGGTGATTGTCGATTAACATATCTAAGCTGTGCACAACCGTTCTGGTCATTACCTGTATTTTTTTAGAATTTAAGTTCGCGTCAGGGTTTGGGTCATATTGTTCTTAAAAGTTGTAACGATTTAAATGTTAATGCTATAAATTTGTGTTTTAAGCTGAGCCACTTGCCTGCAAATGCGTCAAGGGAAACTATTGTCCCAGTGGAAGGGACGGGTGCATTTAAGGGACAGGTCACGAGTTCGATCCGGGTGTAGAGGCGGGTTTTTTAAAATTTTTGGGTTTTTTCCTATACTGCGGTGAGGTATTTCAAAGTCCATTTCGTAACACTTGATTATCAAACAATGTTCACTTACATTTGCGTTATGGATTATAGAGAATTTGACGTTTTATAATAACACTTGATAAAAAAAATGTAGGCGTTTTATAATACTAATTAAAAAAAATGTTGACGTTTTATACTAACACTTGATAAAAAAATGTAGAAGTTTTATAATACTAATTTAAAAAAATAATGACGTTTTATAATAATAATTAAAAAAATTGTTACGTTTTATACTAACACTTGATAAAAAATGTAGAAGTTTTATAATACTAATTAAAAAAATGTTGACGTTTTATAATAATAATTAATTAATAAAAATGTTGCCATTTTTCTAAATATATTAAATAAAAAAATGACATTTATATACCTTCATTTTATAACAATAAATAATAATAAATATAAATGTTTATATATATTTTTTTATTTTAACAACAATTTAAAAAAATATATATAAAGTTTTTTTAAATAATATTTCATCCCAATGAAAACCCTCCATACCCTTCAAATTTATTCCATACAAAAGAGCCAATAATTGGGCAATCATTGGCTGACAACCAATCATTGACAATTAATAGGATGTGTGAAAAAGTAACCAAAAAGTAAACGTATAGGGCAATGAGGGGCTTATCAGGTGGGTCCATTTTCAGGTGTATAGGGCAATGAGGGGTGTATAGGGTTAGGGGATGTGTGGATAAATTGAGGGGATGTGTGGATAACCAGACCCTTAAAAAATTATAGTGGGTAAACAGTGTCCCTCCAAATATACAGATGAACAGTAACATTTTCTTGTCTGATTCATTGTCCACATTGCTAGACCTCCCATTCGGAAATCCGATCCATATTGGTGAAGTCCGATTGGGTGTAGGTTTGTTTGCTCCATCTCGGCCTCTAGTGGTAGATCCAGAACATTTTTCGATGGGTTCATTGTTTTTAGATACTCCATTATCATAGGACCAGATGTAAAAAAAAATCGAGTCGGTTCGATGCCTTGTGTCGGGTAAAATTCATCACATAATATAAATATGATAAAATAATAAAAAAAAATATGGTCATGAATAATTAACAAACAAGTAACAAAACTACGATGGTTTTATAAATTAAAATAATACATATAGTTGTTCCTTACGAGTTTTCATATTTTGAAAATGTTGCATTACATCTTCGACCGAAAATTGTTGAAAGAACTCCTTTTCAATGTAACAAATGCAAGCATCGTTCATGTATCATCACTCATCCTATTACGCAATTCCGTCTTCACATGCTTACTAACTAATGTATCATTTTATCCACTTTCCTTAAACAAGTAACAATATAAGCAATACGCTTTATATGTTATGACACTATATTTTAGCCACTTTCTATGTTTACTATTGTACCATTCTGGCTTAAAGCGTTTTAATATATCATCACAATCACAATCTGTTTGTGGAAAATTATGCCCTCTTGGTTGACATGGACCTTTGAGCAAATATGTTCTTCTAATTTCATCTTTGACTTGGGTGATAAGATAAAATTGGTTTTCATTCAGAAGTATCCCATGGAAGATCATTTAAATCTATATCGAGGGTTTACTACTTGAAGATGATGATTCAATGTTTGATGGTTGTCTTTGGAAAAAAAGTTGTCAATTTTCTTCATACCTAAATATTGAATTCAAGTTTCAACAAATTACAAATTAATATCACGATTGAATTAGTTATTGTTTGTGTGTGTAATAAGAAGTTTGTTGTTTAGTGTTGGTCAAACAGAAGAAGAAAAAGAAAATAATGAGAAGTTTCAATAATGTTTACTAAAGTCACTCAAAACTTTTTTAACTTTTAAAGTTGTTCCTTTGTTATAAAAGTTTTCATAACAACAAACAGGATGGACAGATGGTTAGCAGCGGATCCATTCATGATCAAACTCACTCTTATATAATTAAGATGGTTTTGTATGATACAATGTAGTTGTTTATTTATTATATTAATAATTATAATTAATTAATTAGTAGGTGCCAAAGCTGAAGTTAGAGGTTTGAATTCATCAGCAGCATCAGGATTTCCATTTTCATATCCATATGCATATGCAGATCCAAGTGCATCTGCATCTGCATCTGATGATGAACCCTGGGAATCCATGTGGCTGTTTTGCATACTACATAAAGGATTCTTATTTCAGTTTTTTTTATTATTTTTTTATGAGTAAACTTCAATTTTCGTCCCTGTGGTTTGCTGATTTTAACAGTTTCAGTCCAATAGTTTATAAATTACAGTTATCATCCATTAGTTTTCTGATTTTAACAGTTTCAGTCCATTAGTTTTCTGATTTTAACAGTTTCAGTCCATACCAGTGTGGACTGAAACTGTTAAATCAGGAAACTAATGGACTGAAACTGTTAAAATCAGAAAACTAATGGACTGAAACTGTTAAAATCAGGAAACTAATGGACTGAAACTGTTATTTATAAACTATTGGACTGAAACTGTTAAAATCAGCAAACCACAGGGACGAAAATTGAAGTTTACTCTTTTTTTATTTATTTTTTTGCAATTGGCTAATGATTTGAGGTACTAATATGGGTTTAATTGTTTTTATGTAAGTAGATTGCTGAAACTGCCAAGAAGCATAAGATTGTTGTTATAGCAGATGAAGTTTATGGCCATTTAGCGTTTGGAGCAAACCCATTTGTGCCAATGGATGTTTTTGGGTCCATGGTGCCTGTTCTTACACTCGGGTCTTTGTCAAAAGATGGATAGTGCCAGGTTGGCGGCTCGGGTGGTTTGTCATGACTGACCCTAATTCCATTTCAAAAATGCAAAGGTACGTGAACCAGGAAGTTAACTTTTACCATACAAATGCTTGTTCTAGAAAACCTATACTGAAAGCTCGAGTTACAATTGTTTAAATAACTACAGAGTAAAGTACACTGTACACGGATAATCCCTGTTCCAAAAATTTGGATTTGGTCCCTAGCTTTCCAAAAGTACACGGACACTCGCACCCGTCTATTTCACTCATGTTAAGATATGCAAGTTATTAATAACCTTTTTCTTTATTTTGCAGATCATCCTTCAAATACTCCTCAGAGAAGGCTGCCAACGAAATTGTAGAAGGCAATGAGGGCTGTATAGGGTTGAGTGCATTAATTGTAGAAGAGACGACTCCATCCACCAGCAAATGCAGTATCAAGGTCAGTTTAGGATAATCATTTAACTTAACAACTCCAAGTTAATATTGTTAATGACGTTTTTTTCTTTCTCTATGAGCTGTAATGCGGTGTTTGTATATTAGGGGAGTGGGATCGGCAGCAAACTTACTATTGCAACGGATGATTCTTGAGGAATATTCAGATGGTTTTCTGCGCTGGATAAACAATGTAGAGACGTTATGCCACTAATGCGTCCACGTTATGAAATGAGCTGTTTGAAACGGGTCGTGTTAGTCGAGCTAAAATCAGTCATTTTCATGTTCGGGAAGCGTCAAGAATTGCCGTCCCTTGCGTTGATTACCTTTTGTACCTATTTTGAAAATGGTCTGTTTATGGTGATTGTCGATTAACATATCTAAGCTGTGCACAACCGTTCTGGTCATTACCTGTATTTTTTTAGAATTTAAGTTCGCGTCAGGGTTTGGGTCATATTGTTCTTAAAAGTTGTAACGATTTAAATGTTAATGCTATAAATTTGTGTTTTAAGCTGAGCCACTTGCCTGCAAATGCGTCAAGGGAAACTATTGTCCCAGTGGAAGGGACGGGTGCATTTAAGGGACAGGTCACGAGTTCGATCCGGGTGTAGAGGCGGGTTTTTTAAAATTTTTGGGTTTTTTCCTATACTTCGGTGAGGTATTTCAAAGTCCATTTCGTAACACTTGATTATCAAACAATGTTCACTTACATTTGCGTTATGGATTATAGAGAATTTGACGTTTTATAATAACACTTGATAAAAAAAATGTAGGCGTTTTATAATACTAATTAAAAAAAATGTTGACGTTTTATACTAACACTTGATAAAAAAATGTAGAAGTTTTATAATACTAATTTAAAAAAATGTTGACGTTTTATAATAATAATTAAAAAAAATGTTACGTTTTATACTAACACTTGATAAAAAATGTAGAAGTTTTATAATACTAATTAAAAAAATGTTGACGTTTTATAATAATAAATAATTAATAAAAATGTTGCCATTTTTCTAAATATTTTAAATAAAAAAATGATATTTATATACCTTCATTTTATAACAATAAATAATAATAAATATAAATGTTTATATATTTTTTTTATTTTAACAACAATTTAAAAAAATATATATAAAGTTTTTTTAAATAATATTTCATCCCAATGAAAACCCTCCATACCCTTCAAATTTATTCCATACAAAAGAGCCAATAATTGGGCAATCATTGGCTGACAACCAATCATTGACAATTAATAGGATGTGTGAAAAAGTAACCAAAAAGTAAACGTATAGGGCAATGAGGGGCTTATCAGGTGGGTCCATTTTCAGGTGTATAGGGCAATGAGGGGTGTATAGGGTTAGGGGATGTGTGGATAAATTGAGGGGATGTGTGGATAACCAGACCCTTAAAAAATTATAGTGGGTAAACAGTGTCCCTCCAAATATACAGATGAACAGTAACATTTTCTCTCTCCTCCACTCACACCCACTTTTTATACTTTTTATAATTTAATATTGTGTGAGGCAGGAGGGCCCCGCATCTTGTCTGATTCATTGTCCACATTTCTAGACCTCCCATTCGGAAATCCGATCCATATTGGTGAAGTTCGATTGGGTGTAGGTTTGTTTGCTCCATCTCGGCCTCTAGTGGTAGATCCAGAACATTTTTCGATGGGTTCATTGTTTTTAGATACTCCATTATCATAGGACCAGATGTAAAAAAAAAATCGAGTCGGTTCGATGCCTTGTGTCGGGTAAAATTCATCACATAATATAAATATGATAAAATAATAAAAAAAATATGGTCATGAATAATTAACAAACAAGTAACAAAACTACGATGGTTTTATAAATTAAAATAATACATATAGTTGTTCCTTACGAGTTTTCATATTTTGAAAATGTTGCATTACATCTTCGACCGAAAATTGTTGAAAGAACTCCTTTTCAATGTAACAAATGCAAGCATCGTTCATGTATCATCACTCATCCTATTACGCAATTCCGTCTTCACATGCTTACTAACTAATGTATCATTTTATCCACTTTCCTTAAACAAGTAACAATATAAGCAATACGCTTTATATGTTATGACACTATATTTTAGCCACTTTCTATGTTTACTATTGTACCATTCTGGCTTAAAGCGTTTTAATATATCATCACAATCACAATCTGTTTGTGGAAAATTATGCCCTCTTGGTTGACATGGACCTTTGAGCAAATATGTTCTTCTAATTTCATCTTTGACTTGGGTGATAAGATAAAATTGGTTTTCATTCAGAAGTATCCCATGGAAGATCATTTAAATCTATATCGAGGGTTTACTACTTGAAGATGATGATTCAATGTTTGATGGTTGTCTTTGGAAAAAAGTTGTCAATTTTCTTCATACCTAAATATTGAATTCAAGTTTCAACAAATTACAAATTAATATCACTAATTGTCTAATTCATATCCACATTTTCACATAATTTTTCAAGTTCAACAAATTAACATAACATATTCAACAAATTAACAATTTAAAATCAAGAATTGTCTAATTCACATTTTTCATATAATCATTCAAGTTTAATAACATATTAATAACACATATTCCTCATTGAAAAGAATCAACGGATCGGATGAAAGAAAGTAAATAAATTTAAAAAAAAAATAGAAGTTTACTTTCATTCTTTCAAGAAGGCTTAAAAATGGAAGTCGAGTGTTCATTTAGGAATCAATGTGAGGGATCTATTTGTGTAGTTATGCTTGACCGCTCGTACTTGTATTAGAATCATGTAACGCTTCGCATGTTGTACATTCCTTATTTAGAAAGTTTAATCGTATTTCTATCTATGGAAACTTGTATTCGTAACATGTTCATATTCCGTTGCCAGTTACATAATTCGAGACTTTAATCATAATGAAATTCATATTTTATACGTACTTGTTATTCGGACATTCGACCGTTTAAATACGTGTTTATCCGCAAACCAACACTTATTATACATACAATTATTCACGCATACATTCTCGACACTTAGTTTATACTTACATACACGTTCCATGCTTAAAAACATGCCAAAACACAAAGTTATTGCATAAAATAATGAAGGAATCAAAGTTCAGGGGCCAAAATGAAATAAATCAAACTTGGGGTAGATAAAATGGGACGCCATGGGGCGCGACACCCTAAGCCATTTCTATGGCAGCCCATCAAACCCTCAATCCGTAGATTGTTGTTTTCTCTTCATGGATTGGCCATTATTCTCTTCCCCAATCACCTTCTAACCTCCTTTAACACCAAACCCTACCTCCTCCTTATATAAACAAGCCTCCATCCTCCCATTTTCACTTTCCCAACTCATTTACACACTCAAATTGCTCTCAAATCAGTTGCAACATCAAGTAAAGGCAGAATTATTCCAAGTCCAAAAGTGAGTTCAAACTCACTTTTCTTCATCTTTTCTTCTACTACAAAGCTTGGGACACCTATAGAAGTGTTTCCACATGTTTACCATGGTAAACTGTGACATCTGTGCATCTATGACCATTATACAAATACAAAACCAATGAAATCGTGTGTTTCATACTTGGGATTTGTATAAATACATGTATCATTTGCACATATCAATTTTTGTTCGATTTCATGCTTTAAATCGCTTTCTGGAAAGTTATACGCAAACTGATGCGTAAACGTAATCAGTTTAACGCGACAAACACTCCGGAATTACATAACTTGGAAATAAGTTTTGGAGGGTTTGGTGTGTCGAAAACAAGTTTATTCGATTGCAGGGACTATTTGCGACAAACTACGAAAGTGTGCCGATTCATATAGTAACGAACATTCTGGAACTTGATCATAAGCTAAACATACCCTAAATATCCTTTACATAGCTTAGAAATAGGCTTTGAGGGGTTCGTTATGCGAAAATACGCTTATTTGATCAATAGGGACTAAAAGCGTTAAAAAGGTGAATAAGTTTGCATTTACATGCATATCTTACGTTCTGAACATATCCGGACATCCAAAAAATTTTGTAATCATTAAAATATTTTATTTTAGTGATTGGAATGCAAAAATACCACTCGTCGCGTAATTTGGATCGTTTTCGCGGCTGTTCGAGTTTTCGTCATAATTAACCGAATAACGCGACTGTATGACCAAACGAACCGACATCCGAGATGTTTTCAAGCATATTTCATGTTCCCTATGCTTTAACTTCATTGTAGAGCCTTGAAATGGGGTTAACGAGGCTGAAATGCATCAAAATCAAAGTTTTGAGCATGTAGGGACTAAAATTGACAACTGCTGATTCTTCTCTCCCAGGGCGCGTAAGCCAGGGTCTGAGTCTATGCGGGGCGCGACAGACTGCCCAGACAGAAATATTGAATTTGTTCAAACAGCTTGTTCCCATTGATTTTAACCCCTGATTTGGTATACCATGAGCTTGTTTTTGGACTCCCCCTTGTATTCTAAACTATGGGCCACATGTGTATGGCCAAGATCATGCTTTGATCCTTGCAAAAACACATGTAATGAACTCAAAGATTCAAGGTTTCCTATAAATACCCATCATGGTTGCCACTTTCATTTGCACATTTGATCTAATCTGCTCTAAGTGGAGGCATTCACTAGTTGAAAGCCACCTACCTGAGCATTTTTAGTTCAATTATTCCTAGCTTGGACCCTTTGTAAGCTTCTTTCATGCTTGTTTATGCTTTTCAAGCTTGAAAGTCAAACAGTGTTTGACTTTCTGCTTTGACCATGAATTGATCAAGTCAAAGTTCAATTGAACTTTGCAACGTGAGCGTAATCACGATGGTTATAGTCCCTTGTGACTATACCTACTGATTACCACGTCGATTAGTTGAATTGACGAGTCAAAGTTCCGGTCAAAATACGTATTTATGCGTATTTTGCAACAAAGTTATTTTTCGGGTATCAAAAAACTTTGTTTTGATATTAAAACTGTTTTCTAACTTAGTTAAACATGTTTTAACATGTTTAACTCGTCACTTTTAGTTTAGTGCTTGTATAGGGTCGTAAGTCAAGCGGTCTTGACAACCGCTTAGACTTTCGAACCCAACCCGTTTGGTCGATCGTTAGGATCCGACCAAACATATTTTGTGACCATATTTGTATAGGGAATAACCTTCCGAGGTTATACCTTATGGTCACTTAGTTTTATTAGTTATATGATAGGTAGTTTATATGCCTTAAGTAAATGACCAAAATGCCCTTTTCATGCATAATTTGATTTTAAGAATAAGTAACTTAAATTTTATCACTTAAAATGATTATGCAACATATTTAAACATAGCAGGGCATATAATACTTGTCATAGGACTAGTTAGGCGTCTCGAACGCGCATTCGCGCGAACGACGCGTTAAAATAGCGTAGACTACCTTAACGAGTCGTAACGGGTCGTAAGCACTTAGGATAGGTTTCGATTTAGAATATAGGCTTTGTTAAACCATATCACGTGAGTTCCAATACTCAATTGGTTTACGAGACCTCATTCTACCCGATCCTCCGATTTAGGTGTCGATTTATTAACTTAGCAATCCGATTACTAGGTACCACTTGATTTCCCTTGGTTTGCCCGAGCTTTGTTAAGTTCACTAGATCGAGGATACTTTGCAATTCAATGTGAGTACATAGTCCCCTCTTTTACTGTTTTCAAACATTTTTGGGGTGATTCTAATGTGCTAAACGATTTCGAGTTTTCTAAACAAATGTTATGGTTTATGTTAAACACAACGAATTCAAACGAAGTTGTTGGGACGTTAGTCGAAAGACAATTGAATGACATTCATTAACTATTTTAAGCCGACCAGTAGTACGTTGTGGTACCATAGGATATTATGATACCATAGGATCTGACAAATCCCGTTATTGGACTTTCACCATGGTTATGGGGGTAATGTGGGTAACGACAGAACCTGATAATTGTTAACTTACCCTTTGGTGGTTTGTTAATACGAGTTGAACGATTAGGACGAGTCACACAGGTTTGAATGTATTCAATAAAACGACCAAAAGTTAGTTTTCACAATTTGAACTATTTGAACCACTGGAACTATTGAACTATGTGAACTATTTTGAACTAATTGAACCACTGGAACTATTGAACTATTTGAACCACTGGAACTATCTGATCCATGTGAACTATTTGAACGATTGGAACTATTTGAACTATTAAACGATTGGGTTATGGTAAGTGATTAGGTAAGGGGACGGGTGTAATGTGATAAAAGCATGGTGGATACGCCGCTGGTACTTCCTATATATAAGTGCTTTTAACACATTACATGACATTGCGTTATCTAGATCACTTGGACGAGTATTTTCAAAACGAAGTTTCAGTACAAGGTTTACTTAAAGATATAAATCAGACAATGTTTACTTTCAACGACGATTTACTACTTAGTTTACAAAGACAAATGTTTTTAGTTAGGATTCATGGCAACAATGGCTTTGGTTTATACATATATCAACTTGTATAAGTTGATAGAAACATACTGCAATATCAAACTCCTTTGTTTTCAAGATACACACTCGACAACTCTCGTAGTTGGACGAGGTATTGTAATATGAACTCAAGGCCATGAATCTGAAATACTCACAAAACCTATGTACTCGCCGGCATTTTTATGCTGACGTATTTTCACATATGTTTCAGGTACCGTAGTTTGATGATGATTATGATGCATGCTCACATAGGGATGGACGAGGCCTTAGTGACTTAATAACAATGAAGGACAATATGTTCATGTTTTGCTTTGCTTTTAATATTCGAGACAATGTAATAAACTTAGTTCAATAAAACGAAACTTCAAATCCATGTGTTGTGAAACAATGATTCTGTTACGACACTCCCCGACGTTTCCGCCGCGGTTTGTTGTTTTAACGTGGTCGGGGTGTGACATAAACCAAGGTGGAATGTTGGTGCATATTTCGTACGTCTTCCACTATACGAATCGCTAGATAGAGCGTGTGTTGAATATTGTATAGAATAGAGAAAGTTGGACACGTATTAGACATTGTAATGGTCTATCCGGACGGATGGACAACATATAGTCCAAACCCCCATCCGAATGTAGGTGTAACATTGTTAAGTCCATCCAGACGGATGGAGTCCACCCAGACGGATGGACGCTAGCTCATTTGGACTGGATAGGTTGTTGCCTATAAATAGGGAGTTGGGGTTCCCATTTGGACAAGTTTTGGGGTCTCTGAGGGGACATGCTGTCCAACAGGTCTCATGGTGCTGTAACTTATCAAGATATGAATATAGACCAGATTATAAGTGACTGCTCGGTGTCGTATCTATCTTCTATTCCTTTCTTAGTAATAATTAACGCATCAAACACGTCGTATCGTGACCGAGGCTCTGTCAAACTTTCCGGTTCCTAGAATATCAAGTGGTATCAGAGCTACGGTACCGATTTAATCGATCTAACAATCGATTAAATCACCCAAGCTCATCAATTTTGGGTTAAACGGGAGTTTTGACATTAAAATAGAGAAAATCGTCAAAATAAAGATCAATTCACCAATGGATTTTGGAGTTGAAGGCATCAATTTGTTCGGAATTGATTCGCGCATAATCTTGTGAAGTTTCATCATGAAATTCACACAAATAAAGATTCAGGATCGAAAAAACATGATTTGGAGTGTTCTCGAGTTGTTGGAACATAATCCTTCGGATGACCATGTCACAACCCCCGACCCCACCCTGGGATCGGCTGCGAACCAGTAAGATGATATCGGTGTTTATTAATTTGGCAGCGGAAATTTTCATCAGGATCATCGTTAGGAAATATTTTTATCAGAGTTAAACACCAAAATATTGAAAATAGATAAATGGGAAAAACCCAAGTTTTGCTGATAATACATTTATAATAAACAAGTAGGACAAAACCCGATTTTCATTTGTAATATATTTATAGGGATAAACCTTAATTATTGAAAACAATCCTCCTTTTTATTTAAGTAACCTTTATAGCCACTTTTCTAAGCCTTCAGTGCTCTCCAGCTGGATTTTATTGGCTTCACACTAAGTTACCTTAAACACGTGTTTAAAAGATTTTATCAGCAAGAAATACTGGTGAGTGAATCCCAGTTTAATCCAAACAAGTTTTATCATTTTGCAGCATTGAGGGCAATCCAGCAATTACATTTGTTTATATCTACTTTAATTACCACCCATGATACTGCCAATCCTGACTTGTGGTAATGTTACTACTCACAGTGTAGTAACAAATTTTGTACACAAAACCCCAACATACCGACGATAATTGTAGAATACAAATACTCAATCCCTGTTAAATATAATTTAAAACAATTGAGGTTTTGTAAAAACACTTTGTGAAAAGAGGAATCACTCACATTGCTATTTTAGATAATTCCTAGTGACTTCCTAGTTATAATCTATTTAATATAAACAATGCACACGTGTTAGTATAATAACCCAATTTACATAAGCTATCCCCGAGACAGAACTCCAATGACTGAGTCGGGCAGAGCCTTGACATGCGTTACGGAGCTTTAGATCAATCGGGCAGAGTAACTAATATGTAACCGGGGGTTATAATACTTACAATGAGGCAGAGCTTCGCTTATTAGTGGGTATTATACCCGGGAATTATTTTGGGTATTAGAGATTCGAGAGAGAAAATTGAATTGTGAACGATTTGAAACTGAAGCTGAGATCCCCTATTTATAGATCTGGTCGAGCATGGGGTCGCGGCCCGCGACGGCCGCTTCTATCTTTCTCGTTGCCCGCGAGGACTATAGGGTAGGCTCTAGGCAAGGTGAATCATCGGTGTAGGTTGGCCACGACAGGGACACGTGGCAACACCGGGTGCTCGCCTAGTGTTGAGCTGTCGCGCCCCGTGAAGCACACCCCCATCAAGGTCGCGGCCCGCGAGCGGCCATAAAATCTTGTTTTATTTGATTTTTAATAATATAATGGTATTTCGAGGTCGTTTTTCATATTCGGGGTGTATTTTAGGACATATAGGGATTTTAGGAGAGTTGTTATATCCTCCCCACCTTGCTTTAAATCTCGTCCTCGAGATTTGGGCTACGATATCTTTTCGGGGTTACGTCACGTCTTTAAGTTAGTAAAAATAGAATCAAGATGTCTGAGATAGAATTAAAAGATGAAAGATATCATAGGATAATTGGAATTCAAGGGTCCCAAAAATGATGTTTAACTGAACAAGATGAAATGATACCATTATCAGGGTGACTGAGTTTCATAAATTAATCAAGACATAAGAATCGAATGTAAACGATTTTTAGAAACAATAGGATTCAATGCCAGAAGAGAACTTATTTTGATCATTAATTGAGGGAGATTCTAAATTAATAATCTCAATTTGAAAATAGAAGTATGAAAAATGATTTGTCAATGATCAAACCAGAAATCAATGACGTTTATTTAAACGGCAGAGATACACTTAAAATACAATAGGAGTTAGTGTATCATTGTCCTGATATGAATTGATATAATTAAGGTTCATGATTAGCTCAAGCTATAAATTTATACAGACACCGCAAGGTGCTTGTAACGATTGAAAGAATTCAATGATTACGGTGACCGAACGAATTCACCGTTCTCGAATTTAATGGAAAGTTTCAATGAAGTGAATCTGGATATTTCAAAAGATAGGATGTTCAGGTGAAGAAATAAATGAATATCGTAGGATTGATCAAAGATGAAAGAAATGTTGGAGGTACATTAGAATAAGAATTTAGGTACCTTTATCTTAACACAAAATTGTATTAAGACTGGTTTAGGATAACAAATCAATAGGTAGATAAATTCGTACTTTAGGCGTGAAAATGAAATGAGTCCAAGTTTTAAAGGAAATGCCACTGTAGGGTGTCATATTTTAACAAATGATTTGAAGAATTAAACAAGTCTACTATGGTTCAAACAAATGAAGGGTTAATTGAGATTACCTTGAATATGATGGTCTCAATTTATCATATGGGATCTTGAGTTGAATGTATATTGTCAGTAAATTCAAACAATTGAGCTTGGTGTGGACCTATTCCAACAATGGATATATGTAGTTGGCAAGAAAAGGGTTATGATGGAAATTTGGTAAGAATCTTTGAAAAGAAAAGGAGTTTTCCAAGAAAAGTTGTTGACTTGATATTAAGAGTCAACGTTTTTGCAGTCATAGTGATTGTCAAAATGAGTATGAGGAAATAAGGTCTAAATTTGTGAATAAAGATCTTTTTTAAATGAAATCACGTGCATAATAAGCAATGCATGTGTGACATAGGAATTTGTCAAGAGATGAGACAAATGAGAGTTGGCTCTATAAAAGAAAAATAAAGACCTTTTATTATAAAATTTTAATGGGAATCAAAAGTCAACTAATACTATGGTGCAAACAAAACATTTTAAAAGTTGTTGTTGCCTCCGGTATTGTAAATATTTATGCGTTCTGAGCTTCATCTAGGTTTCTATCCTCGTTGTCGGGTGTCTTAGATAGTTTCGGGCAGTAGGGACGAATGTGACTTGGTTCTCCGCATTTGTAACATACATTAGTTTTCCTTCTACATTCTTCCTCTGTATGTCCAGTCTTCCTGCAGAAGTTACAGTGAAGTGTCTTCCTAGAATGGAATCTTTTTGAACGCTTTTTGTTGTTGCAGGTCGGCTGCGCGATTGCTGATTCCATTCCTTTGTCCTTACATGATTTGTCGGAGCGGAATTCCTTATAAGAGTAGCTATAGGTTGTGGTTTTCTTTCGTTTGGAAGATGGAGTTTTGATACGAATATCATGACCTCCGTTGATACTAGGGTTAGGTTTGAAGTGATGAGTATGCCTATAGTGGGTAGTAGGATTCTCGTTTATAGGCACAAAAATCTTAATAGCTTCAATGGTCGAAGGTATGACATTCGATATTCCTTGAGCTATTATATTTTCTATAGTATTTCTATCTAAAGAATTTTCATTATTAGCCTAAATTTCTTGATTACATGCGATTTCCTTTGACATCTGAATTGCAATTATTTCCAGATATTAATATCGTAGAACTAAACAATCATTCAGACACGTTTTGTTGCTCAAATTACATTAGCACACTTATAATTATACCTATCAGTATTATGCGTTAACAGATATATATATATATATATACACACATATATTATATTTTTAGCATCTTCTTTCAATATATATATATAATATATTATGTGCTATTTTCTTTTATCGTAGTTACGGACGAGCTTTTATTCTAGATTATGGGCTCGGTGTTTTACTAATAATGGCTTTATATTTTCTCAGCTTAGCTTATATTCTCAGAGCTCATAATTGGATAAATATTCGAGATGTTTGGTGGAAGCTGTGGTTGTAATTGTGGCTAGAATTAATGGTATATATATAAGATCCTGAGATTCCCCGTCATTGATTCTACCATCTTTCCCTTGGTGCTAACCCGGGTGTCCTTGGGTTTCTTTTGGGTAAATTATGGTTAACGGTTCGAAAAATCATTTGGAGAGATTCTGGGTAAACATGTAGGTTTGTTCCTTCAGTTATATATAAAACTTTATATTTTTTTCGCAGAAGGTATTTAATTATTATATTGTATACATTATCAAGAAATTTGTGTCTTGCATATACATACGTATAAATATAAAGTTTTAAAAAATTATGTAATATATACATATAATACCAATTCATAAGAATCCAATTACATAACTAAGTATATTAGCTATCCTGTTTATTCCCATAACTTTGTTGATTCCTTTATATTAACAAAATAAATTTCTATTAAACTTATTGAACATAATATTTTGGGATAAAAAGGAAATTCATCAAAGGAATAAATTAAATAAAAATATAAATTTTTCTAGATTCTTTTTAGAACAATTTGTTGGTACACTTTATGTGGACACGACTCGGTTCGGTTCGACTCGGTTCGATTCGGTTCGGGTCGACTCGGTTAGGTCCGGCTCCTGCCCGACGTCACGACATTCCTCAGTCGTGTGCCCCAGAGTTCGACACGCGAGGCACGGAGCGCCGCGAGTATTTCCCGCAAACACATCACCATGACATCACCTTAGTGATGTCATGATGATGTCAAGCATTTTGTCTCATATGTTGAATATGTTGAAAGATTATAACAGAAACATATATCTGGGCTGTTTCTTCACAAATGGGCCGAAGAACTGTTTGGACTTTGGTTTAAACTTGGGCCTTTACTACAAATGACGAAACAGAATTAGAATATATGTATATCGACGAAACAGGTGTGTTTCGTCGACTTTAGTTGTTTCGCCGAGAGGTATTTTTGTTTCGTCAAGGTCTGTGTCTCAGTTTAGTATAAATACCCTCATTAGTTTCTGTGTGAAACGGAGATGAGTGCAGAGAGATCAGAAAATACTTGTAAAGAAACTCTGTCAAAATTCCGTCAAAACTGTGTTTGTATCAGTTTGTAATCGGTTCTCATCCCGTTAATCAATAGAGTGTGTTTCATTGGTTAATCCGTGTTCTTTATTACACTTTGTTTGGTTTGCACCGTCACGGGGATTCCGCACCCGTTACCGTGTTCGTGATAAACAGGGAATAGGTTTACGTTATCGATCCACCGGAAAAACGGACCTACAAGTGGTATCAGAGCATTGGCTCTTATCCTTGTTTAAAATCAAACTTGTTCGGTTTTTTTTTCAAGTATTTTGTGTGTGTTTTTCTGAAAATGAGTTCTTGAAAAATTAATATTTTCTGGAAAAATATTCATAAATCTGCTGTTTTATTGGTGTTTGCTACAGATTTTTATCAAAAACCTAAGTTAGATTGTTTGTTTATGCTTTAAACCGGGTTTTTAGTGAAAATCTAGTGTATTTTCGTGTTTCGGAAATTTATCGGTGATCGGAAAACTCATCGGAAACTTCATGTTCTTGAGTGTGTTCTTCATATATTCATAAGTGTTCTTGTTATAAGCTGAGAATTTGATCTGTTATAATTGATTAAAACAAGTGTTATAACTTATAAAATAATATCTTGACTTTTGTGTGTAAAAGTTGATAATTATCACAGTCTGTTTCGTTGAAAATAAGAAAGTAACAAACATACTTGTGTCAGGATTAAATATCTTGTTGTCTCATCTTATCCTTGACTGGTCAGTAGATATTTTAAATATCTAAATCAACTGACTTTTACCCAGTTTTGACGAAACACACAGCCGACGAATCAAATCTGTTTCGTCGCAACATCTTTGACGAATCAAATTCTGTTTCGCCGCAACATCTTTGACGAAACAAATTCTGTTTCGCCACGAATCACAATTATCACAAGTCTGTTTCGTCGTCATTCATTCAGACGAAACAAACCTGTTTCGTGAACTCTGTTTCGTCGAAAACAGATCTGTTTTAAACAGAAGACTTATATCAGCTTGCTTACTGTTTGTTTTCAAGAATTTGTGCAGGTACTATCATACATACATCAAATATGAGTTGTACTAGTCCATGGGATTGGAGTATGGATTCTAGACCACGTGAAGATCCGACGTCCGCAGCAGCGTGGGTGAAGAGTGTTTTTGGTCAACCAACTATAAGTGCCGGACAATGGGCTTTGGCATCCAATCAGAACCAAAACATTCAAAATCTGTTGATTAGCGAGAGCGAAACGGGTAGCAACAATCGCCCGCCAAAGTTGAATCATATGAACGAGTTTCCATCATGGAAAGGTCGTTTCATTACATATGTTCAAGGTCAAAGCACTGATATTTGGAGGTGTTTTATTACTCAACGCAATGATGCTCTTGAAGTAGCAGCTTCAACGGCCGAAGGTTTTACTAACATGCAGGAAAATGACAAGAAAGCATATGAATTTGAGAAAAAGGCATTTGCTGTTCTTACTCAAGCACTTCATAAAGATATCTATCATCAGTTTTCTTATTGTACGGACACGAAAGCCTTATGGGATTGTTTGGTGACAAGAGGAGAAGGAAACGCAGCTTCCAGAAAGACACGGCATGATTTATTAAAGAAAGAGTTCGAATCGTTCCAGTTCTTGGAAAACGAAACTCTAAATGATATGACCACACGGTTTTATCATTTGATTAGTGAGATGTATGCCTATGCTGTTACTGCATCTCAAAAGGAAGTTTGTGCACGATTTGCTGATTCTCTACCACCAAAGTGGAGTCCATACATTGAGCTTCTAAAGCATACAGGTATTCTAGATGCTGACACTATAACTATCTATGAATTTGTACAGAAGCTGGAACATAAAAATGATGAAGAAATCCGAAAAGCAAAACGCATTGCTGCTCCTCAGAATATTGAAATGTATTGTGGTGGAGGTTTTGACCCGTCAGCTAGTCTGAGGCAACCAAAGTTACAAACGGCGTTTGTATCAGATACAAACTCTTCTCCGTCTCCTCAACAAACTCAGACTTATTCTGGAGGAGGTTTGTAACACCTCGAAAATTTCGGGTTCAATAATAAAACGACACGTGTCATGTCAGACAAAACGCGTTATAAACCCGGATTTAATAAAGATGATTTGGCAGGATTTAAAGTGCCGTCATGTTAAACTGTTACCTCTGAACGACCTCAATTATAAAATCCCAAGACCCGATTAAATGTTATACACGTCTTTTATACCCTCAATTCAGAATTTCGGTTCACAATATTGGACTTGCAAAAGCATGTTGTGATATCACGAAGAAAATGAATGGTAAACCGAGGTTTTCGGGTCTTGTATATGCATTCATTGGAAACAATACATAATGGTAGGGTATGAAACTATTTTAGACACATTATGGAGGTCCCTAAGTGTTATTTGAGGTCACAAAGTCGGATAGTGGGATTGCCCCTTCGAAATGCCAAAGAACAGTCAACTTTTGAGGCTGAAGACAAGCTTACGGACCGTAACCTTGGTGACCTTACGGTCCGTAAGGCACCTGCCAGCATCAGAAAACAGGCAGTAGCCTGTTTGTGTGCAATTGTGACCATTAGGGCCGGTTTTTCTTGCATGTGAAGGACCCTTAGACTTCCCTAGGCACTAGACACATGTGTTGAACAATTGTGGAGAGTTGTAGACTTTGTTGTCATAAATTCATGGTGCCATGAACACTATAAAACCCACATAAGTTGCAACTCCATGATCATTCCATTCTCAATCCAATTCTGATCATGGTGGGGCTTCCAAACTGATTACAAGGCCTCCCTAATCATCATTCAACACTAGTAAGTTTGCTAATCCCTTCTAAATTAATTCTAGCTTAGTAATTAGCTTAAAAGTCAAACCGACGTAACTTCGGTTTGACTTCGCGATTGATTAATGATAGCTCAGTCGTATCGCAAATTAAAAGTACCGTTAGATAGGTAATTATGTGGGTATTAAACCCTTATAAGGGCACGTACCGAATCCAGACCTAACTAGGTCGTTTGTCGGGTCAAACGTTGACCGAAAAAGTCAACAGAATTACAAAATGCGATTTAATGCACGATTAGCAATCCGCGAGGCGTGTAACCTGTTTTAAACTTAATATAACTTGGTAATAAGTATAAAAACTTGTCTACGCTTGTCCGACTCGACAAATTTCTGTTTAAACCCGGTTCGGAACCGAAAGACGCAAAACTTTGACTTTTGCATTGACTTCGGTTCTGACCCATTTTAATTTGATTCGGTATTGCCTTAGTGCTTCATTAGGGTTGGGTTACATGATAGTATAAGTCTCGGTACTTGTTTCGTTGATTAACAGATGCATGTACACGTTTCCGTTAATCGCTTAAATTGGACCATAATGCCCTTATGACCTTACAACGAGAATTTTGAAAATGTGGAAGTACAATAATCTTAGTTACTGATTACTTCAGTCCCGAACATCAGGGTTACGTTAAACCCCTTTTATAATCTTTAAAAAAGGACCAAAATACCCCTACGGGGCATAATTAAGGTTTAAACTCGTTTCGGGCATTATGGAAGGTATCTTAATGATATCACAACATATTTAAAGCGTGTTAACTTAGGAAACCTGTTCGCGACCTATTCGGTTACCCGTTACGCGTTATTCGCGTTCGGATCGGTTTATATAACTAGTTTATATAAGTTAGCCGAAACGGGTCAAACCTTATCGGTTTTATCTCAAAATCCAGAATGTGTTTAGTTTACCCATATTATACAAGTTTCCAAACTTGTCGGGTCTAAATCACATTCTATTCCGGTCTTCGCTTAATCGTGCGTAAGAACCGTATATTCCCTTAAGACTAACCGGTCTAAGCTTAGGCTTAATTAAAGACCCGTTAGCATTCTAATTAATTATTTATACCATCATTCCAGACTAGAGCTTTCCGGTAAAATTGTACCTACGCTTACTTAAGTGACTACGGCTGAGTTATTAGATTCTTGCTACTTAAGACAGGAGCTAGCTCAGGTAAATACTCTTAACCTATTTTCCCAATACGGACTTGAAATACGGTATAATGATACCGTAAATACTCTTAACTTCTTTTCCCTATAAGGGCTTGGGATACAGTATTATAGAAATACCGTATGGTCGGGTATTGAATATTTAATTGTATTATGATTAAATAATAGGTAATCCACTAAAGGTATTAACCTTGTGGGCATTATACCGAAACAGGTAATCCACTAAAGGTATTAACCTTGTGGGCATTATACCGAAACAGGTAATCCACTAAAGGTATTAACCTTGTGGGCATTATACCGAAACAGGTAATCCACTAAAGGTATTAACCTTGTGGGCATTATACCAAAAATAATAGGTAATCCACTAAAGGTATTAACCTTGTGGGCATTATACCAAAACAGGTAATCCACTAAAGGTATTAACCTTGTGGGCATTATACCAAAATAATAGGTAATCCACTAAAGGTATTAACCTTGTGGGCATTATACCAAAATAATAGGTAATCCACTAAAGGTATTAACCTTGTGGGCATTATACCAAAACAGGTAATCCACTAAAGGTATTAACCTTGTGGGCATTATACCGAAACAGGTAATCCACTAAAGGTATTAACCTTGTGGGCATTATACCGAAACAGGTAATCCACTAAAGGTATTAACCTTGTGGGCATTATACCAAAATAATAGGTAATCCACTAAAGGTATTAACCTTGTGGGCATTATACCAAAAATAATAGGTAATCCACTAAAGGTATTAACCTTGTGGGCATTATACCAAAACAGGTAATCCACTAAAGGTATTAACCTTGTGGGCATTATACCAAAACAGGTAATCCACTAAAGGTATTAACCTTGTGGGCATTATACCTGTGGCATGGCAGTTAATACAAGATTTTTATTAATAAAATAGTCTCAAGTTATAAAAGATTAATTTTGCCTCTGTGCATTTTAATCAAAGTATAAAAGGTTAATTTTGCCTCTGTGCATTTTAATCAAAGTGTCAAAAGGTTTTGTGCCTAGTGCATCTAAATCAATTTTCTTAAACTCTTTTCAATTGAGTCGGTTGAGTGTATTTACCAGTGAAAACTGACGTATTTTCCAAAAAGGTTAAGTGACAGGTACTAAACGAAATTGGCTGGAAGCTCAGGGCGCTAATAAGGAATCTTGCAAGTTCTAGGCGTCTAAAGTCTGATGAACAAATGATATGTTTTAAGATCCGCCTGTGGATCCTTTACTTCCGTTGTAATACTGAATATTACTTCATATTCGGAATGTAATAATAAATATCTTTTGCTTCCGCTGTGCATTCATATATATTGTGTTGTTTGACTATTATGTTGCCAACCACGTCACGATACTCCCCCACCGGGTCCACCGGTGACACGTGGAAATTGGGGTGTGACAGGTTGGTATCAGAGCCAACATTGAGTGAATTAAACACTAGCTTTTTGTGTTTAATCTCAATGACACAATTGCACATTCCTAAATCTTCTGAGTCTAGACTTAACATAGGATTATTCTCAATCCTAATCTGGAAATTTTACTTCCAAATTTTTATTGGATACGTCGCCAAGCAAAGAAGCCGTAATAGGAGTTCTCCACACCCGGAGCCCTGAGATGCTGAGCTTCGTACCGCGACTAGAATGAAACGAGCATCCAAGGAGAAAGCATTCAGAAATAAAAAGAAGAAGGAACTCCTTTTACTGAAGATCGTTTCCTTAATAGTCCTTATAAGGACATAATTATCTTTCAGTCCCTCCGAGGACACATTATTCCTTTTAAGTCCCGCTTAGGGCAACTTTATACTTTTATTTTCATATAAGGGAATGATTAAGTTTAAACTTTCATTCTAAATAAGAAATAATAAATAAATGGAAAAATGTTATTTCCTTTTTGCAAGATCTACCATTATAATAAAATGGCAAAATCTAAAAGGACAAGACCTAGCTTCGGGTCATATTAAGACCGGCCAAGATGGCAGTTCCACAATTTAGATTCAGATCCATATTTACACCTCAATTTAAATTTGTTCTGCGTTGATTATAAATTAAGAATCTTAAGTGTGAAACCTAGCCTCGGGTCAATTATAAGACCAGGCCAAGATGGTAAGACCTATTTAAAAAGATTCAATTCCCTGTTAACATCTTAAAACATGTTAACACTCCTGGCAGATGTGATTCATTTAAAATCACACACGTCATTTTTATATAGGATTCTTCAAAAGATCCCTAACCCAGTTTAATGATCCCTGAATCCTGGGTTTACGTCATCAATTAAGATGATCATATTTTAACCATACGTGGTAATATAGTGCCTACGGGCCTTGCTCATTTCTACATGAGCCAAAATACAGTGGTAGCTATGACTCCCTGTCAGATAAAGGTAATGAACTAGGTTCAAACCTCAAATGCTTTGATTCTCTGAAATCATAGCTTGTAAATTATATATGTCCTTGTGACTAAGCCAGTTGTGCTAATATACTTAAAGACCTTGATTCTCTGAAATCATGGCTTATAATTTAAAAATTGTCCTTTGTGACCAGGCCATTTGTGCCAGCATACTTTCATGCTTTGATTCTCTGAAATCATAAGCTTATAATTTATAATTGTCCATGTGACCAGGCCATTGAGTGCCACTAATAAAACTGTTAATTAGGATAAACTATAATAGAAATCCTAAATCTATATGATTAATAAATTAACCAAATATGGTCTCTGCTTACCATGGTTAATGAATTTCCCTAAGGGGCAATTCCGTAATAAACGTCCCTTAGAAGGGAGGTGCCTACGGGCTATAGTTAATGTCCTCTGAGACTAAAGACAGCGGTAGTCTATAGCTCCCTGTCAGGAAAAGGTGATGAACTTTGATTCAAACCTTAATGCCGCGATTCTCTGAAATCATGGCTTATAAATTTAACTTGTCTACGCGACTAGGCCATTTGTGCTATTATTAACTTATGAATTAGGATTTATGATAAAAATCCTGAATGAAATAAATATCCTTCCTTCCCTATCAGTATGCATTTTAAAAAGGGAATCTTAAAGGTGAAACCTAGCCTACGCGGCCAAGATGGTGAAACCTACTCAAGGGATTTAGATCCTTGTTAACATATACAAACGTGTTAGCACTCCTGACAAATGTGATTCGATAAAATCACAACAGTCATCCCTATATTGGCAATCTTTAAATTCCTAATTTGCCTTATGATCTAGAAATCATGGCTTATATCATCTTATAAGATGATCATGTTATAAACATCCGTGAGTAAGGGAATTGCCTACGGGCTATAATAAATTGTCCATAAGAGACACAAACATTATGGTCCTTATAATCCCCTATTCAAAATGGTGGGATTATACCCAAACCTAATAGTCAATATGATCGATGTGATCATGACTAATATCATTAGATACGATAATTATATATAGACATCCCTTAGTGATGTTAATTGGTTTACCTTTCTGTCAAGAGAATCGCCTTTCAAGACGATGACAGTTATAGCCTAGGACTCCCATCCTAGAAGATAATTCTTCCATAAGAATCTGGAGTACTCTTCCTCAGAAAGAGTACGACAATATATAAAATTCTATTTTATTATCTTCACTTTGTTTTCTATCGCCTGCGAATGCCAAACTATGTTTGATAAAAGTGTCATATGAGGATTGGCGTATCCTAGTGTGTCCCATAGATTATTTCCATGTCTGATCAGCATGGAGGTTTAATACATGGAACTCCTGAGATATCCCAATGGTCATATTGTACTAATGTCGACTAGTAGCATTCAAAGAAAATATCCATAATATAATTGTCCAAGTAAATATTCCCGATTAAGGAATTCGTGGACTAGTAACATAAATGTGTCACTTATTCGACACGAGCAGCGATGAGTGAACTGGAGCCTGAGATAAAAAAAAAAAAAATCTCTGCAACCTCATTGTACTTAGATTATCTTCTCCTAAGTTTACCCTGTTT
This sequence comes from Helianthus tuberosus, assembly GCA_030545235.1. Classification (NCBI taxonomy): domain Eukaryota; kingdom Viridiplantae; phylum Streptophyta; class Magnoliopsida; order Asterales; family Asteraceae; genus Helianthus; species Helianthus tuberosus. The sequence goes on from JARYGA010061428.1 coordinate 251,770, forward strand.
ACCTCCCTAGAGGCAGGTGGAGTTAAGATTAACATCCCACTTTGGGTTAGAGTGTTGTAAGAACTCCATATTGATTATGGAATAACCAAAAACCTGATTAAGTAAATTTTTAGATAGGAGATTCATATAGCTTAACTCGATATGCTCAGAGTTTGATATTTACTAGATAAGAAAGACGGTTCATTTTGCTAAGGCATTGTTCACCGCAACCCTAATTAGGCGACGATTAAGAATCGCCATCAGCTGCCCAAAATCGTCGAATTGATCGACTAACTGTAAAGGTTAGCTATTCCGTAAGATTAATTTTGAGCAATGGTTGAAATAATCATCTCACCATAAGATAAGCTTTTCTAAAAATAACTGCCATATAAGTATCAAGGTGGCTCCTTGGAGACCTTGTATAAATGGCATGTTAAATGTTTATTAAGACAATAGATTGGTAAGTCCAATTATAAGGATCTGAACGTTGCCCAGGAAACAACAAATAAGATCATACAAATTCCTAACCATCTGTAAGTTGCCATTATTAGGCAGAGAATACTTCCTTTATTTCGGTAAATCTCGGGCCGAGATTTCTTTTAAGGGGGTGAGGATGTAACACCTCGAAAATTTCGGGTTCAATAATAAAACGACACGTGTCATGTCAGACAAAACGCGTTATAAACCCGGATTTAATAAAGATGATTCGGCAGGATTTAAAGTGGCGTCATGTTAAACTGTTACCTCTGAACGACCTCAATTATAAAATCCCAAGACCCGATTAAATGTTATACACGTCTTTTATACCCTCAATTCAGAATTTCGGTTCACAATATTGGACTTGCAAAAGCATGTTGTGATATCACGAAGAAAATGAATGGTAAACCGAGGTTTTCGGGTCTTGTATATGCATTCATTGGAAACAATACATAATGGTAGGGTATGAAACTATTTTAGACACATTATGGAGGTCCCTAAGTGTTATTTGAGGTCACAAAGTCGGATAGTGGGATTGCCCCTTCGAAATGCCAAAGAACAGTCAACTTTTGAGGCTGAAGACAAGCTTACGGACCGTAACCTTGGTGACCTTACGGTCCGTAAGGCACCTGCCAGCATCAGAAAACAGGCAGTAGCCTGTTTGTGTGCAATTGTGACCATTAGGGCCGGTTTTTCTTGCATGTGAAGGACCCTTAGACTTCCCTAGGCACTAGACACATGTGTTGAACAATTGTGGAGAGTTGTAGACTTTGTTGTCATAAATTCATGGTGCCATGAACACTATAAAACCCACATAAGTTGCAACTCCATGATCATTCCATTCTCAATCCAATTCTGATCATGGTGGGGCTTCCAAACTGATTACAAGGCCTCCCTAATCATCATTCAACACTAGTAAGTTTGCTAATCCCTTCTAAATTAATTCTAGCTTAGTAATTAGCTTAAAAGTCAAACCGACGTAACTTCGGTTTGACTTCGCGATTGATTAATGATAGCTCAGTCGTATCGCAAATTAAAAGTACCGTTAGATAGGTAATTATGTGGGTATTAAACCCTTATAAGGGCACGTACCGAATCCAGACCTAACTAGGTCGTTTGTCGGGTCAAACGTTGACCGAAAAAGTCAACAGAATTACAAAATGCGATTTAATGCACGATTAGCAATCCGCGAGGCGTGTAACCTGTTTTAAACTTAATATAACTTGGTAATAAGTATAAAAACTTGTCTACGCTTGTCCGACTCGACAAATTTCTGTTTAAACCCGGTTCGGAACCGAAAGACGCAAAACTTTGACTTTTGCATTGACTTCGGTTCTGACCCATTTTAATTTGATTCGGTATTGCCTTAGTGCTTCATTAGGGTTGGGTTACATGATAGTATAAGTCTCGGTACTTGTTTCGTTGATTAACAGATGCATGTACACGTTTCCGTTAATCGCTTAAATTGGACCATAATGCCCTTATGACCTTACAACGAGAATTTTGAAAATGTGGAAGTACAATAATCTTAGTTACTGATTACTTCAGTCCCGAACATCAGGGTTACGTTAAACCCCTTTTATAATCTTTAAAAAAGGACCAAAATACCCCTACGGGGCATAATTAAGGTTTAAACTCGTTTCGGGCATTATGGAAGGTATCTTAATGATATCACAACATATTTAAAGCGTGTTAACTTAGGAAACCTGTTCGCGACCTATTCGGTTACCCGTTACGCGTTATTCGCGTTCGGATCGGTTTATATAACTAGTTTATATAAGTTAGCCGAAACGGGTCAAACCTTATCGGTTTTATCTCAAAATCCAGAATGTGTTTAGTTTACCCATATTATACAAGTTTCCAAACTTGTCGGGTCTAAATCACATTCTATTCCGGTCTTCGCTTAATCGTGCGTAAGAACCGTATATTCCCTTAAGACTAACCGGTCTAAGCTTAGGCTTAATTAAAGACCCGTTAGCATTCTAATTAATTATTTATACCATCATTCCAGACTAGAGCTTTCCGGTAAAATTGTACCTACGCTTACTTAAGTGACTACGGCTGAGTTATTAGATTCTTGCTACTTAAGACAGGAGCTAGCTCAGGTAAATACTCTTAACCTATTTTCCCAATACGGACTTGAAATACGGTATAATGATACCGTAAATACTCTTAACTTCTTTTCCCTATAAGGGCTTGGGATACAGTATTATAGAAATACCGTATGGTCGGGTATTGAATATTTAATTGTATTATGATTAAATAATAGGTAATCCACTAAAGGTATTAACCTTGTGGGCATTATACCGAAACAGGTAATCCACTAAAGGTATTAACCTTGTGGGCATTATACCGAAACAGGTAATCCACTAAAGGTATTAACCTTGTGGGCATTATACCGAAACAGGTAATCCACTAAAGGTATTAACCTTGTGGGCATTATACCAAAAATAATAGGTAATCCACTAAAGGTATTAACCTTGTGGGCATTATACCAAAACAGGTAATCCACTAAAGGTATTAACCTTGTGGGCATTATACCAAAATAATAAGTAATCCACTAAAGGTATTAACCTTGTGGGCATTATACCAAAATAATAGGTAATCCACTAAAGGTATTAACCTTGTGGGCATTATACCAAAACAGGTAATCCACTAAAGGTATTAACCTTGTGGGCATTATACCGAAACAGGTAATCCACTAAAGGTATTAACCTTGTGGGCATTATACCGAAACAGGTAATCCACTAAAGGTATTAACCTTGTGGGCATTATACCAAAATAATAGGTAATCCACTAAAGGTATTAACCTTGTGGGCATTATACCAAAAATAATAGGTAATCCACTAAAGGTATTAACCTTGTGGGCATTATACCAAAACAGGTAATCCACTAAAGGTATTAACCTTGTGGGCATTATACCAAAACAGGTAATCCACTAAAGGTATTAACCTTGTGGGCATTATACCTGTGGCATGGCAGTTAATAAAAGATTTTTATTAATAAAATAGTCTCAAGTTATAAAAGATTAATTTTGCCTCTGTGCATTTTAATCAAAGTATAAAAGGTTAATTTTGCCTCTGTGCATTTTAATCAAAGTGTCAAAAGGTTTTGTGCCTAGTGCATCTAAATCAATTTTCTTAAACTCTTTTCAATTGAGTCGGTTGAGTGTATTTACCAGTGAAAACTGACGTACTTTCCAAAAAGGTTAAGTGACAGGTACTAAACGAAATTGGCTGGAAGCTCAGGGCGCTAATAAGGAATCTTGCAAGTTCTAGGCGTCTAAAGTCTGTTGAACAAATGATATGTTTTAAGATCCGCCTGTGGATCCTTTACTTCCGTTGTAATACTGAATATTACTTCATATTCGGAATGTAATAATAAATATCTTTTGCTTCCGCTGTGCATTCATATATATTGTGTTGTTTGACTATTATGTTGCCAACCACGTCACGATACTCCCCCACCGGGCCCACCGGTGACACGTGGAAATTGGGGTGTGACAAGGTTTTATTCCTTTTATACCTCCAGTAAATACTACTCAACCTCAAGCATATTCAGGAGGAGGTTTTAATCCATCCCTACCACAACAACAAGTCCTACCACAACAACAAGTCCTACCACAACAACAAGTCCAACCACAACAACAACAGCAAGCTCATTATACCAACAATCCTCCAACTCCAAACCCTAACACAGTCAAAGTTGATACATCAAACCTCTCAAATGTTAGCATTGAAGTAGCAAAGGAACATATGGAACTTATTAATACCATGGTCAGTGCTTACTGCGGTTTGGTCGCCGGTCAAATTGGAAACATCAATTTAACCAACGAAGACTATCTACAAATTAACCGTGATGAAATGGAGTTGATGGATATAAAGTGGGCATTCGCAAGTGCTGTTAGAAGGGCAAAGGACTTTATGGTTCGAACAGGAAGAAGTTCTTTGGAAAGCAAACAAGATACAAAGTACGGTTTTGATAAAGAAGCAGTTACATGCTTCAATTGTGGGGAAAAGGGTCACTTCAAACGTGAGTGCACTCGACCAAGTAGACAAGGCAATCAGAACCCATTCCGTAATCAGACGAGTACTTCAAATGCAAATCAAGACAATCGTGGAAAAGGGATAGTGGCTGTAAACAACACCACTAACCAGAATCAGTCTGGACCATCAAATGAAAGTCGTGCATTAACCGTACAAGCTGATGAAGGGTTTAATTGGTCTTTACAACTTGGGGAAAGTGATCAAGGTAAAGGAGGAACTGCGTGTTATGCTAAGATTATCAATCACATCAAGCACGTTCATAAGGAAGAATTTTCTGATAGTGACGACAGTTCTGGTCATACCGGGAGTTCTGATGAAGAAAGTTCTACTTCGAGTTCTGAATCTGATGTGAACAAAGAAGCAAGTTCTAATCTTGATGACTTATTGAATGAAGCAGAAGATTTGAAATGTCAGAAATCAGTTCTGATCAAGAAGGCTGAGGTAGTATCTAAAGAAATGGAGAAGTTCTTTTCTGAAGACGGATCTTTCTCTTATCAGACTGCCTTTATGGCAAATGTCTCAGATTCTACAAGCCAGGTAAAATCTGAAATTCTTATCAACTGTAGAGATTGTGAATATATGAAAAATGAATTTGATAGAATAAAACTTGAATGTGATACGATTCATATTCACAATCAGAGTTTAGTTGTTGAAATGGCTAAATGCAAAGAAGCGAATATGGCTTTGATTCGAAACGAAAAAGAATTTAAATCTATGATTGAAATTCAAAAGAAAAATGTTTCCGAAGTGACAAAAACTGTTTATCATAAACAAGTTAGTATAAATGAATACATTAACATTGTTGAGGAAACTAAAAAGGAACTAGCCATTGCCAAATGTGAGCATGATGCAATCAAGCAAAAATTGGAGAGTTACTCTAACTCCCGATTTGTGCTCGATCACATTATTGATGTTCAACAACTAAAGGGAAACAAGAAAGGTGTTGGGTATAAGAAGTGTCCGCCCCCTTTGAGACATGATTATACTTATATGCCTGATGAAGAAGAAATGCCACGATTTGAATCCAGTGTGCCTCTTGATTATGAGGAAGTAACTACTGGCCTAGGATTCAAATCGGACAATTCTCCAAGTACAAATTCTGAGCAAAAAGAGTCAACATCTACGAAACAAGGTCCTCCAACCATTGAGGACTATGAGTCGTCGGATGATGAATCTGAATCAGATGTGAATAATCAGGATAAATCACTTGACAAACTTAAAGGAGTAGAAGTTCCAATTGAGAATCATATTCTGTGTGATCCTCCTACCCCTGCTGTTCAACCTGTTGTTCAACAAGTGATAAATCCTGTGTCTACTGTTAAAAGTAATATTGTGTTGTACACTTTGGTTGGTGACTCTAAAATCTATTCAGATAATGATTTTCCAATTAAAAATGTCAATCCTTCATTGATTGATAATGTTTTTGAAAATAACACAAGTAAGTTTGTGGGAAAGTCGATTCAGGGAGTTAATGTGACTCAATGTAATCCAATTCCTAAGACTGAAATTAAAAAGAAATTTGGAAATCAGAAATCACCTTCAAAGCAACAACCTATTGCTTCTAAGAGTAAACAATCAGATCAACGAGCTAAAGTGTCAAATGTTTCTAAATCAAAATTTGAAACAAAAGGGGCTCGTTATCAGAAGAAAAACAGCAATGTTAAATTTGTGGAATCGAGGGGTACAGATAAAATTGAGACTTTTGCTAACAAGTCAAACACTGATTTTGTACAAGTCAAAATTTTAAAACGTGATAGTCAAAACAATTACACTCAACATTCAAACGGGTGTGATGAAAAAGCTAGTACCTCGGGTTACACAAGTTCGACATCTGATCGTCGATCCAGTTCTCCTAAGTTTGTTGAAAGGAGAACGTGTTTTAAATGTGGAGAGTTTGGGCACATAATCAAAGATTGTGCTAACACTCCGAAAGCGAAATTTGTTGAAAGAGCATCACCTGAATCGATTCACCCTAAATGTCGTCCTGTTTCACCTAAACATGATAAAAGAACTATTAAAGAACAGGAATCGAAACAACGACATCAAAATGTGAAGAAAATAGAAAAGGCTTTAAAACCTAAGGTCAATTCTGTTCCAAGGGAACCAAGTTCACCTATAAAACCAGAAATTTCAAAATTTGTTTACAAAACTCAATCTGGTAAACAAAAACAAACTTGGAAACCTAGGAAGAGTGAAGGTTCAGGGGGAGCTGTTTGTTTGGAAAACCATCAACAAATCGAGATCACTATTCGTGATGCTCAGGGACGACCCAAGACCACTTTGGCTTGGGTCCCCATCCTTAACTAATCATTGGATGATATGTGCAGGATGTTCCAGGAGGAACTATTAATAGTCATTGGATTGTTGATAGTGGGGCATCTAGGCACATGACGGGCGACTTACGGCTTCTATATGATGTGAGAAACATTAAAGGAGGCTATGTTGCTTTCGCTGGAGACAAAGGCGGTTACATCACTGGAGAGGGAATGATTTCCAATGGTGTGGTATGTTTCGATAAGATCAATTATGTTCGTCAAATTGATCATAATCTTCTCAGTGTGTCGCAAATCTGCGATAAAAAGTTCACCGTGCATTTTGATGATGCCGGTTGTTATGTGCTTAAACCTGGTTTCACAATTCCTCATGAATGGATTCTCTTATCGGCTCCAAGAATCAATGATCTTTATGTTCTTGATATGAGTCAAGCGATTACGACTTCTGCACAAGTCACATGTTTTGTCTCGAAAGCCACGGAGAAGGAGTCTATATCTTGGCACAGAAGAATGGGACACATTCACTTGAGAAAAATGAACCATTTGGTGAAAAACAATCTTGTGAATGGCGTACCCGTGAGAAGTTTTCATCTACAAGATATCTGTGTTTCGTGCCAGAAAGGGAAACAAACAAAGAAGTCTCACCCTTTGAAGAAAATCAACACTGTTGGCATGCCTCTCGAACGTCTTCATATGGACCTCTTTGGACCTATGAGACACAAAACAACGTTCGGAGATGTGTATTGTTTAGTAGTTACTGATGACTACTCTCGATTTTCTTGGGTAGCTTTTATGGCACACAAGAGTGATACTCCTCAAATCCTCAAGGATCTTCTTACAATGTTGGAAAATCTCTACTCGTTGAAAGTTAAGAGGATCAGAAGCGACAATGGAACTGAATTCAAAAACCGGATTATGGACGAGTTCTGTACTTCTAAAGGCATTCTTCATGAATACAGTTCTCCTTACACTCCACAACAAAATGGTGTCGCGGAGAGGAAGAATCGGACGATAATTGAAACTGCAAGAACAATGCTGGTAGAGTCGGCGTTTCCTGTTCAGTTCTGGGCAGAGGCTGTGTCGACTGCTTGCTACACATTAAACCGAGTTCTTACGGTTAAGAGACATGGCAAGACTTGTTTCGAACTTCTACAGAAAAGGAAACCAGATCTTTCAATTCTAGAACCTTTTGGTGGTCCATGCACTATGATTGATCCGGATGGAAAGTTTGGAGCGAAAGCTATCGAGGGTTTCTTCCTAGGATATGCTACACCAAATTTTCGTGTTTGGAATCTGACTACCAAAAAGATTGAATTATGGAGTGAGGTACGGGTTCAGAGATATACAGATCCTGTTAAAGCTCCAGGTGATCCTTGGATGTTCGATTATGATGGGCTATTCAATTCCTTTGACCTGCCAACTTTTGATGAAGATTCTGCAGCTGCTAGAATGATATTTGATTGTGACAATGCTGCTGAGTCGTCATTAGTTAGACCTGTTGTTGTTAACTCACAAAGTTCTAATTCGTATAACAACATGGTTCAAAATGAGGAAGTTGAGAATGCTACTGAATACAATGAGTCATCAGAAGAAGATGAAGAAAATCTTGATGCGACTGAAGGTACTAAATCTCCAGTTGTTCCTGTTCAGGGTATTTCTGTTGATACTCCTCATGTGCAAGTCGATGATACTGCTGAAGGAAATGCATCCACTTCTACGCATATTCCAGGTGTAGAGTTGGTTGTTGATCTTAATATTAACAATTTGGGTGTTAATGCTCGTGTTCCTGAAAATCCTGAAATGAGGATACACGATACCCATCCACAGCAGAATATCATAGGAGATGTCCAACAAGGTGTGCAGACACGTAATCAGCTGAGAAACAACCCGAGTGCTGGTTTGTATTCAGCTATTAGAGAATCTGGTCTACAAAATGATTGGTCTTTCGCGTGTTACGTTTCACAAGAAGAACCAAAATCTTATAAGGAAGCTTTAAAAGATAATTCATGGGTTGAAGCCATGCAGGACGAACTGCAGCAATTTCAAAAGCTTGGTGTTTGGAAGCTTGTTGAAAAACCGGAGAATTACAAGAAAATTGGAACACGATGGGTTTATAAATGCAAGAAAGATGATCGTGGAGTTGTTATTCGCAACAAAGCGAGACTGGTTGTTCAGGGTTTTCGTCAGATTGAAGGCATTGACTACAATGAAGTTTATGCACCTGTTGCACGTCTGGAAGCTATTCGAATCTTCTTAGCTTATGCTTCTTTCAAAGGATTCAAAGTTTACCAGATGGACGTTAAAAGTGCTTTTCTTCATGGTATTGTTCAAGAAGAGGTGCATGTCGAACAACCTCCAGGTTTTGAAGATCCTATTCACCCCGATCGGGTTTGGTTGCTCAACAAAGCTCTTTATGGTCTACATCAAGCACCTAGGGCTTGGTACGCAACCTTATCAAACTATCTTCTGGAGAATGGATTTAGACGAGGTCTTATTGATTGCACACTCTTTATCAAAGAACAAGATAAAGATCTTCTGCTGGTGCAGGTATATGTTGATGATATAATATTTGGGTCTACTAATGACTCTTTGTGCAGGCAATTCGAACGTGTTATGCAAGAAAAGTTCGAAATGAGTGCTATGGGAGAGATGAATTTCTTTTTGGGCCTTCAAGTTCAACAAACAGAGTCTGGGATATTCATCCATCAGACTAAATATGTTGGTGACATTTTGAGCCGATTCCAAATGTCAGATGCAACGCCCATTGGTACCCCACTTCCGCAGAATCACGGGATTACTCCGGATTTGAAGGGAGAAAGCATCAACTCCTCGTACTATCGTGCCATAATCGGATCTCTCATGTATCTTACCGCTTCGAGGCCTGATATCATGTACCCAACATGCTTACTAGCAAGATATCAAGCAAACCCGAAGGCCTCTCATCTGTCAGCTGTCAAAAGGATTCTACGCTATTTGAAGGGATGCCCAGACCTCGGTCTTTGGTACCCTAGGGATGATAGTTTTGAATTAATTGCATACAGTGATTCTGATTTCGGTGGTTGCAAAATCGATGGCAAATCGACAACAGCAGGATGTCAGTTCCTAGGAAATCGACTGGTAACGTGGCAGTGCAAGAAGCAAACGTGTGTTGCTACATCAACATGTGAAGCAGAATATATTGCTGCCTCGAGTTGTTGCTCCCAAGTTCTTTGGATACAACAACAAATGCGCGACTACGGTTTAGAATTCCTATCTACTCGTATTTTTGTTGATAATAATGCTGCCTTGCAAATCACTAGAAATCCTGTGCAACATTCTAAGACTAAACACATCGACATTAAATATCACTTTATCCGTGATTGTTTTGATAAGAGGTTAATCGATGTCGTTCATGTCCCCACTGATCACCAACGTGCCGACCTGTTTACAAAAGCTTTTGATAAATCACGTTTTGATTATCTACTTTTGGTCAATGGCATTAAGGTGATACCCGAGTAAACTTCTTTGGCTGATCGTTTTTGTAAATATTTTCTTTATAATCTTTGAAAATTCAAAAAGATTTTAGTTTTCGTAAACTTTGCGAATTTTAGGGGGAGATATTTCAAGAAAATACAAAAACATTGAAAAAGTTCAAAATCCAAAAAGATGTCTTTACTTTCTGTCGTTTCGTTTTGAAAAAATTCAAAAATTCAAAAACAATAGAAAAACCAAAAATGAGTTTCTTGGATAAAGGAAAATGATGAAATTCACTGGTGTGGTCGGTCAATGTGCTCAAAATGCAAAATAAAAAGAAAAATGATAAGTATCTCTACTAACGATGTATCGGTAGGCTCACAATCAGACTAAAATGTGCAGGATGATACAAACCTAACAGACTTCAAGTCAGGTGGGAACTGCTCATTGGCATATGGTCTTAGTACCGAAATCTCGTTTGAGAGATTGCCGAGATCTGAAATATTCGGTCTTTATGCTGCTTATCATCTGGGTATCATGGTTGTATCAAACCGTAAAAATAACGGAGACGAAGTCTAAGATCTTCCATGATACTATACATACGTGTACATACTGCATACGACCTCAATAAGTGATCAACAATCACATGTCCAAACAAAATAAGTGATAAATTATCACAGATTCTTTGCGGGAGTCAAGTTCGTCTCTCTGCTGTACGGAAGTACTGACCTGTTCACGGACTTGCTCCTGTGCCCTCATGCATCTGAAAATCAAGTTCCTCATCAATAAGTGATTTTATCACATAGGGCTTGTTTTCAATCAAATAAGTGAGTCTCTCACATTTTTATACGGTCAAACAGATGATAAACGGTATACTCACCGGTAAGATGAATTCTCGTGCATACCTTGATACGGGAATGTGTCGTGAGTGGATTTACATTGACTTGTAAGTAAAATCCTTACCGTTAATCGTATCTCTTAAATTATGATTATGTCTGATCAGTTTGAGCTTATGTGGACCACAATACCGATAATCGAGGTAGTATACTTATCCAGAGCTTTAAACAGAAATCAAAATCATGTTGACTAAGACCGTAAGCTGGTATGATTCCTTGTCCTCGAAACTCGCAAAAAGATTGTCTGTAAAATTTTTGTTTACTGCTTTCGTTTCTGCATCTTTGTATATATTTATTTATTGCTTTCCGTCTTTACATTTGAAAAATGAAAAATTCCAAAAAGATTTTAGGTGTGTTTTAATATAAACTTTATGAAAACAAAAAAAAACAAAAAAAAAAAAGATTTTGCTTCTAGTTTATTTTTGATTGACTGATGTTGGAACTCGAGTCTATCCTACCCAAAATCCTGATCGTAAGCCGGAAAACAATTGCACCTTCATAAAAAGTCGAAGTTAACAAGTTTTGAAAGTTAAAGAATTAAAATTGATCATTTTCTAAACTTTCAAACTGTTGTCAGTTGGTGTTTGATTGAGATTTGATCTCATATGTGTCATTTGTTTAAATGTTAACTATATTCCAAGCGGTTGTTCTCATTATGCGTTTAGCTTTCTTGCATGTGCAGATGCTAAAGGCAAGGAGAACATGTTCGATGATAAGCTTTGGAATGAAGACACGAAGTGGAGGCACTCAAAGGATAAAATGATCGAGTTGCCGCTGACCCTTCATCAACACAACAAGGATCTGAAGATTTGACAAGTCAAATGATTCACGAGCATAACTCATTGGAGAGTTCATTTTAAGGGGGAGTTTGTTAACACACTACCTAAATGAAAAGGGAGTTTGTTGATACACTTTCTACTTACGACGCGTGAAGACTTTGAAGATCCTCCGACATGAAAGACACAGAAGACGAACCTCACGAGTAGCGTCCAAGGGGGAGTTTGTTGGTACACTTTATGTGGACACGACTCGGTTCGGTTCGGTTCGACTCGGTTCGATTCGGTTCGGGTCGACTCGGTTAGGTCCGGCTCCTGCCCGACGTCACGACATTCCTCAGTCGTGTGCCCCAGAGTTCGACACGCGAGGCACGGAGCGCCGCGAGTATTTCCCGCAAACACATCACCATGACATCACCTTAGTGATGTCATGATGATGTCAAGCATTTTGTCTCATATGTTGAATATGTTGAAAGATTATAACAGAAACATATATCTGGGCTGTTTCTTCACAAATGGGCCGAAGAACTGTTTGGACTTTGGTTTAAACTTGGGCCTTTACTACAAATGACGAAACAGAATTAGAATATATGTATATCGACGAAACAGGTGTGTTTCGTCGACTTTAGTTGTTTCGCCGAGAGGTATTTTTGTTTCGTCAAGGTCTGTGTCTCAGTTTAGTATAAATACCCTCATTAGTTTCTGTGTGAAACGGAGATGAGTGCAGAGAGATCAGAAAATACTTGTAAAGAAACTCTGTCAAAATTCCGTCAAAACTGTGTTTGTATCAGTTTGTAATCGGTTCTCATCCCGTTAATCAATAGAGTGTGTTTCATTGGTTAATCCGTGTTCTTTATTACACTTTGTTTGGTTTGCACCGTCACGGGGATTCCGCACCCGTTACCGTGTTCGTGATAAACAGGGAATAGGTTTACGTTATCGATCCACCGGAAAAACGGACCTACACAATTTAATCTTTTAACTGACAGGTTGACTCATTTTGGTTATAACACACGTAGGTCTTGATTCTAATTCTTAATTTATTATATCTATATAACCAACACGTAGGTCTTGATTCTAATTCTTAATTTATTATATCTATTTATTAAAGAATCATAATAGATAATACAAAGTCTAGCATTTCTAAATTTGATCCTTAATATATTAAGTAATGAAGTATCATTCTCATATCAGAATATATATATACATATGACTTAAATACAGTTTAAGAAATGAATTACACTTATCAAATGATAAAAATTGTTTCCTCTTGAGATATATGTACATATATTTTAAACCATCTAGTTATACCATACTAAATATTTTTGTACATATCTTTATTTTATGGATGAAATATTATTTATAATATTGATACAAGTTATATATAAAATATATATACATCCGACTTACATATAATTTAAGAAATAAGTTTAAGTTATTTCTTGTTGATATATAGGTATTATGTATTAAAATCATTTAATTACACAGTACCAAGTTGTTGTACATATTCCTGTTTCATAAATACAGTTTTGTAAAATATTTTATATTTTTCATGGTATATGTATATGTGCTTATGTGGATATAATATAATCATATGGAATAATATTTTTATAGAGTTATCATGAAAATCCTATTTTTTAATTATTGTATCTAAACAATGCTAAAACATTATATTTTAACAAAATTAATGTAATTATATGTTTTGTCAAAACTTTGACAAACATATACCTTTAAGTCGAGTAAAATTTTGGGGTTATATTATAAATCATAAAATATACTGCTTTATCGAATAATATGTTATAGTATGATATTTCAGTGACATCCTACATAAAGGGTGTTATCTTATATCTTTGATGCTAATATCATCATAAGATTATAAGACTTATTATGAATCATATTCATATGAGTATAATATATATATAATATATCACAATCATAACATTATTAATATATTTTCTGTATATATATATATATATATATATATATATAAATATATCATATAATTATAAGATACAAACAGGGTTACACATATTGAGAATTTAAATAACATAAAATCATTTAGGTATAACACATAAATTGTATTATCTTAATATTTATATTATGATATTTTCGAAATATCATATCTGTATATTAATAAGGAAATATTATTATAAGGTTATAAAATTCATATTAAATTATATTCATACAAATATATGATATACATAATATATCATAAGAATTGATAAGACAAAACATTATTATATCACCTATTTATATATATATATATATATATAATTTTAAATATAGCATAACTGTAAGATACAGGTATTGGTAACATATAGTGGGAATTCAAAATTTCGGAAAACGACATAGAAATCATAATAGACATATTAAGATTTTATGGTTTACAGAATAACACATAAGATATTGATTTCCTAACATAAATGGTTAAGGTTTAGGTATTAGAAAAACACCTAAAGGGCTTAAACCAGTGGCATAGCTCTGATACCACCTTCTGTCACAACCCCCGACCCAACCCTAGGAGCGGGAGCCGCGAACCAGTCAGATGGTATCGGTGTTTATTAATTTGGCAGTGGAAATTTTCATCAGGACCGTAGTTAGGAAATATTTTATCAGAGTTAAACACCAAAATATTGAAAATAGATAAATGGGAAAAAAACCCAAGTTTTGCTGATAATACATTTATAATAAACAAGTGGGACAAAACCCGATTTTCATTTGTAATATATTTATAGGGATAAACCCTAATTATTGAAAACAATCCTCCTTTTTATTTAGGTAACTTTCATAGCCACTTTTCTAAGCCTTCAGTGCTCTCCAGCTTGCTTTTATTGGCTTCACACTAAGTTACCTGAAACACGTGTTTAAAAGATTTTATCAGCAAGAAATACTGGTGAGTGAATCCCAGTTTAATCCAAACAAGTTTTATCATTTTGCAGCATTGAGGGCAATCCAGCAATTACATTTGTTTATATCTACTTTAATTACCATCCACGGTACTACCAATCCTGACTTGTGGTAATGTTACTACTCACAGTGTAGTAACAAATTTTGTATACAAAACCCCAACATACCGATGATAATTGTAGAATACAAATACTCAATCACTTTTAAATATAATTTAAAACAATTGAGGTTTTGTAAAAACACTTTGTGAAAAGAGGAATCACTCACATTGCTATTTTAGATAATTCCTGGTGACTTCCTGGTTATAATCTATTTAATATAAACAATGCACACGCGTTAGTATAATAACCCAATTTACATTAGCTATACCCTCCCCCCGAGACAGAACTCCAACGACTGAGTCGGGCAGAGCCTAGACATGCTTTACAGAGCTCTAGATCAATCGGGTAGAGTAACTAATACGTAACCGGGGGTTATAATACTTGCAACGAGGCAGAGCTTCGCTTATTAGTGGGTATTATACCCTGGAATTATTTTAGCTATTAGAGATTCGAGAGAGAAAATTGAATTGTGAACGATTTGAAACTGAAGCTGAGATCCCCTATTTATAGATCTGGTCGAGCAGGGGGTCGCGGCCCGCGACTGCCGCTTCTGTTTTTCTCGCGTCCCGCGAGGACTATAGGGTAGGCTCTAGGCAAGGTGAATCATCGGTGTAGGTTGGCCACGACAGGGAGACGTGGCAGCACCGGGTGCTCGCCTTGTGTTGAGTTGTCGCGCCCCGCGAAGCACACCCCCATCAGAGTCGCGGCTCGCGAGCGGCCCTAAAATCTTGTTTTATTTGATTTTTAATAATATAATGGTATTTTGGGGCAGTTTTTCATATTCGGGGTGTATTTTAGGACCAGGGATGTTATAGGGATTTTAGGAGGGTTGTTATAGACCATCTGGGCGGATGACTATCCGGACCATGACCATCCGTACCATAAAGTCATTCGGACGGATGGGTAGAACTTCATCCGGATGGACATCAACTCCATTCGGACGGATGAAGATACTCAGGTGGCTAACTGTCAAGTTGATCCAAGATCAGTTCATCCGGACGAATGGACCTACTCCATTCGGGCGGATGAGTAAAATACCTAAAAAAGGCAATTTTTGATCGCAACAATGAGGAAAGTCTCTAGAAAAAATTTGGTGATTGAAAATTTTTTCGAGTTTTTAACGACCAAGCTGGGTTGTTCGGGGACACCGTCTGGGGCTTCCGTTAACAGATTTGATGATGCGATCACGGATTGTGGAAATTAGTGGGGTAGTCATGATATTGGTGCAGAATGTTTATCATTTAGGTTATCTGACTATTTATGGGCCAAAACGTAAAATCCGTAACGATGAAAAACTAACGTTTGGGGAAAATTGTCATATTTTCGGCATAGTTGAGTTTTTCACAGATAAAAGAGGACTGAATTGCTTAGTTTGAGGGGGAATTCAGTAATAGAGACGTAAGAATTTGCAAAAATGAAGGGGAATAAAAATTTTCAGATGTTCCAGCATTTTTGAAATTCGTGACGCTGCAACAATATTCGGGTGGTTTCGACTTCAGATTATCAGGGGGAATGTGAATCTGATCATGGGTGATAGCTTCCGAGATCAAGATGATCCGAGGTGTTGATATCTGATCCTAGACGAAAGCCTCAGAGATC
Organism: Helianthus tuberosus; assembly: GCA_030545235.1. NCBI lineage: Eukaryota > Viridiplantae > Streptophyta > Magnoliopsida > Asterales > Asteraceae > Helianthus > Helianthus tuberosus. The sequence continues at coordinate 268,277 of JARYGA010061428.1, forward strand.
TGAGAGTGATCATGGATGATAGCTTCTGAGATCTAGATTATCCGAGGAGATGAATCTGATTGTGGACGAATGCTTCGGAGATCGGATTACATTACCAGATGTTTTGCTTTCCGATGAAGATTTGCTGATTGTGGAGAATACCATTTACACGGATCAATCATTCTTACGGTGCGTTAAAGGGATCACGGTAAATGGGATTTCAGATCTTCAGGGGAATCATTGATTTGGCATTAACCAGTGGGGTATTTGAAGTTTCTATCAATTGTCGGTTGAGTTTTTTGTACATTCTTAGATCGAGCAAGCGGAATGCGAGATCGTGGTGCTGACATGATATATCAAAAACTAAGCTCGGATGTGGTTAAAGCGGAAACAGAGAATGCTGCAGTGATTAGTTTCAAATTGGTGATTGTTCGTGAAGGTTGAAGTTTAGCAAATCAGAGGAGAGTCGTGAACTGTGCAAAAGACCTGAAGATTCATTTCAGGGGAAATTGGTGCTTTACTCTGTTAAAGCAAACCCGAATTATCAATCGAGGGGGAATCTATTGAAGATGACAAGATGCCTGATTGAAGTTGCAGAATAATTGAAGATTGAAGAATAGTTAAACACGGGTCGAGGTTCTTAAAGTGTTAGTGACGATTCGACAGTGACAACCGAAGGGGAACCTGTTGGTGCAGATTTTGTATTTCTGTCACTATGCGAATAGCTAGATAGAGCATGTGTTGAATATTATATAGAATAGAGAAAGTTAGACACGGATTAGACATTGTAAAGGTCCATCCGGACGGATGGACAACATATAGTCCAAACCCCCATCCGAATGTAGGTGTAACATTGTTAAGTCCATCCGGACGGATGGAGTCCATCCAGACGGATGGACACTAGCTCATTCGGACTGGATAGGCTGTTGCATATAAATAGGGAGTTGAGGTTCCCATTTGGACAAGCTTTGGGGTCTCTAAGGGGAAATGTTGTCCAACTGATCTCATGGTGTTGTAACTTGTCAAGATATGAATAGAGACTAGATTATAAGTGACTGCTCAGTGTTGTATCTATCTTCTAATCATTTCTTAGTAATAATAAACGCAGCGAACATGTCGTATCATGACCAAGGCTCCGTCAAACTCGCCGGTTCCTGGAATATCATGGAACATCACCATTTTGAGGCCCAAGCTTTCTGTTTTGGAAGAACCTTTGTTTAATCTTTATGAACATGTGATAATCTTGTACCTACCTTGCCTCTAATCAAGTCCATGGTTAGAGAGCTTGTGTATGGTTGATTCCTATGAGTTTAGAGGTGCAAACACCCTCTAAACTTTCTGTTTTGATAGGGTTTAGACAAACCACAAGTGATGAAACCTTCCAAGTCTACCATAGTTTATATGGCAAGAATTGTGATTTGGTGAAGATGTGAACCTTGGAAGTTTTGGCTATCCTAACTTGTACCACCACCTCACTTGATGTTTTATCATGATATTCCAAGTAGTTTCCTAATCCTAGAGTAACACAAGCCTGCTGCATCTCCAACATTTTCCATGATGGGTATAAAACCCTCGGGTTGATCTTACTTGACTACTTAATGAACTTGTTAAATAGTTGTATTTCCATTTTCATTAATGACCATCCGAATCATCCTTGTGATGATTTGTGCATTGGTAAATTCTAACAATGAGATTAATCTTACCTCCATGCTTGACTTACATGATTTATATGATATTACATGTTGGACAAATTATAACATATACTCTAACCGAATTCATGATACTAATCGGGTTATGATTATGTGTTATGAACTTAGGTTATTTTATCTTGGTTCTAATTTCCTCGTTTTTTATTCTAGTGGGCAAGTTAGTACCCATGAAATCACATAAAAACTTGGTGTCAAAATGAGTACTTAGACAAGATATATTTTTACGAATACATACTTTTTGTACTTGAATTCTAAATCCTGAATCCAACCACTCCATAAACTCCGAATGACCATACACCTTCGTTTCCACATTATCAACAACTCGTCAATTCATGGATAATCAGAAAGCTTTGCAAAGCCGTGAGTGTACATGACCCCTTTTTTACTTTTACACTTTTGGGTGCAATACGTTTATACTATTAAACACACGCAATCACATACTTTATGCTCAATCACAAACAAACAATCCAACATACATGCTTAATACGTTATGCTTGAGTTCTTATATGTTGGAGTATTCTTATCCTTTATACTTGTCATTAACTTCGTACAAGCCCCCCTTAACATGTATAGCGCTATAGGAGTAATGCAACCCCCGTATTCTTGAGGTCATGTTAAGTTAAACACAGAACGGTCTTATTGTTGCTACGATAGGATTACACTAGCGGTAGACTTTGGGTTGACATTTATAGTTGTATACCAGTTATATGTTAATTCTTGATAACAATTTTGTCAGGTGGACTTGTTCAAACTTTTATACATATGCTAGTATTCAAACTTGTATGCTCGCCAATATTTTTTGTATTGAACTATACTTTAATACGTGTTCTAGGATTTTGATGATGATGATGCATGGAATCTAGTAGAACGCCTAGAAACATACCTTAAACTTTAATTGTTGTTGTATTTTATTTTGTTTCAAACTTGTTGTAATTCTATTTCGAACAATGTACTTGGTGTTGCAATGAAATGAAATTTGTTTATTAAATACTTGTCACATTTAGTGTTATGAAGTCTCTTGCAATCATGTTTTCGTCTCACTCTGATGTTTCCGCCATCGGTTAGGGTGTGACAAATCAGGTGTGTGGTGCGATGTGGAGTGACGAAGGTCGAAGGGTAGAACTAGAGTGAAGAAGGTCGCAGGGACTAGGGAGATGAGAGATTTGAGAGTGACGAAGGGACTAGGGCTAAAGGCTCAGATAAGAGAATTGGGGATGAATTTTAGTGATTTGCTCATTTCAGAAATGGGGTCATGGGGGTGCTGGGTATAATGTGAAAACACTAAGAACTCTTTTTTAGATTTTAAAATTAACAAAAAAAAACCTTCAAAAAAACAAGTCAAACAAGAGTCGAACCCATGACCTCAAGCAAGGAAGGCGTATCACGCATGCCTTAACCACTAATCCAATGTCACACCCCAACTGATGGTGGAAACATCAAAGTGAGACGAATGAGATTATTCGAAGACAACATAATAGTATGATTGTGACAATAATTTAATAATTCAATTTCATACCATCACTAAAAGTCACATCGTCTTAAAAGGAAAGTAAAACATATTAGGAAATAACATAACAACATAATGAGAAAAAATAAAATGAAATTTTGGATGAGTTTCTAGTTCACCCTAAGTTGATTTCTTGAGTCCCATCAAACATTTCCTTCAACATGTATTAAAGTATCCGTCAACACAAATGGTTAGTGAGCATACAAGTTTGGTTTACATAGCATAAGTATAAAAAATGTCGTAAATCCACATGGCAATTGTATAATAAGTTATATAAATCATACTAGCTTGCATGAACTATAAATCAAATCAAAGTGTCCTTTAGCGTAATCTTATCATCATGTAACATTTGCAAAATTTCAACCGTTGTACACTTCCGATCGTTTTCGTATTTAATAAAATTTTATATTTTATTTATGAAATACGTAATCGTACAACCAAGCGAAACAATATTCACAACATTTCTAGAACAAAATCCATGATACATATGCCTTTATACCCTTCATATAGCTTAAATTACAAGTTATAAGTGTTAAAAATGGAAAACAAGTGAAATTGCAAGTCTGAGGGCCAAAAATGCCAAAAATAGAAACTTATTTATCAGAAGGCTTTACGGACCGTAAGACCTAAAGCCATACGGTCTGTAAGGGGTGCCCAGTAGCAGAATTTTGCTTGTTCACCAAGTTCTGCCATCTATAGCCATCTTCTGCCACATAGCACTGAATTTGTCACCATTTCTCTGGTTCAAACACCTCATTAGACACTTGTAAACATCTAAGAATCAATGCCAACACTTGACATGATCTCATGAACTTGATGCAAGTATAAATAGAGGTGATCTTGAGCCATTTCCACTTGCACCTTCAATCTTTCTATCTCTCTTCTATTGGAGCTTGCTTCTACTTATAGAGGCCTCTTACTGAAGTTCTAAGCTTTCCTTGAACACAAGTAAGTATTCTTCCTTAGTCTTTTCATTATTTTGGCTAATTATGAGCCGAAAGTCAAGGAAATTGACTTTTGCTTTAACTTTCGGTTCTGAACATTTTTGTCAAGTCAAAGTACATATTGAACTTTGCTACGTGATCATAATAATGAAGGTGTTAATCCCTCGCGATTACAGCCTCTGATCATCACGTTTATGTAACACCCTTGTCATTATTTAATGGTTTTTGTAAAGTATACGACAAACAACATGTAATTATGACTACATATACTTTGTAAAAATACGGGTTTGTTTAAAACTTTACAATTTTAAAATATTACAACATAACATATTTGAGTTCGTCGTTTAAAAGTTACGACGAAACGACGTGCGGAAGCTTTTTATCTTATTCGTGTTCGGTTCTTCGTTGAGCTTGATCGTCTTCCGGCATCCAAAATGTACCTACATTTCATAAACATGAAATGCTTTAGTCATACGGGGTTTAAAACGTATCTAAACGAGTCTGGGAAGCAAAACTAAATAATATATATATATATTTATATATTTATTTATTTATTTCTTTTTTTTACAGGGTCTACCGTTTCTTCCTACGTGATTGTAATTTGATCCTCCATCATATGGAGTTAAAATCCAACATCTAAAATTCACAAAATTTTAACTTTCAAGCTCTCGGCTTGAAATTCAATTATGACACTTTTGACCCATTCGTGATTTATCCAACAAACTTGTTTATTACCCTTTTCAAAATATCATGCATATCACGTTATATCAATTTACTAATGTGCAAGGTTCAAATTACGGGTTTCTTATGAATTCTTAACCCGTTTTACCTATCTACTCCTTTTGACCCGTGAAGGGAAGTTAAACACTTTTAACTATAAATCTATATATAAGCGTACCTGGCTCGAGTCAACGTATAGACCCGTTTATGCCTTGCTATTATTAATTCAATATTCTATGATGACGCAATTATCCAAATTTCTATTCGTTCCTGTAAACATATGACTTAACAACCAACATTAGTCGATATGGTCATATGATATTATCACCATCATTTGACCCATTTGGTCTATACGACCAAACAATTATATTTATTACAAATCATGCTTTAAACGTTTTTATTCGTTCCAACCCATTTCGTTTCGTGTCGGAACACATAATTCGAACATGATCTATTGTTGTATTTATCACCTATAGAATAAATACGTATGCTAAAAAAAAATAGGTGTAAGCTTTACTTACGGTTTGCGTCCGTTCGAGCTTTCCTTGCGCACTTGACCCGTTTGATCCATTCCTTTCCAGCTCCCACTTAGCTTGACGAGATCAAACTTAACACAATACCCACAAGATTTGTTAGATTAGTCATTATATAAAATGACCACAACATCTCATGGATTCACACATACTCATTTATCAAGACATTAGTTTTAGGTCAGTTTGACTTTCGTAAGTCAAACTGTCCTTGTGTATGTGACTGAGCACTAACTTAGAACATGTTTGGCATACACGTACATATTACTTGCATAAATCATTTGTATGTATTTTAGATGCCTTTAATACACCCAATTTCATAAGATTTGTTTGAAGCAAATACATGGTACACACCACACCATTCAAGTATGGAATAAAAGCTACTACGACATACCTCTTACCAAGTCTTACAATCAAATTATATTTCCACGTTAGACACATTGCCTCAAGTTAATTTATTAGAATGCCATCATTTTCACATTTCTCACAATTCATCATTTTCTTGTATACAATTTTCTTAGATTAAGTTTATCAATAAAATGTGTAGCAACTTTACAATGTAGCTGCGGAATCGACTCTTTTAACCACTTTACGGTTTTATTAAGCCCTTGGTGATCAAAGATGAAATGTAGAATACTAAAATATCTTTCCAACCCAAAAAGAATCAGCTCAATCCGAGCTTCCTATAATTAATTATGATTTTCGCAAAAATCAGCTCAGAAGTCAAAATGCTTCCAATCAGCTTGCTGTCAAAACAGTTCAGCCAACTTCGGACACTGTTTTGACCCGTTTAACATCAGAATTTAACAAACATGTTCAAACATAAAACGTAGTATGTTTTAATAGCTTTCTAAGCATATAAGGCTCAACCTCACAGGCCATTCCAGTGATTTTATATGATTTTTTAAAAACTGCAGCCCAATAATTTTTTTTTTTTTCAATCAGCTTGCTGTCAAAACAGTTCAGCCGACTTCGGACACTGTTTTGACCCGTTTAATATCAGAATTTAACAAACATGTTCAAACATAAAACGTAGTATGTTTTAATAGCTTTCTAAGCATATAAGGCTCAACCTCACAGGCCATTCCAGTGATTTTATATGATTTTTTAAAAACTGCAGCACAATAAATTTTTTTTTTTCAATCAGCTTGCTGTCAAAACAGTTCAGCCGACTTCGGACACTGTTTTGACCCGTTTAATATCAGAATTTAACAAACATGTTCAAACATAAAACGTAGTATGTTTTAATAGCTTTCTAAGCATATAAGGCTCAACCTCACAGGCCATTCCAGTGATTTTATATGATTTTTTAAAAACTGCAGCCCAATAATTTTTTTTTTTCCAATCAGCTTGTTATATTTTCTTGTTCAAGCATTTTATCAAGCACCTTGCGGGCATGACTTTTGTATATCTATAATCAAGTTCATAACTTGTTATTTTTACCAAGATTCAATATCTTTTACAAGACAATCATCTAATTTATAGTTCAATATCAAAATTAACCTCATAAGATTCAAATAACACTAATTTACTCATCATGGTTCTAGTGTTCACCTTGTTCCTACAAAACCCATTACACACACATAGTGGATGATCATGAATTTCATAGTTTACACATTAATTCAACAAACTAATGACTAGGGTTTACTCCTAGACATGATTTCATTACTATTTCACCCAAATAACGATCATGCAAGCTCAAATTTCAAATCTCATGTGTTCATCAAAATTCGAGATGGAACCAAAATGGGAATTTTGACATACCTTATGATCCTCTTGACAAGGTGATCACGATTCTATGTTCAGATTCCGATTTCTACTGGATTTTGGCCTTCAATTTGATAGTTTAGTGCATGTTAGGGTTTTGGAAGTGGGGATGTCGCCCCCTTCCTGTTCTTGATCGACCAGAGCCTCAAAATGAGGTGTTTGGTTTTTTTTTTTTTTTTTTAAACTAATAATAGTTTCAAGTTTAACAACATTGGTCCCTCGACTCTTGTTTGACATATAGTTTTGGTTGTTTTAACCCCATTTCAAGTTATTTCTAGACTTGTAGTTAACTAGGTTATAATTGTCCTAGTTATTCATCTTGTTCAAAATCCCGTTTTATTTTAAGTCCCGTTAAATCTCGGGCCTTTTTATCCATTCTATTTTCTTGAAAGCTCTTATTCACTTTTAAATAAATATTAGGATTATTTAAATAAATTCCTAATATTTTCCGGTTTACTTTTACCGCTAACGATATTTTCCCCGTCTTTAGTATTAACGGGGTTTAATTACCAAACTCGTTTTCGGGGTGTTACAGTTTAGTAGGCGAAATGACAAGTCAAAATTTTACCAAATAAAAGTAAAAAATGCATAAAATGCATTTTACGATGAATAAGTTTTTCGGGTATTAGAACTGAAAGTTTTGAAACCAAATAAGTTTTATAACATAATTAGACATGTTCTGACATGTCTAGCTCGTCATTTCTAGTTTAGCACTTATTCCTTAGTTGAAAGTCGAGCGGTTTGACTTCTACTTTAACTTTCAAATCTGACCTGAAGTTGAGAAGATCGAGACTGACTTTCTGACATTGGTTATGAAGAACTTAGACTGTCAGGTATATCTCACGAGTTTTAACACCATGTCTAGATTAGTTCCTTACTTAGTGACACCGGAACCAAAACGCATAGCCCGTTTCATTGGCGGTTTGGCCCCGGAGATCAAAGCTAGTGTGAAAGCGTCTCGACCTACTACTTTTAGGTCAGTAGCTGATTTGTCATTATCTCTTACCCTTGATGCGGTCAGGCATAGATCGCTTAGGAATTCTAATGTGGGGAAGAGGAAACGTGAGGATGATAACTCACACCATTCAGGGAAACTCTGATCACAAGAAGAGTTCAGGGTTCAAGAAGGACGACCAACAGTCGGGTGAGAAGCCCAAATGCAGGACCTGCAAGAAGCGTCATCTGGGAAAGTGCAGGTATGAATCAAAATCCCAATCGCAGCCTAGGGCTTGTGGGATCTGTAAATCTAGTGAGCATAAAACATTGGATTGAAAGAAGATAAAGGATGCGACTTGTTACAACTGTAACGAGAAGGGGTATATCAAGTCTAACTGCCCAAAGTATGCCAAGAAACCTGAAGAAGGTAAAAAGACCAATGCTCGGGTCTTTCAAATGAATGCTCAAGAAGCAATCCAGAATGACAACATGATAACAGGTACCTTTCTTATCAATGATGTTTATGCAAGGGTATTGTTTGATTCGGGTGCAGATAAGTCGTTTGTGGATGATAAATTTTGTAAGTTATTAAATCTGCATGTTAAAACCCTAAGCATAAAATATGAAGTAGAATTGGCCGATGGTACCATAGAAATTGCCTCAACTGTGTTAGATGGATGTTTTATATCCATTAGGAACCACTCTTTTCCATTATCTTTGCTTCTTTGAAATTAGCTGGTTTTGACATAGTAATAGGCATGGATTGGTTATCTCAAAACCAAGCCCAGATTGTTTGTGACAAGAAACAAGTGGTTATCAAGACTCCGTATGGTGAACGACTTACAATACAAGGAGATACTCAGTATGGGTTGCCTAAGCAAGTGTCTATGCTTAAGGCTTCGATGTGTTTGAAGAAGGGTTGTGTCATTTACATGGCACAAGTAACTATTGATGAACCAAAACCCAAGGTTGAAGACATCCCTGTCATTTCTGAATATCCAGACGTATTCCCTGAAGAACTACCTGGTTTACCTCTAGAAAGGCAAGTGGAGTTCAGAATTGACATTATTCCTGGAACAGCACCTGTCGTAAGAGCACCTTACAGATTAGCACCGAATGAGATGAAAGAGTTAAGGACTCAACTGGATGACTTGTTGGCAAAAGGATTTATTAGGCCTAGCTCATCTCCTTGGGGAGAACCGATTCTGTTTGTGATGAAAAAGGATGGATCAATGCGTTTATGCATTGATTATCCCAAGCTAAACAAGGACATAATCAAGAACAGATATCCATTGCCCAGGATCGATGATTTGTTCGATCAACTGCAAGGGGTAAGTTAATTCTCCAAGATTGATTTAAGGTCAGGTTACCATCAGCTGAAGGTCAGAGATGACGATGTACATAAGACTTCATTCAGAACTCGTTATGGTCACTACGAGTTCTTAGTGATGCCTTTCGGGATCATTAATGCACCAGCGGCGTCCATGGACCTCATGAATCGCGTTTGCAAACCCTACTTGGACAAGTTTGTCATTGTCTTCATTGATGACATTCTTATTTATTCGAAGAACCAGGCTGATCATGAGAAACACCTTCGTTGTATTCTTAAACTTCTTCAGCAAGAGAAGCTCTACGCCAAGTTTTCAAAATGTGTGTTTTGGCTTCGTGAAGTCCAATTTCTTGGACATATGGTTAGTGAGCGTGGTATCCAGGTGGATCCCGCTAAGATTGAAGCCATCATGAATTGGCAAGAACCGAAGACGCCCACAGAGATTCACAGCTTCTTGGGTCTGGCAGGATATTATAGGCGTTTTATTGAGAATTTCTCAAGGATTGCAGCACCCCTAACTTCATTAACTCGCAAAAATATCAAGTTTGATTGGGGTCCTAAGCAGCAACAATCCTTTGATATTCTTAAACAGAAGTTAAGCAATGCACCTGTGTTGACATTGCCTGGGGGAATTGAAGAATTTGTGGTTTATTGTGACGCATCACACACAGGCATGGGATGTGTGCTTATGCAGTAAGGCAAAGTTATTGCCTATGCTTCCCGACAATTAAAAGTGCACGAAAAGAATTACACCACCCACGATTTGGAATTGGGTGTCGTTGTATTTGGATCACAAGAGCCTTCAACATCTGTTTAACCAGAAGGACCTGAACATGAGACAGTGTCGATGGATGGAGACACTGAATGATTATGATTGTGAAATCCGATATCATCCAGGAAAGGCGAATGTAGTCGCCGATGTGTTGAGTAGGAAGGAAAGGGTTAAGCCCATTAGGATCAATGCCAAGAGCATTACATTTTGAAAAACAGCTTAAATGAAAGATTGTTAGCCGCTCAGAAAGAAGCTGTATTAGAAGCTAACTATCCAAGTGAAAAGTTGGGAGTCACTGCTGAACAATTATCATATGGCAAGGATGGAATCCTAAGATTGAATGGACGAATATGGGTTCCAATCTATTGAGGACTTCGGGATGTGATCCTTCAAGAAGCCCACAGTTCCAAGTATTCTGTTCATCCTGGCAGTGATAAGATGTACCATGATTTAAAGGCAAATTATTGGTGGATAGGTTTGAAGAAATCTATAGCCACTTATGTGGCTAAAGGCCTGATGTGTGCTCAAGTTAAGGTAGAACACAAGAAGCCGTCAGGTTTGCTACAACAGCCTGAACTTCCCACCTGGAAGTGGGAAATGGTAACTATGGATTTTATCACTAAGTTACTAAAAACAAAGTGAGGAAATGATACTATTTGGGTTATAGTTGACAGGTTGGCTAAGTCAGCCCACTTTTTACCTATTAAAAAAACACACAGCTTAGATAAGTTAGCTCAGCTGTACGTGGACGAGATTGTATCTCTTCATGGGGTGCCAGTGTCTATCATCTCTGATAGGGATACGAGATATACATCGCATTTTTGGAAGAGCTTTCGGCAATCCCTAGGCACTCTGTTAAATTTCAGCACTGCATATCATCCTCAGATGGATGGTCAAAGCGAGCATACAATCCAAACGCTGGAGGATATGCTAAGGGCTTGTGTTATTGATTTAGGTGGAAGTTGGGATGATCATCTTTCATTGATAGAATTTTCATACAATAATAGCTATCATTCAAGTATTCAAGCTGCACCTTTTGAAGCTTTGTATGGAAGAAAGTGCAGGACGCCAGTTTGCTGGGCAGAAGTTGGAGATGTCCAACTAACAGGACCTGATAAGTCCTAGAGACGACAGATAAGATTGTGCAGATACGTGATCGTCTCAAAGCTGCCAGGGATAGGCAGAAAAGCTACGCAGATAAAAGGCGTAAACCTCTGAAATTCGAGGTAGGTGACAAAGTGTTGCTTAAGGTATCACCTTGGAAAGGGGTAATGGGTTTTGGCAAGAGAGGCAAGCTAAGCCCAAGATACATAGGACCATTCGAGATCATCGAATGTGTCGGAATAGTGGCTTACAAGTTAAACATGCCTGAAGAGCTCAGCGGAATTCATAATGTGTTCCACATCTGCAATCTGAAGAAGTGTCTAGCTGATGAATCGTTAGCCATGTTACATAAGGATGTGCATATAGATGAGAGCTTAAAGTTTGTTGAAAAACCTTTGTCGATTAAGGATCGACAGGTTAAGAAGCTTCGAAAGAAGCATATAACAATTGTGAAGGTTAAATGGGATGCCCGTAGAGGTCCCGAATACACGTGGGAGGTCGAATCCACAATGAAACAGAAGTACCCTCATTTATTTCAGTAAATCTCGAGGTTGAGATTTCTTTTAAGGGGGTGAGGATGTAACACCTCGTGAAATCACGACCAATATGATAAAGACACTTGTCATGGACTTTAAACATGTAAGGAATTATTTTCGAAGGACTAAAATTGTCAAACAATGTAAATATGTGAATAAAGGGATCCAAAGTGTCAACATGCCATTCTTGTGCCTCTGATTGACCTCACACGACGTTCGTATTCTTTAATGAATAATCTATCGAACAATAGAAGTCGTTTGTGTTAAAAATAAGGATCTTATGAAACATAATGATTAAAAGTGTCAACATGTTGAAAGTAACCTCTGAGTGACCTTTTGATGATACCAAAAACATTGTAATGTTTATATATTCTAATCTCAAGAATATTAGATATTAATCTTGTGGAGTTTCAAAGAAAACAAGACTTTTCGGGTGATCGTACAACTAACCGGGAGCTTAACGGAGTTAGTTAATGACCCAAGGTCCTTAAAAGTTAACTATGGGGGTCCAAAAGGCAATAAATGAAAGTAAAACAAAGTTTAAATGGACCAGGGACTGAAAGTGCAAAGTTTAAAAAAAATTCCCGGTTTTGAAGGTTGACGCGGGCCGCGTAAGACTTCCCTATGTCTTACGTGGGCCGCGTGGAAGTGCCAGTAACAGCTAGATGTTGACAGCTGCGGGTTTGGCCTGTTCCACCGCCATAGAAAGCTGGTTTTCAAATTCAGGGACTGAACCAATGGTATTTCATGCATAGGGGACACCTGGGATGATCAGGAAACATTTGTAGACTTGTGTGGAGTGATCTTGTGAATTGTTTTTGGCTATATAAGAGTTCTTGTTTGTTAGTTCTCATGCTCATTCACAAAAATCATTCTCAACTCATCTCTGGAACTTCCTGGAGCTCAAGAAAGTTTCCTCAAGTTCCTAATTCGTGCTAAGAGCCTTTGTAAGCATTCTTAGCTTCTCTAGTTCTAGTTTCATTAGCTTAATGACCAAAAGTCAAAGCTGTCCTGATTAAACTTTGACTTAGTGATTAATCACTAATGGTCCAGCCATTATTCGAATTGAATATGGCTATGAGTTGGTAATTATGTGGGTAATAAGTCCTTAAAAGGGGACCCCCTGATTATCACTCTAACTTGGTCAATTGTCGGGTCAAACTTTATATTAAAAAGTTAACAGAAAGCTATTTTTGCAAATAAACTCAAAACTGATAATGTAGAGGTTATGGAACATGTTTTAACACTAAAATAACTTGGTAATTAATGTAAGAACATGTCTAAGCATGGTCAACCCGATAATTCTGAGTTTAGGCTCGGTTCGGAACCGAAAGTCGCAAAAGAAGACTTTTTCTTTGACTTTCAGTTATGACCTGATTTAGGTTGTTTTAGATATGCCTTAAGGTTTCTTTAGGACCATATTATAAGTTAGTAAAACCCTCTGAGGTTATACTACATGGTTCCTTATTAATACGATTCATTTGCATGCTTCCATTAATTGCTTAAACATTGACCATTATGTCCTTTTGACCTTAAAACGAGATTTCTGAAAATGTGAGAGGACAAAAACCTTTATTACTGATTTATAAACTTGTCCTAAAAATTTGACATCATTTTGTGGTCTAAATTAAGAGTTATGCTCAATATCGTAATTTGAAAGCTTTTTATTAATTAAACGGCATTTTTAGCATAAAGCCTACTTAAACCCAAATTTCGACACCAAACTTTTTACTCACTGATGTAATATAATATTTTGGGATTTTTGAAGATTTTTATTAATTTTTAAGCTGATCATAGCATAGGGTTCTTGCTTTGATTCGTAAATTGTCGGTTATACCCTTTTTGCTAATAAAATGAGTTTTACATAACATTTTGATACCAAACCTTTTGCTACTAATTTTATATGTCAAATAAAATAATTTAAGCCTTCTGCACTGATAAAAACCTCAGCTTTCCTTATATAACCTAAAAATCGCCTAAAACCGACTTTTTACGCGTTTTAAACGCATAGTATGGATTAAAACTATTTTTGACATATAAGACTTAATACCTACTGATGTTTTAAGTAAATTTTTATACTTTAACAGTAAGTAAAAGTTTTAAACTCAGATTTCCAAATTTGACCTTTAAAGCTTTTGTGAAATGGCCAAAATGCCCCTACAGCACATAGTTTGGTTATAAATAATAAATTTCACATATATGCAATACCCTACTGATATGACTTGCAAAAATAAATATTTTTACTGACTATTTTAGACCAGAACCTCTGATTAATATTTAATCTCTTTTATAATCCTAAAAATGACCAAAATACCCCTACGGGGCATAAAATTGGTTTTAAATCCGTTTTGGGCATAATGGAAGGTATCCTACTGATATCACAACATATTTAAGGCATATTAACTTGTGAAACATGTATATGACTCATTTGGTTACACGTTATGCATTATTTGCGTTCGGTGCGGTTTATGGAACTAGTTTACATAAATTTACCGAAACGGGTCAAACCTTATCATTTTCACTTCAAAATCCAGAATATGTTTAGTTTACCCATATTATACAAGTCTTCATACTTGTCGGGTCTAGGTCACATTCTAATCCGGTCTTCGCTTAATCTTGCGTTTTAAACCGTATAACTTTCTTTAAAACTAACCGGTCTAAGTTTAAACTTAAGTAAGACCCGTTAGGAATCTAATAGGTTATTAAAACCTTCATTCCAGATTTAGGAGCCCAGTAAAAGATATTTGCACTTGCTGATTGTATACGGCTGAGATAAATTTGAATATTTTTCTCAAGTAAATACTTTTAACTTATTTTCCCTTATACGGGCTTGGGGTACGGTATATAAAATACCGCTTGGTCGGGTATTGAATTTTTAATCATATGAAGGTTAAATCATTAAGATAACCCGTTTAATATGTTTTGTTTGTTTTAAGCCTTGGGGGGGTTAATGACCATGTCCTGGATATCCTCGGCTCATTCATTAAAATGGCCACGACTTAAGCACGGGGTGTAGGCATACACCTGCCGGTGCGTATGTAAAATAATATGCCCGCTTGTTCGAGAATAACTCGCCGTGGGTTTATTTATATGGTGTGTCTATTAATCTTTAACCCGGTGTTCAACTCGGGCTACTGAACGTATAACAAACATATAATTCTTTTACAAGTTTATTTTTAAATAATTATCCCAAGTTATAAAAGAATATTTGCACCTTGTGCATTTAAATCAATTTTTATAAACACTTTTCAAAAGAGTCGGTTAATTGTATTTACCAGTGTAAACTGACGTATTTTCCAAAAGGTTAAGTGCAAGTACTATGCGAAATAGGCTGGCTACTCCTGAGTGAATAAATAAAGAGTCTTGCAAGCTTGTCACTTAAAAATCTGTTGAACAATATCTTCGTTTGTTTTGACCCGCCCGTGGATCCTTTACATTCCGTTTGTAATACTTATGTTACTTTCGATTTGGTTTGTAATATTATTACTTTTAGACTTCCGCTGTGCATTAAACTGTGATAAATTTACTATGATGATATCAACTACGTCATGATACCCCCCACCGGGCCCACCGGTAATACGTGGAAATATCGGGGTGTGACAACTCGACAAGAGAATTTGGTTTTATAGTCGACAAGACAATGTTTTCAAGTTAAAGATATGTAAACCATACAAAGTTTTCTGATTACTTGCACAATTTTACAAAACATATAATTTTGTCAAGGTTCATGGCTACAATGATTTACTTATAAAAAATCAACTCATGTAGTTGGTTAAACCTTTTTCAACACAAAAGCTTGCAGCCATGAAATTCACCACAAAACCTATGTTACTCACCAACATTCAATGTTGACATTATTTTCACATATGTTTCAGGTGATATTATGCGTGATAATTATTCAAGTATGCTACACGTAGGAATGGACTCGGGCCTTAGACTTCTTTAACTTAAAAACAATTACTTGAAATATTTGTATTGAAAAACAATGTAATATAACGAAACTCTAGTACCATGTGTTATGAGCAATTTGTAACGTGACTCCCCAACGATTCCATCGCGGGTTGTTTTGTACGCATTCGGGGTGTTACAGATTGGTATCAGAGCACTGGTTATAGGGAATTAGATTATTAGAATGCTTTTGACCTAGACTATAACCTTCCTAGGGACTCAAACATGAGTTATCATTAGGATCTCTATCCTAATCCCCATCCTCGTTTTTATCTTTGCCAAAACTATTCTATAAATCATCTAGTCTTAGATGATTTATCTTAAATATCTAGTCTTTAAGCCTCAAAATGTTTTCCAAAAATCTCATCGAAATCTTGGGTTTTAATAATGTGAACACATGCAATCCGGAAGGGTGGATGCCTGTACCCCGAGTTTTCTGTCTAAGGCTAGAGTGTTCGTACAAATCCACTTAATCGGACCAGTTACTCTTACCTGGGAACTCTTGGGATGAGTGTCCACTTATAGGCTAAAGCATGTCTTTCCAAAACATTATGAAAACCCATCCCTCTTGATTAGTCAGCCGTTTTCAAAACATTACGACCTTTGTGTCATTACTCCACCATATTACCTTTGGTAATATATTTTTATTCAAATCCTTCAGAACGAATTACATTTCACCTCACAGCTCTTTGTAGTCTTATTGTTTTTGCAAATATACTCCTTTATTTACTTCTCTATCATAATTACGAAATTTTTATCATTTGGATGAGAATTTTAAAATTTTACTACTTACATAATTTCTTTAATAAAATGAGTCAATTAAAAATATTTTTATCTTAAAAATATTTTTCTAAAAGATAAAGAATTTATAAAACAAACCATTAACTTGGTTTGTATTTTCTCATCCAAAAATCTTATAAAAACTCATCTTTTAAGCACTTCTTATTTCAAAACAAATTTGCAACCCTATTTTCCTAAATCCAAAAACGAGATTTTTGAACACATACAAAATCAAAATTTTCACTTCATTATGGTACTTCCTTTTACATTTATGATTTTCCTGTAGATCTCACTTGTCTATTTTTCACTTATGTCTATTTCATTCAAAAGATGCCTATTCAACGTGACAATACTCAAATGTTTGAATTGGCTACTACAATCGCCCAACAAATAGCTGTAATACTCAGTGGGACCATTGGGTTAGCTACAACCTTAACTAGCCTCGATGTAAACAAAGAGAACTTTCATCAAGATAGAAAAAGGAAAACTGCTGAGACTACTCTTAAGGAACCAAAAGAAGCAAAAGCTGGACCTTCCAAAAATTCTAAGAAACGTAAAGTTTCAAAGAATTTTAAGAAGTTGTACAGAGGAAAAGTGCCTCTGTGCAATCTTTGTAACCTTCACCACAATGCCAGTATCCTTTGTCGAAAATGCTCAAACTGTGGACACTTTGGACATACAGCTAACATTTGTCGTTTAGCTGCTACACCTAACAAAGTTATTGTAGTTCCAGCTCAACTTGTTGCACCTCCTCCTTACAAGTTACTTGTATGTCCTCATTACTCATATGGATCTTGCTTTAATTGTGGCGATCTTACTTACTACCGAAACAACTGTCCAAAGCTTATTAACAATCCAGCTTGTGGACATACATTTAACACACAAGTTAATGAAACTCGAGATAATGATGATGCAACTATAAACATTTATGTAGGATCGGTGAATCGATCAAATGAGTCGATCAGAAGAGTTCTAGACCAAATCAGATGCGGAATTCATTAATTTGATCTTCATTGCAGCTTGATATACACTTAGAAGTAGATTAAATGTCGTTTGTATTGATTTCACAACGTTACACGAGCTGGCGACACTTCGGCAGAGCTTCGCTACCGGAATCAGAATGTTACAAATGAAGATCCAAGACCACCTATTTATAGGAGATTCAGAAAGCATGAACCAGACCTCCAGGTCGCACGAACTGGTCCTGCCCTGTCGCACGAACTGGACTATCCACTCCGAGAGGAGTGGCTGATTCAGATCTGTTTCCCGTTTCTTTTGTTCAACGTGTCTTGGTCTATCTATCTAGTTACATGACTCGATACAAGACGAAGTCAACAGATATATGCACCAACAAACTCCCCCTTGGATGTTGACGAGTCTTCAGTGTATTGAGTCTTCAGTCTTGATCGGTCTTCTCGCTCTTTCCAAAGCATCTTTCTCTGTAAGCATCCTTCAATCTTTATCTTTCTCTCTTCCAGTCAACAGACTCCCCTTTGCTAACAGACTCCCCCTAAAGTTGTTCCAGGATCGCAATCTGACATAGCACTCGTTCTAAGATCGTGTCCTGGCTCAAACTCTGCTCAGGCTTAGACACGGGGATCTTGCTCTAAAACTTTCACAGGTTCAGGAATGTCTCCTGGCTCTCTGTAGCAACAGGATCAAGAACCTGGTAACCTGCAGAATTCTCTACCCAAAAGTAAATTTCACAATTGTTAAAGTTTAACAAATTTAGAAACCACTTGTAGAAATCATTCAATATCAACAATAGTTATATCAAGTTCAAATTAATGACCTTGATCTCAAACTTTTAACTTCATTTTTCATTTCAAACACACTCTCCCAACCCACTGTCGTTCATCATGTTTAGCACTTGGAATTTTGAAAATTAGCTTTTCAACATCAGTTGTCGAAAATAAGAAGAAATAAAATCTTTTTGATTTTTCAAAAATTTATGCTAAAACACATTCTTTTTGTTTTTTTTTTATGATTTTCAGTGTGTTAAAATGCAATAAAGAAATATTTACAGACAATATTTTTGTGAGTTTGTGTAAGAGGATCATATCAGTTTATGACAAATCACTAGCACCGTTGAGCTTTAAACACTTTAAGATCTAAACGATTCACTTAGATTGTCAGTATACTGATCCACTTAAATTTTCAAACAAATTTCAATTGATTCGAGATACGAGATTAGTGTTTTAATGGACTTAACTTATCCGCGTGTCCCACCTCAGAATATACTCCCGTACCAGACTCCTATATTCAGTCTTACAGGTGAATGTACACTAATGATATCTGTAAGGGGTAAATGCGAGGCCATGAGAGCTCAGGCTAGAACTTCCGTTCAATCAGAGAGATGATGGCTCGACTTTAGGTGGGTCCCCCTTGGGGATCTTCTTTTCAACAGCACATGATTAGCATTTTTCAATGTTTCATCATTTTTTATGCTGAGGGTGGGCTTTATGATTAAAGCAGTGCAGAGTATTATACGAGGACTAGGCTATTGCTCCAACAAAATCAGAAATCCCGGTATAATACCCTTGATATCATCACGCACAAAGACCTAGTATGTCAGAAATAGAAAGCCCTGCAAACAAGATTTCAGGGGTTACCTATATATCCGAGAGATGTTCCCCACGTGATAAGTAAGTATTTGATATTTAGGTTTATATCTCGAAAACAATCTACTAAGTGTGTAAAAACCTACTGGCATATCATCAGTGAGACCGTTTATCACATTTTAACTTTCCAATTCTTTAGCGTACTGTGATTGTCTACTGATGTACTATCATTTCCTCTTTTTCACAACAAAACTCATTTTGAATTTTTCAATGTCTTTTATTTTTAGATTTTATCATGTTTTTGGATTTTTCAAATTTTCAAAATTTCTAAATTTTTTTACTCCCCCTAAAATCAAAAATATGTTTCAATTTTTTATTTTCCGGGAAAATTTGAAAGTAAACGCAATAAACTGTACAAATAAAATGACAAACTGATGTGAATTGCTTCAATTCGCCATTCTCTTGGCTTAAACAATCAGAACCCCCCTGACAACAAACTATTTTCCCATTATGATTTCAAAATACTTAAGTTTGTTTTAATCAAATGGTTTTTTGAAAAATTAGTTTTGTTGATTTCACACATCATGGGGATTCATTCTTCACTTTGTTCTTTCAACCACTTGTAAAAATTATCACTTGTAGATTTTTCACAAAAACATTTTTCAAGAATGATGCCGATTCATGCTCCACGATTACCAACTTGGGAGCTCCGGCAAGTCAGGAGTTTCAGTTAAAGAGTTTCACCCAAGCCTGACGGTCCTTGGGTGATTCCGAGTCATCATCACTCGATTTCTTTCCTTTCTTATTCTTTTCATAGAATTCGTTTACCCCTTTGACCTTCCCGTCAACCATTTTTCCAAAAATATTTAGAACTTTAGGGTTAAAGGCTTTTTCAACATCAAATTCATTCTTTTCAGAAAATAATTGATTTGAAATCTCAACTTTGCCAACTTTTTGCTTTAAGTTTCCGTTTGACAATGGTGGGAAATTTGCATCATCCATTATCGGAACGGAATTATCACTTTTTAGCTCAACTGGTGGCTCCTCTGACTTTGACGAGTTAGATTCATCGCTAGAAAGTGCTTCTGATTTCTTAACAACCCACTTGTGGTTGTTCAGATTCACTCTTCTTTTGTAAAAATGTGTTGAACTCACACCAACCTCAAATTTTGAATTTTTGAACACTTTAAATTGTTCGGTTGGTGGTTCAATATCAACCAACTTTTCTTTCAAGTTTTCAGAGACTCCCTGTTTTGTTTGGGTTGCCTTTGGACAGTTCCATGCAATGCCCAACTTTTTTACATTGATAACAGGTTCTCATTTCCTTCTTCTGAGCAACATCATTCTTCATTCCCTCTTGCTTCTTAGCAAGGAATTCTTTGTTCGTCTGCTTTCTGAACAAATTCTCTTTTTCTTCTTCAGAAGATGTTCGTGAAACAAATTTAGTTTTTGGTTTATAAGTTTTCTCTTTTTTATGATTTTCGGGTGGAATAAAACCCAATCCTTTCTTTTTGAAATTACTGTTATGGTTTGGTTTCTTTTGATAACCAGAACCAGAACTGTAACCTTTTTTTCTTGTTCAATCTTTGTTGAACTCTTGAAGTGTATTTTTTAGGTTTTTCAGTAAGATTTACATCTTTTATTACAGAAATATTAATTTCTGTTAATTTGAAAACCTTGTTAATCATTTCAATTTTAACACTTCTTATTGGAAATTCTTCATCAGAATATAATTTATCGAGTCATTCAAAGTATATGCTACTTTGAATGTTTCGTCATTCAAATTATTTTTTGATATCAGAAAATCTTTATTGTAAACCCTTTTGCCTTTTTCAACTGTTGGTCTTGAAGTCTCAGATTCAGACTTTGACTCTGACTCCTCATCCTTATCCAACACATGATCCACCACTTTCTTAATCAACTCAGATTGTTGATCAGTGTCAGATGTAGTGAATGTGATGTCAATATTATCTGGCAATCCATCTGAAGGTTCAGATTCCCACTTTAAATTGGTTGCTTTTTTGACTCTTTCTGAATTAGGATTTCGTGGAGAATATCCTTCTTCAAGCGGAGGTGGACACTTTGTATAATTGGTACTATGTTTCTCACCAGTATCCTTTACTTCAGATGTCTTCTCTTCAAAGGCTTCCATGCCTTCTACTGTAGGGTAAATCCTGTCAATCACGTAAGAAGCACATGAATAACTTTTCAATAACCTGTTTACCCTCTCAGTTTCTATCCTCTGAGTTTCCAATTTTTGTTCAAGTTCAGCACATTTCTCAATGTACTGATTGATGATTTTCTGCTTCGTCATGAACGCTCCATTGAGTGTCTTCATAGCTATCTCTTGTTCATTGCTTGACTTGTTATATTGATTCATAGCTTTGTTTAAAACATCATAAGATTCTTTCAGTCTGTTCATGTTATAAATCAATTTGTTGTTGTGCCTTTTCACAGTATCACAATTTTCACACTTCTCATGTATCTTTTCAGCATCTGCTTCCTTCTCAACCTTCATAGCTGGAATTTCTTTAACCTGCTTCTTTACTACTCGAACATTTTCCTCAGGTTTGACATTTTCTTTAACAGTTGCTATCTTATGATTCTTCTTTTTCGCAGCTTTTCTTTCTTTGATCTTTTCCATTTTTCCTGCAAAATACAAATTATACCTATCAGGTGAAAATTCTCTTTTATAATATTCAAGTTTTTGAATTTCTTCACTGTCATCATCACTCTCTTCATCTGATGAGTGATCAAAGATTGGAGCTTTTTCTGAAGCCTCTTCTGTTGAAACTGGTTCTTCTTCTTTCTTTTTAGGATTGAATTGCTGAGATTCGTAATAAGCATATGCCATTTCATCTTCAGCAGTTGAATCTTCAAAAATTTGTGCAACAAATGCTTTAGAATTTGAAGTTCTGTTAGGATCATAATGATCCCAATTAAAACCTTCTAGAATTCTCTCATCTTCTTGATGAACTAGATAAGCTTTCTTTGATGGCTCTTCGATCAGATCCTTCCTAGCATGTGAAGTTTGTGGCGATTGTTGTTGATGCGGCTATTGAGCAATTTGATGATAAATCGCTTTTCGATGATAATCATTGTTGCCGAATGGATTTTGAGCTCCACTTGCTTCGCGATTTGTGCATTCTCGCTTAAAGTGCCCATTTTCCCTACAACGAAAACAAGTAACTTTAGATTTATCAAAACCTAAAGGTGAAGTTCCAGCATCACGAAAATCATCTCTTCCAGTAATCTGTTTAAACTTCTCAGCTCTTCTCAACACACTAGCCATACACCACTTTATATCCATTAGTTCCATCTCTTCAGCATCAATCTGATCATAATCCTCTTTGGTCAACATTGGATTACCAATCCTTCCGGCTACCAAACTTTCATAAGACTCTAATACGGTCACCAATAACGACATATGACCTTTAGCAACCTCTTCCGAGAAATTCTGACCATTCTGAAGATGTAATGCAATGTTGCATTATATAACTTGGCCATTATTGTTGTATGAGCTTTGCGGTTTAGAATTGGTTGATGAAAAATTTGGATCAAATGATGGATATGAAGAGAATCCATTATTGTTGTTTGATCCTTGAGATGACCCTCCAGAAGAACTGTTTGCGTTAAATGCAGTTTCGATCTTTGGTGCAATGTTGGTCTTATCAATCGTACCTCCTTTGTCATACAGACCAATGTCTTGTTCACCATTAGAATTCTTCATTTTCTCCATCTTCCGTTGTTCCATCTCTTGAACTTCGAGTTTTTCAATAAACTTGCTCAGCGATAGATTCGCAAATTCACCATTAATCTTCAAAATCAAAAGATGCGTGCCCCAAACATCTTGTGGCAACGCATCGGCCAACTTTTCCACCCATTCTTCTCTATCTTTCTTGATATCCAATCGCTTCATGTTAACCACCAAGTTGCAATATCTTTCTATAATCATTTTGGTGTTTTCTGTTTTTAATCCAATAAATAGATCAAATTTTTTCTTCAAAAGCGATTTTTTGTTCTTGATCATGTCTAAGCTTCCAACAAACTTCATTTTTAGTGCTTTCCACATTGAGTGTGCACTTCCGTTGTGTTGCAATAAAATCAAGATGTGTTCCTAAATAGATTGTTGCAATATACTGATCATCATTTTTCACTTTTGTATTTCTTTTTCTCTTGGTCATCTAAATCTTTAATAGCAACAATCTCTCTGTCTTCATCAATCGATCTAACATATCGTTCTTCAACACATTCCCACGCCTCTAAGTGATTCGCTTTAACCCAATTTTTGAATCGTTCCACCCATCCACTATACTCCTCGATATTCATGAGCTTAGGCGGTTTTTGCATGGTGCCCATTTCATTCTCTAAGTTTACGTTCTGAACCATAGTGATCGGGGTAGCAAATGCGTTGTAATATTCAGAATCCATGTTTCGGTTTTGAAAATTCACAATGTTCAAGCGAGCTGGAGTTACAAACGAACTTAGTTCAAACGATCTTGTCAAACCACACGACTTGGTTCACACTCTCTCAAACGACCTGATTAGTTTCACATGATCTGATGAATTCTACGCGATCTGGTTAAACTTCAAACAATCCGAATCAGTTCAAACGACCTGGATATGCTTTCAAACCGTACGACCTGATGTGCTTTCAAACTGTACGATCTGGTTCAATTATAAACGATCTGACCAAATCCAAATGACCTGGTCCTAATCTAAATGACCTGAGCAACTTTCAAATGACTTGATACACCTCGTGCGACCTGAAGTGTTCAAACCGTGCGACCTGACTAAATTTCCACATGACCTGGTTCAATTCAAACGACTTGGATCAAACTTTCACACGACCTGATCCATCTCGTGCGAACTGGAAGTCTTTTCAAATGACCTGGACACTTTTCACACGATCTGAGACGATTTCACATGATCTTGGATGTTTTTCACGCGGTTTGGGCAGAAAATCACTTCGTTTGAAACTCCTTAGTCCAAAAGTTCATCATTTTGTCAACTTTGATCTGTTTTTAGGTTGATTTTAGTTCTGATTTGTTCACGGATTGTTTAAAACTCAGTTTTACGTGTTATATCACAAAATCAGATCATTTTAACCACGAATTTACGGTCAATTTGATGAAAAGGTGTAGAAATTGAGTAGAAATGAGTAGAAATCAGATTTTATCCGTGAAAACAAGCTGAAATGGTAAGAACTCTTCCTCCTGAGCTCTGATACCACTTGTAGGATTGGTGAATTGATCAAATAAGTCGATCAGAAGAGTTCTAGACCAAATCAGAGGCGGAATTCATTGATTTGAACTTCATTGCAGCTTGATATACACTTAGAAGTAGATTAAATGACGTTTGTATTGATTTCACAATGTTACATGAGCTGGAGACACTTTGGCAGAGCTTCGCTACTGGAATCAGAATGTTACAAATGAAGATCCAAGACCACCTATTTATAGGAGATCCAGAAAGCATGAACCAGACCTCCAGGTCGCACGAACTGGTCCTGCCACGTCGCACGAACTGGTCTATCCACTTCGTGAGGAGTGGCTGACTCAGATCTGTTTCCCGTTTCTTTTGTTCAACGTGTCTTGGTCTATCTATCTAGTTACATGACTCGATACAAGATGAAGTCAACAGACATATGCACCAACAATTTAAACTTGTATGTTTTCTGTTAGTCATCCAAAAACCATGATACATCTTGGTTGTTTTATAAATAATCTTATTTTTCATGTTTCATTTATAAGTCCAGTATAATTACAAGCATGTGTAGTCACACACCCAAAATACCACATGCGGAAACCCCGCTAAGTGTGTGACAAACCAGGATCCAGCCACCAATCACATTGAACTAATATCAAGATATTAAATAAAGTTTCCATTTATTAAAATAAAACATTCACAAACATAACCCAAGTTTAACATGTTCAGTGGAATCATAAGTGTTAGGATCTGAGTTTGGTTTTGATTGTGTTTTATGTTTGAATTAAGATGAAGATGAATGAGTTGTGTAGCGGAATTAAAATGGAAGCAAACTTTTCACAATCAAACAGGAGAATTGCTTTTAACATACAAGTTTAACATTGAACCGAATGATTGAATTTAATTTCAACAACGATTACAATTTGCAAGTATGCAACAAACTCCCCCTCAGCCTGGGCACACAGTATTTGTTCATGCAGGAAGAAGATAGTGAAAGAGCTAATAGAACAGTACAGAGCACAGTTCTATTTATAGGCACGAGCAAACCACTGAAACATCTAAGCTGACGTCACCATGAAAGTGACATCTAACCTCCTAACAAACTCTAACCTCTTAACAAACTCTAACCTCTGATCTATACAACCACTGTTATACTAACTACTGTTATTACATTTCATTACATAAAGACATCTAAACTACTGCTGCATCCTTCCACTGATGTGAACCCAGCAGTACTTGTCATGATCAGCAGAGCTTGACTCAAGGTAGTAGATTGAACAGCAGAGCTTTAGTCTTTCATCAGTCTTTTACTTGATCAGCAGTTTGTAGGTCAGCAGTTTGTACAATCAGTAGATAGAAGGTCAGCAGATGTTGAAACCACTTTCAAGGGGAGAGACTTGTATACATAACAACTGCTTATTCTGGATCCACTGCTCTGATCCAGTTTTGGCTTTAATTATATGTTCCTTTGGTAGGGTTCAATCCCAACAATCTCCCCCTGAAACAGATAATGCCAAAACTCTTCATTATTTGTAGATCTTTATTGCCTCATCAGCAGTTCCCTTATTTGCCCTTTGAGTTGTAATTCAAAGGCTAAGGCATCTGTGTCATCATCATCCCTGCTCAGTGGAAGATCAAGGAGATCCTGCAAATCTTCAAGACTTAGGCTAAGTGCTTGTTCCCTTGTTATTTTCTTCACTTCTCCACTAGACTTGAACACTGTCAGTACATGGGTCTCTTTGTCAGTTTTCCACTTTAGTACCTTTGAGTCTAGTGGGTTTCTTGGGAGATTTTTATTTGAAGAGGTGTTTGGAGATGCTGGCCTATTGATGACTGTCTGAGCAGTACTTGCAGGTTGATCCAAACCAAGAGTATCTACAATCATTTTCTTTATGCCTTCTTTTACAAGGTCATCACCTTCTATTAGCTCTTGGATGGTTTCAGGACCCAACTATTTTTGTGGCCTTCTTTTAAAGATGGCTGCACCAGCTGGAGCAGTGGATCTCCTGATTTGCAGCTTTGATGGTCTTTTTGAAACATTTGCTTCAGGATAGTCAGGCTTTTGTGGAGCAGTAGGATCTGTCTTTCTTAATTTCTCCAAACTTTTGTAGGTAGCCCTGACTTTTTCTTCTTTCCATATCAAAACTTGATTCAAAGACCCATAATCAGCAGTAGCTAATTCCTCTTTCATTCTCCTCAGCTCTACCTTTTTATCAGGTACATTCTTTTTGAACTTTTCCCAATCTGGAGGAGTGTGCTTGACCTTATTCTTGATCATTTCTTGAATCCTGGCTGCTTCACTTTCAAGCTCAGGGATCGTCCACTCCTTGTACATGTGCTTTTCTCCCTTATACTTCTTTGTAGCCATGATGCTTTCAACATAATCTTTTCTCAGGGATTCATCTGCCTTTTCTGATATTTGCTGACACACAATCTTTGCAAATTATTCCAAAGATCTGACTTGTGTGAGCAAGTATTGATAATTCTGCTAAATTTCTCTATCAGATTTCCCTTGTGTATTTCTTTTTGAGATATCCTCTGCTTGCTGAGCCTTGATTTTCAAATATTCTTCAATATTGTTAGGCCTGGGATATCCTTCAACTGATGGCAAACTCCTTTTAGCAGGGTCATCCTCATAATAAAAGGACTTGATTTCTTCTCTGACTGCTATGAGCTCAAGAGGAAATTGAACACCTGCAGGAGCTAATGGCTTTTGAATCTGAGCCGATGAGAGAGGAACAGGCTTGGGTATTGTAACAAGTGATAGAGATTTTGAAGATGTTGGTGGTGGTGATGGAGAATCATCATCTGGTATGAAAATCCTTCTCCTTTTTATTGTAGGAGAGGCAGATGATGTTTTGGGTGGATCAGTGGTGGTGGTTTGAGTGGCAGTGATTTGTGATTGACTAACAGCGGTTGAAACAACTGGTGTTTCAACCACTGTTGTCATTACAGCAGATGTTGTAACATCTGTTGTCTTCTGCTTTTTGGCAGGAGGCGATGGTGGTGATGTTGTTTTTGGTGGTGATGATCGTGGTAGTAAGGCAGTGGTTATGGTGTGTGTTGAAATGGTGTGTGTTGAAGTGATAGCAGATGTTGAAACAACTGGAGTACCAGCAGATGTTGATACAGCAGGAGTTACAACAACTGTTTGGATGGAGGTTTGATGTTGGGGACTTTTGGACGGTGGTTTTGGAGTATGATTTGTGAGTCTGGATGGTGTGGACTTGGGTTCCCTCACTTTTTAGTGGGATTTCTTTTTGGCACCGGATTTTGAACATCCTTTAGCCCAGAACAACCCTGCGCATTCAGCTCCATGTAAGCTTTTTTCTCCTCATTCCACCTTGACATATCCTTTGCCGCTCTGTCCCTTTTTACACTTGCTACTCCTTCATCAAGTGCATTTTGGTAACATCAACCTTCTTGCTACCATCTAGAAAAGGAATTTTTCTGGTCATAGCATCCCTTTCTGGTTCAATGTAAAGACCATCATCTATTCCCTTCTTTTTCCACTCCTGAATTTTCTCCCCCTTTTTGGCATTATCTGGGGGTAGTTGATCAATAAAGAGAACAGTTGGAGGAGCAGTGCCAGTGGTTTTCAATAAATGGGCCTTTATAGCCTTGATGTCAGCTTGTGTGTTCTTGAACCTAGACTCCATTGTGTTTTGCAGCTCTTGGACATGTTTTGCATGTTGCTGATCAGCCATTTGTTTTTGTTGTTGGAGAAAAGGTTGGAAGAGTTTCCATATCTCATCTGCAGCAGATGCTTGTGGTGGAGCAGGTGCTTGAGGTGGAACAGCAGTGGATTGCACCTTTTGTACTTTTAACAACTGTTGCAGCATTTCTTTGATTCTGCAACCGAAGTATCCAGTTTTTCAACGCGTTCCGTCAATTCCAGGTACTTTAAACCATCACCCAATTTAATGGGATCATCTGATTTCCCACTAGCAGTGGTTTTATCAGTGGTTGAGGTAGGGAGTGTACTCCAAACATTAACCACTGATGCCCCTTTTTCTTGGTACTGGGGTCTTCTTCCTTCAACGCTTGACAACCTTTTGATGTTGCCAGTGGTCAAAACAAATCCACTGGTGGATGTCAGAGGTGCTATGGAAGGAATTGCCTCCAAGGAAGTCTTATTGATGTAACCACTGTCCAAATGCAAACCAGTGGGTTCAGCACTTGTAGTGGCTGCTTCACTTGGATTACCACCAAGAGTTACTTGTAACTCAAGGGGTGTAACCTCCTCAGGAATTGTTGGTGGGTTAACTATGTTTGATACATCAGACCCAGTCATTGGTTGAAGTATATTCTCATTGACAGGTGATTGAGAAGGAGTGGTTTGTGCCTGCTTCAAATCAATAGCATCCAACAAAAGTTTAGTTGGTTGGGGAATTGTGGATGTGAGGTTTGGTGTAGAAAGAGAATTTGCCCCGGGCATTGGGCTGTGGATGATGGAAGCGAGTGATGCCAGAGCATCATATTGTGGTGTCCCTATATGTACAACCTGTTCTTTTTGAGAAGAAGCAGGAGGAGTTTCGGTTATAGGTTGAGATATTTGTACCAACTGCTGTGAGGAAGTAGCAGCAGTGGTTTCTTGTGACTTTTGTGCTGTCACTGGCAGTTGCTCTGGTATCTCATCCTCTAGAGTTGCCTTTTTGATGGGTTTGGGGGGTTTTTGAGTTTTCTTTTGTTGTGGCTTTTTGGTGATTTTAGGTGTGGGTTTCAAAGTAGTTGTTTTGCTACTTTAATCACCTTGAGCAGTGGGCTCAGCAGCAGATGCCTGAGGAGCAGTGGTAGCTGCTAAATTCAGCTCAGGCACCTCTGCTTGTGTTTTACAAGGTGTTGACATTCTTGTGAAAGTTTCAGCAGTTAGACTGTGCATTTGAAGAGATTCACCTTGTTTTATTGCAGAAGCATCATTCTTACCAAGTTTCTTTTCAAAATAATAACTTAGAAATCTTGGAAACAGTAAGAATGCCTTTGTTTCAACATTTTAAACCAAATCATTAAAGATTACCTGAGAATAATTAAAATTTTCTTTTTGAAGAATAGCATACCCCAGGTTTTGAATCTTTAATGGTATTTCATTAAAAGCAGTGGTTTTGTTTGAAACACGCATTAGGAGGGTATGGAATAAAAACCTTGTTGCGGGAGGGAAGAAACCTTTTTGTAAGGTATCCATCTTCATCATTGTATCTGCGTACCCTCTTTCAAGAAAGTCAATTTTTAACTTGTTTTTCTGAAAGGAAGTTTTACCTTGCTGATCATCGAGTTGAAAGACCTCCGAGATGGTTTGTGGTGTAATTTTGACAGCTTTACCCTTTAGAAAAGAGTTAATGGCTATGACAGTGTCACCTTGTTTGTCAAGAGTTAACCATGATCAAGAACCCTAATTAGGAACAATCATCCACTGTTCAACATTTCATTCGAAGCATAACAATTACACCACTCATTATTATACAAATCATAGTTAAAAACTTATCATGAGATCATCATTGTTAATCAAACAAATCATCAGTTGGATACGAAATCAATGTCACGTACATACAATCATCGATCACAACCAACTCCATCAGTTTGTTATTCCTAAGTTTCTAATCCCTAATTCCAACATAATCCAACACCATAATCATTCACATATTCTAGATTTACGATCTTATAGATGAAGCCCTAGTTTTACCTAAAGTCACAACATCAAGATTCTAGCGACTAACAATGATAGACACTAACCGTGATACCGAAGTGATTAGTTTGTTTGAGATGAAGGGCTTTGAGACCCAAAAATTTCCGTCGCACAGGGAGGAGAGGTAGAGAGAACTTTAGGGTTTGATGTTTAAGTTTTGCAGGTTAGGAAAGGTTATGCAAACCAAGTAACAGTCGGGCCCATTCTGGGCCACGAATGGACCTGGGCCGAGAGCCCTTTTTGCGAAAGACCTTCTTGGTGAAGAACCTTCTTCGTCAAGGAGTGGTTGTGACGAAGAACCCGAGTTCTTCGTCAAAGACAGTCAACGAAGAACCATTTCTTCGTCGACTTGAGTTCTTCGTCGACTTAAGTGTGGTGTGCAGGCGTGCAGCCCAAAGTTAAGAAACATGAACACGTTATGTCTAAACATTAAACAACTCCTAAGTTTTCATGTAACAACCAAACATAGCAATACTTTAATCATTCATATATCGTGCACATGTTACAACGTAAAATGAATTGTGAAAACAGGATTGTAAACAAGTGATGCATAGAGGAAGGACCTTGAGATTTCGGGTTGTCACATCACCCCCAACTTGAAAGAAATTTCATCTCGAAATTTGATAAGTAACCCAAAGCAACAAGGTGTTAGATTAGTATGACTGTGGATCTTCCTCGGGTGCCACATCATCCCCAACTTGAAAGGGAATTTCGTCCTGAAATTCACCTGTCCCATCGGAATTTTGCTCTGCCGTTTTGAATAGTTGCGGATAGTTGATCTTCATTTGATCTTCGCGTTCCCACGTGAACTCCGGTCCACTTCTTGAGTTCCAACGAACTCTCACGATTGGAATTCGATTGTGCTTACGAACCTTGACTTCCCGGTCCATAATTTCGATGGGTTCTTCGACAAACTACAATTTGTCGTCGATTTTCAGTTCTTGGAGTGGCACCACAAGTGTTTCGTTGGACAAACACTTCTTTAGTTGCAAAACATGGAAGACATCATGAACGTTACCCAACTCAGGAGGTAATTCGAGCTTGTTGGCCACTTTGCCAATTCATTCCAGAATTTTGAATGGCCCCACATAACGCGGATTAAGCTTGCCGCGTTTCCCAAAGCGTACCACACCCTTCCAGGGTGAGACTTTCAACATAACGTGATCGCCTACAGCGAACTCCAAAGGTTTCCTACGCTTGTCAGCGTAGCTTTTCTGACGGCCGCGCGCTGCCGCCATACGATTTCTGATCTGGACAATCTTCTCTGAAGTTTCAAGTACAAGTTCCAGACCTGTGATCTGGCTGTCACCCACCTCAGCCCAACAAAGAGGAGAACGGCATTTCCGTCCGTACAATGCTGCGAACGGAGCTACCTGGTTGCTGGAATGATAACTGTTGTTGTAAGAGAACTCTATCAAAGGTAAGTGTTTCTCCCAACCCTTACCAAAATCGATCACACAGGCTCGCAGCATGTCTTCAAGTGTCTGGATGGTTCATTCACTTTGACCATCCATCTGTGGGTGATAAGCAGTACTCATGTCGAGACGTGAGCCCAAAGATTTATGCATTGATTGCCACAAATTGGATATGAAACGCGGATCATGATCAGAGATAATAGAGGTTGGCATTCCATGCCTAGAAACCACTTCCTTAAGATAAACAGCAGCAAGTTGTGAGAACTTATCAGTTTCCTTGATTGCGAGAAAGTGCGCAGATTTCGTGAGACGGTCAACGATCACCTAGATGGTATCATTCCCGTTTTGAGTTTTTGGAAACCAATGACGAAATCCATAGAAATTTGCTCCCATTTCCATGTGGTTATTTCTGGTTGTTGAAGCAGGCCAGATGGTTTCTGATATTCCACTTTGACCTTCGCACAAGTCAAACATTTACTCACATACATCACGATGTGATCTTTCATCTTCGGCCACCAATACAAGACTTTTAGATCCTGATACATCTTATCAGAACCTGGGTGAACAAAGTAGCGAGACTTGTGTGCTTCATCCATCACAAGTTCTCTAAGGTTTCCGTACAAAGGGACCTATATTCGCTCCATGAAATAGCGAATACCGTCAAATCTTTCAATAAGTTTCTTCTCTAAGCCTCAAATCTCTTTGTCTTTAAGGTTTTCGTCCTTCAATGCTTCAGTTTGGTCGAACGAATCTGGTCAGGTAGATTAGAATGGATGGTGAGCTGCAAAGCGCAGACACGTTTGGGTTTCATTTCCTTTTGACTAAGGGCATCAGCCACCACGTTAGCTTTACCTGGATGATACTTGATTGCACAATCATAATCGTTTAAGAGTTCTACCCAACAACGCTGTCGCATATTCAATTCCTTCTGATCAAAGATATGCTGAAGGCTCTTGTGGTCGGTATAAATTGTGCATTTAGTACCATACAAGTAATGCCTCTAGATTTTTAACGCGAAAACCACGGCCCTCAATTCTAAGTCGTGAGTCATGTAATTCTTCTCATGAACCTTTAACTGTCGAGAAGCGTACGCTATCACCTTCTCATGTTGCATTAGCACACAACCGAGACCTTGAATAGAAGCATCACAGTACACCACAAAATCCTTGGTACCTTTAGGTAAAGACAAGATTGGTGCACTGCAGAGTTTTTGTTTCAAGAGTTGGCTAGCATCCTCCTGCTTCGTTCTCCAAGAATATACAACGCCTTTCTGTGTTAATGCAGTGAGAGGTTGAGCGATCTTTGAGAAGTCTTTAATAAATCAGCGATAGTACCCAGCGAGACCAAGAAATTGTCGCACTTCTGAAGGGTTCTTCGGTGCCGCCCAATTTCTGATAGCATCAATCTTAGCAGGGTCCATGTGTATCCCCGTTTCGTTAACAATGTGGCCAAGGAAGTGTACTTCTCGTATCCAAAAATCACACTTAGAAAACTTCGCGTAGAGTTGATCTTTTCTCAAGAGTTCCAAGATAAGATGTAAGTGTCGCTCGTGGTCCTCCTTGCTCTTAAAATAGATCAGAATGTCATCGATAAACACAATGACGAAGTCGTCAAGATACATTTTGCAAACACGATCCATGAGGTCCATGAAAACCGCTGGTGCGTTTGTCAACCCGAATGGCATAACCAGAAACTCATAATGGCCATACCGCGTTCGAAAAGCTATTTTAGGAACATCCTCCTCTCGGACCCTCATCTAATGATAGCCCGACCTTAAGTTGATTTTCGAGTAAATACTTGACCCTTGCAACTGGTCAAACATATCGTCGATACGTGGTAAAGGATAACGGTTCTTGACGGTCACCTTGTTGAGTTCCCGATAATCAATACACATACGAAAGGATCCGTGTTTCTTCTTCACGAATAGGACCGGGGCTCCTCAAGGCGAAGAACTAGGCCGGATAAAACCTCTATCCAACAGTTCTTGGAGCTGGTTTGACAGTTCTTGCAACTCTCCTGGTGCAAGACGATAAGGAGCACGAGCAATCAGGGCTGCTCCTAGCGTAAGATCAATCTGAAATTCCACCTGACGGTGTGGAGGTAAACTAGGAAGTTCTTCAGGAAATACATCGGAAAACTCACGAACAACTGGCAGGTCTTCGATTTTCCTCTCTTCAGACGGAGTGTCAGTAACAAGTGCTAAAATAGCAGGATAGCCCTTACGTAAACACTTTTGGGCTTTCATGACTGAGATAAGGTTAACCTTTGCTCCGCTTTGGTGACCTTGGACCGACAGGGATTCTCCACTGGGGAGAGGGATACGTACAATTTTCTCCGTACAAAGAATTTTCGCTTGGTGCTTAGATAACCAGTCCATACCAACGACTACATCGAAGCTTCCAAGAGAAACGGGAAGTAGGTCAATGTCGAACACTTGACCCATGAGAACGAGTTTACACCCAAAAAGAACATGTGAAGCTTCAATCGATTTTCCATCAGCTAATTCTACTACGTGTTTGTTTACAAGAGGTGTAAGAGTCAACCCTAACTAACGACTGAACCCCAAAGACACATAACTCCAATCGGCACCAGATTCGAATAAAACAGATGCAAATAGATTGTTCACAGAAAACATACCGGTCACAACGTTGCCATCATTCCTAGCTTCCCCAGCACCAATAGTAAACACTCTTCCATGCGCACCATTCCATCCATTGTTTCTGTTGTTGTTGTTGTTCCCAGTGTTGGTTTTGTTATTCCCAGCATTCTGATTCAGTTGAGGGTAATCCCTGCTAAAATGACCCTCGTCTCTACACTGGAAACACCCCTTACGATTTCCCTGGTTCTGTTGAGGTTGTTGCCTTTCCTGTTGCTGTGGCTGCTGTTGCTGTGGAGATTGCTGCTGCTTAGGGAGCGGGGCCCTGCAGTCTCTTGCCATATGCCCCACCTTGTTGCACCGGTGACAAATTCGAGTGCACGGTCGTCGATGATGGTAGTTGCACTTGTTACACTTTGGTTGTTTCCCCGCGTAAGAGCCCTGATTCGAGTTGTTGCTCTAGTTTTGGTTAACAGAGGATGACTGACTAAAGCTGCGGTTGTTACTGTTGTCTAGCTTCTTTTTTGACTGATTTGAGTTGGACACTTTGTCCGTATCGTTCCACTTTCATTTGTTATCCGTAGCAGGAGTAGTAGTTGTAGTAGTAGCAGCAGTAGAAGAAATATGTGGTGGTAGAGAGCCACGCTCCACCTCCTGGTCAGTGATCTTATGAGCTAGAAGAATGATTCGAGGCAAGTTGTCAAAGTTTGCCGCAGTGACCAAACCCTTGACCTGTGGTGCTAAACCATTGATGTACAGCTCAATCCTACGGTGGGGTGGTCGTGATAAGTTAGGACACATATTCGCGAGCTCATGTGACCATTTCATGTACGCTTCGATCTCGGACCCTGCCATCTTCATATTGTAGTACTCATTTTCCAGCTTTTGGATCTCTTCACGAGGACAGTACTCTTCTCTCATCAGTTCTTTAAAATCCTCCCAAGTAGTTGAATTTGCCATTTCAATACCCAACATTTGGATCTGGGCATTCCACCAAGTCAGGGCACCATCCTCTAGCATGCCTGTAGCATACTTCACTCTGTCCCCAGCAGGACAGTTACACACAGCAAAAACTGAATCTGCTTTCTCAAACCAACGAAGTAGTCCCACAGCTCC
This sequence comes from Helianthus tuberosus, assembly GCA_030545235.1. NCBI lineage: Eukaryota > Viridiplantae > Streptophyta > Magnoliopsida > Asterales > Asteraceae > Helianthus > Helianthus tuberosus. Next base: position 303,418 of record JARYGA010061428.1, read on the forward strand.
TTCAGTCCCACTGAACGTCTGTGGCTTACAATCCATGAACGTCTTAAACGTGTAAATAGGCGGATTGTTTTGATTCTGATTCACTTGTTGACCTAAGGACGAAAGAAAATACAACACACGGGTAAAAGTCGAGTACGCGACACAAGGATAAAGAGTATTTGGCACATATCATACCAGCCTGCTGAGCCGCTAGGGCCTCAGCCACACGAGTATTGATCAGGTCAGTTAATTCAGCCTGAGACATAACAATGTTGCCACGTCCACCGCCGCGGCCTCCAGCACATCCACCGTTTCGTCCGCTCATGATTCTATATGAGAAGAGTGGAAAAGGTTAAGGGTCGAAATTGAGTAGAAGTAAAACATCACTATGGCTTCTACAGATTACTGTGTTCTATTACTATGTCAAACAATGGAACAGAACCCCATTCACACTCGTTAAGCCTCACTGGGACTCACATGCACCCCACATTATCATTATGTGTGCACCCATAATAATAATGTGATTTGCATATTTATCCCAACTCCTCTTAACTTGTGTTAAAAGGTTCCTTAATTTCAAACCACAAGACAAAAGACATCACAAACATAGATCACGAAAGTCTAGGGGGACGTCACACTATCAGTTACATAACATAGGCTAGTAATACAGGAACTCATGTTGTAGTGCTAAGTGTGCATTCACATGCAATGTCATACATAAGTGTACACTAGATATGTTGTGCAATAAGTAAACGAGAGACGAACCTTGCAATCTGGAGCTAAGCGTCATGGTCGATTTCAAAACTGTTTGGTTATAGTTTGGTTTTATAAAAGCGTTTTAAAACCTAGTTCACTATAACCAGTGGCTCTGATACCAAACTGTCACACCCCCAAAATACCACATGCGGAAACCCCGCTAGGCGTGTGACAAACCAGGATCCAGCCACCAATCACATTAAACTAATATCAAGATATTAAATAAAGTTTCCATTTATTAAAACAAAACATTCACAAACATAAGCCAAGTTTAACATGTTCAGCGGAAGCATAAGATAAGTCATCATTCAATGTTTCAAAACCAAATATATGAAAACCAAATGTATGGTCACGTGTTCTCAAAAGACTCGACCCATGACAACTCCAGCAATCCCAGATAGCAAGTTCCTTGTCCATAGTATCTAACGACATGCGAGCATGCAACAAGTGTATCAGACAACGCTGGTGAGTTCATAGTTTTGTGAAAACGTTAATTGCCAAGTGTTTAGTTCAGTTTAATAATAATGCTGATAATAACTCGAGTACCGTACAAGATGGCGCCAGATTGTTTACCCGTCCCCAATGCCCCCTATCTAAGCATTGGTTGTGATTAAGGTCATTAGTTCACGCCCGTCCTCTCAGGTATGGTGTGAGGTTGCCAAGCCTAATAGCGCTATCAACTAGTACCCCGTTACCTCTCAGGTAACTAATTCGGTATAAGATGGGACTTAAAATGATAGGAAATAAGTGTATTATCTAACATCCCAGTTTTTACCCAGAAAAGACTTATTCCTCTCAGGAAGACCCATTTGATTGTCCCACCCACCGGGACGCATGCTCAAGAGAAATGAACTCACCTTAGTTTTGCTCGGTATGTTAAGTTACATGTTCCAAGTTGGTCAACCAAACCCTACCGTGGTTACCAATGAAATCAGTTTCATAATCAATTAAGTCACGTATTTTTACAGATTGCATTCATTGTAAAGATCACCGTATATCACATAGCAAGTACTCAGTTCTCATACCAGTTCGCATCCCATGTGCATGAGACATAATAACATTTAACAGGTGAGTTGGCTACTCACACGAGCCAAATCAGGTTCCTCATTCATAATTAACATGCATCAAATAACGCTTTATAAACATAAACATTCATCATCCTACACATCATAAACTATTCAGAACCTTATGTTATGTGAACACATTTGCTGTATAAATTGTTCTGTTTGATTGTTCACTTGCAGCATCTCCATGAAGAACCAGTTCTTCGTGGGATGTCCTCATGGCGAAAGATACTCTCGATGAAGAACCGTACTTCGTCTATAAGTGTTGCGACGAAGAACCACAGTTGTTCGTCAAAGGGCCAGTCGACGAAGGATCAGCTGTAACAGTTGCTAACAAGTTGGACAGTTATCTAATCAGATCAAACAACACCTTTAACCATGATCAAGAACCCTAATTATGAACAATCATCCACCGTTCAACAATTCATTCGAAGCATAACAATTACACCGCTCATTATTATACAAATCATAGTTAAAAACTTATCATGCGAGCATTATTGTTAATCAAACAGATCATCAGTTGGATACGAAATCAAAGTCACATACATACAATCATCGATCACAGCCAACTCCAACAGTTTGTTATTCCTAAGTTTCTAATCACTAATTCCATCATAACCCAACACCATAATCATTCACATATTCTAGATTTACGATCTTATAGAAGAAACCCTAGTTTTACATAAAGTCACAACATAAAGATTCTAGCAACTAACAATGATAGACACTAACCGTGACACCGAAGTGATTAGTTTGTTCGAGATGAAGGGCTTCGAGACCCAAAAATTGTCGTCGCACAGGGAGGAGAGGGAGAGAGAACTTTAGGGTTTGATGTTTAAGTTTTGCAGGTTATGAAAGGTTATGCAAACCAAGTAACAGTCGGGCCCATTCTGGGCCACGAATGGACCTGGGCTGAGAGCCCTTTCGGCAAAAGACCTTCTTGGCGAAGAACCTTCTTCGTCAAGGAGTGGTTGTGACGAAGAACCCTAGTTCTTCGTCAAAGACAGTCAACGAAGAACCAGTTCTTCGTCGACTTGAGTTCTTCGTCGACTTAAGTGTGGTGTGCAGCCCAAAGTTAAGAAACATGAACACATTATGTCTAAACATTAAACAACTCCTAAGTTTTCATGGAACAACCAAACATAGTAATACTTTAATCATTCATATATCGTGCACATGTTACAACGTAAAACGAATTGTGAAAATAGGATTGTGAAACAAGTGATGCGTAGAGGAAGGACCTTGAGATTTCGGGTTGTCACATGTATGATATACCTCTACAATACCGACACTGAGGATTCTATTCCTTACAAATTGAGCTACTCTTGTAGTTTCTCCCATTATTGTGATCGCACTTAGTGGGGCCACACAAACCTTACAAAATCCTATGTACTCGTTCTTCTAAGAAACAAATTACAAATCACAAGTTAGATCCTTGATGAATACTCATGGTTCTATTTTAAATCCTTGAAATTTGATTTCTAAGGCCACTTTCACAAATTCTGGATTGGTTTTATGCAATATATTTATGTGCAATTTATGCGATGAACCAAAAGACAAATCCCAAATCCATGATTGGGTCTTTCTATGAAAATAGTTAGACCCTTGGATCTCAAAGTACTATCCTAAATCCTTATTGGGCCTTTCTATTAAAATAGATAGACCCTTAGATTCTAAGGTACTATCCCAAAACATTATTTGATTCATCTGCTTAAATGTTTCATGTGAACTTGTCTGTTTGAATTCCCCCACACATCACAAGATGAACTATGCGGACCATGCAAAGAATTGAGTAATTATGGGTGCATACATAATTATAAAATTCGGTGCATGGAAAACCATAGCAAGTTTTGTCATGTATGATTATATAGAACCTATAATGATAAGGATAACGAAACAGATACAATATAATAAGGGCATGGTGGATACGTCGTTGGTACTTCCTATATATAAGTGTTCCTACTTACATTGTAAAAATGGTGTTATTTAAGTCACTTGAAGTTCTTGACCTTAACCAATGTTGTTAGATCTATTATCTAGTAATGCATTTGGAAACTAAACCGTACATTGATGACAGTCACGAAACCTTCCAATCATATTTATGTTACACTCTCCATCTTTAACTTTGAACACACACATAAGTTTCCTATACGAATAGTCTTCATTGATTGTTTAGAGAACCTCTATAAACATCCTTCCACCCGTTATTCAAAACTCCAATACCCCTTTCCAAATTCACACCCTTTCAATTCATAAGCTCTAAAGCCAGAACATCAATGTCCCTCCGGTTTGCTTAAACAACCAGAAGTACTGATGTGGACGTGAGAGAACATTGTTATGGATCTCATCACTAAAATACCACACACTTCTAGAAGTCATGATGCCATTTGGGTAATCATTAACCGTCTGACTAAGTCAGCACACTTTTTGCCATTTCGTGAGGATTTCTCTACTGACAAGCTTTCTAAGACTTATATCAATGAGATTATATCTCGTCATGGTGTTCCTTAAAACATCATAATAGATCATGACACTCATTTCTCATCTATTTTTTTTTTGGTAAACCATGCAATCTGCCATGGGAACCAAATTAGATCTGAGCATTGATTATCATCCTCAAACAGATAGACAAACCAAAAGGACAATCCAAACACTTAAGGATATGCTTGAAGCTTGTGTGATTGACTTTGGTGGTGGTTGGATTCGCATCTGCCTTTGATTGAATTCTCCTACAACAACGAGCATTAACATGACCCCTTTTGAGGCTCTACACAGTTGAAAATATCATTCGCCACTCTGTTGGAATGAAATTGGTGAAGCTCAAATCACCAGACTAGAACTCATTCAAGACACAACAGACATAATCATGAAAAATCGCAATAACTTTTTGATAACTGGAAGACGTCAAAAGAGTTATGCTGATAAACAACGCAAGCCTTTGGAACTTCCAAATTGGTGATCATGTTCTTCTCAAGGTTTCCCCTTGGAAAGGTATGGTTAGATTTGGAAAGAAAGGTAAACTAATTCCACGTTATATGAGACCCTTTAAGATCATTAAAAGGATCGTAAAGGTAGCCTACAAACTCGAACTACCGCTCGAACTTGGGAACGCACATCCAACAGTCTCCTATGAATAAATTTCGGGACGAAAGTTCTTGAAGGAGGGGAGACTGTAACATTTGCAAAATTTCAACCGTTGTACACATTCGATTGTTTGTCGTATTTAATACAATTTTATATTTTATTTATGAAATACGTAATCGTACAAGCGAGCGAAACAATATTCACGACATTTCTGGAACAAAATCCAAGTTACATATGCCTTTATAGCCTTCATATAGCTTAAATTACAAGTTAAAAGGGTTAAAAATGACAAACAAGTGAAATTGCAAGTCCGGGGGCGAAAACTGCCAAAACTATAAACTTATTTATCAGAAGGCCTTACGGACCGTAAGACCTAAAGCCATACGGTCCGTAAGGAGTGCCCAATAGCAGAATTTTGCTTGTTCACAAAGTTCTGAATTCTATACCCATCTTCTGCCACCTAGCACTGAATTTGCCACCATTTCTCTGGTTCAAATACCTCATTAGACACTTGTAAACATCTAAGAATCAATGCCAACACTTGGCATGATCTCATGAACTTGATGCAAGTATAAATAGATGTGATCTTGAGCCATTTCAACTTACACCTTTAATCTTCCTTTCTCACTTCCATTGGAGCTTGCTTCTACTTATAGAGGCCTCCTACTGAAGTTCTAAGCTTTCCTTGAACACAAGTGTTCTTCCTTAGTCTTTTCATTATTTAGGTTAATTATGAGCCAAAAGTCAAGCAAATTGAATTTTGCTTTGACTTTCGGTTCTGACCATTTTGGTCAAGTCAAAGTTCAAATTGAACTTTGCTATGTGATCTAATAATGAAGGTGTTAATCCCTTCGTGACTACACCCTCTGATCAACACGTTTAGTAGGCGAAATGAGGAGTCAAACTTTTACGATATAAAAGTAAAAATGCAATTAAAAATGCATTTTACGACGAATAAATTTTTCAGGTATTAAAACTGAAAGTTTTGACACCAAATAAGTTTTATAACATAATTAGACATGTTCTAACATGTCTAGCTCATCAATTCTAGTTTAGCACTTATTTCTAAGTCAAAAGTCGATCGGTTTGACTTCTACTTTGACTTTCAAATCTGACCCGTTTGGTCAACCTTAGGATCCAACCAAGCCCATTTATATGACCATAGTAATATAGGGAATAGCCCTCTAAGGTTATACCTTATGGTCATGTCGTTTGGTTAGTCAAATGACGAGTCAACTATATTAACTTTTAAAATGTCAAAAATGCCCTTTTGGCACAAAAATTGGTTTTCAACATATATAATCATTGTTTTGACTTATCAACTGATCATACAACATAAGTAAACTTGTTTTAACATGTTAGACTCGTCATAGGACCCATGCGACCATTCGAACCCGTAGTTACGCATACGACCCGTTAAAGTGGCGTAAACCACTTTAACAAGTCGTAACGGGTCAACACACCTTTAGCCATTTCCAAATCAGAATGCAAGGTTTAACAAACCATATTACACGAGATCCTTTGCTCGTCTGGTTAATGTACCACATTCTATCCAATCTTCTGTTTAAGTCTCATTACACACTAACCTTAATTATTCGACATAATTAGGAAACACTTGAACATTTGAGTTTTGCTTACACAGGACATCTACGCAAATCTGTGAGTACATAGTTCCCCTCTTTTAGCTTTTTAAATGTTTTGGGGTGATTCAATGTGCATATAATTACTTTCAAGATTTCAAAAAAAAATATACATATATGGTTTATATATATATATATACACACGCAAAAACGATTTTCAATTCGTATGAAACTTGATGGTGCCTTGAACTCGACAATGGTACATTCATTAATATTGATCAGGCTGACCGATAATAGGTTATAGCGCTATAGAATTGACAGCCCCATTTCCACTTCCTAGATATATTTGGAAGTAACTCTGGGAATGACCGAATACGAGAAATCCAAATTGATATACCCTTTATAGGGATTATCTGTCAGTCCACATGGGCTTGAATGTACTCACCACCAACCCATAGTTTAGTTTTATACTAGATTAGACAAGACAATTTGGTTTTATATTCGACAAGATAATTTGGTTTTATACTTGACAAGACAATGTTTTCAAGTTAAAGAGATGTAAACCATACAAAGTTTTCCTATTACTTGCACAATTTTACAAAACAAATAATTTTGTCAAAGTTCAAGGCTACAATGATTTACTTATAAAAAAATCAAATCTTGTAGTTGGTTAAACCTTTTTCAACATAAAATCTTGTAGCCATGAAATTGACCACAAAACCTATGTTACTTACCAGCTTTCAATGTTGACATTATTTTCACATATGTTTCAGGTGATATTATGCGCGGTGATTATTCAAGTATGCTACACGTAGGAATGGACTTGGGCCTTAGTCTTCTTTAATTTAAAAAGAGTTACTTGAAATCTTTGTATTGAAAAACAATGTAATATAATGAAACTTTAGTATCGTGTGTTATGAGCAATTTGTAACGTGACTCCCCAACGATTCCGCCACGGGTTGGTTTATACGTGGTTGGGGTGTTACACATCACAACAATAAGACCGTAAAGATTGAATACCTAACAATGACCCAACAAACGAGGCGGTGTGCTACCCCTATAGCGCTATACATGATAAGCTAGGCTTTCAAATTTAATGATAGATAACATGCATTTAGTGCGTCTTAGTAAGTAGCATGTTGATGGAATGAGTGTTTGTGTAAGCATGATTGTATGTGTGATTGTGAATTTGATAATGATACATGTTGCAACCCAAAGTGTATAAAAATAAAATGGGCCAAGTATACTCACGGTTTGCGAAGAATTTCCACAAAATGCGAGTGAGCAGTTTTGAGAGGATGGAACACCAAAGTCACCGGTTTTGGTTCTTGAACTTTTTTACCAAAGTTGAAAATCTTGGAGATTGAGAATGTTTGGAAGTAATTTGGAGGTGGTGCAAGTGTTTGGAAGGTGTTAGGGGTTGATATTCATAAGAGGGTTAAATGGTTGGGGTTTAAATGAAGGTGGTTAGGAGTTAGGTGTAATGATTTGCATTTATGTACCTTCTTTATTTAGAAAGTTGTAACCATACTTATATTTTTGGAAATTTGTATCCGTAATGTATTCGTATTTCACTTTCAAATTTGTAATCCAAGACTTCGATCATAATGGAAATTTACTTTTATACTTATGCTTGTTATACTTGTGTTATACGCAATCAATCATTGAATACATATTTATACGCAAAACTGAGACACGACATATGTAGAAATAATAATCATACATGCATCGCACTCATAGAATACCTTAATACACTTTAAATACCTAAAATTGGGCTAAAATACAAGAAAATGGCATAAAATGATAAATATATCAAAGTCTAGGGGCTAAATTGTTATAAAACAAACTTTTGGATGAAAATGGCCTTCTGGTGGGGAGCGAGAAGATAGGCCTTTTAGTGCGCAGGTGGGGAGAAGGCATACTTTGCAGAATGTTTTTTGTGCATACGGGTTGGCCAATTTTCCACCTCCATTTTCGCCCAATCACCTTATAACTCCATTAAAATTCAAACCCTAATCCATCATTATAAAACCAAGCCTCCTGCATCTCAATTTCATGTTTCCAACTCTCTAAACACTCACAATACGCTCTCTAATCAGCTGAAAATACAAGTTGAAGGCATATTCATCTAAGTCCAAAAGTGAGCCTTCACCTCACTTTCTTCCATATTTCTTCATCTTTCTTCTTCTTAAAAGCTTTGAACACCTCTAGGAGTGTTTCCACAAGTTTACCAAGGTAAACTATGGTGGAACATCAACATTTTGAGGTCCAACTTTCTATTTTGAAGAAAACTTTACTTAAACTTTATTAAACATGTTCAAACTTACTCAATCTTGCACCTACCTTGCTTCTAGCCAAACCCGTAGTTATGGAGCTTGTGTGGTTGATTTCTATAAGTTTAGAGGTGCAAACACCCTCTAAACTTTCTGTGTTGATAAGGTTTTAAACAACCAACAAGTGTTGAGGCCATCCAAGATTCATGATCTTCAATATGGTGAAACTTGTGTTTTGGTGAAAAGTGTGAACCGTGGAAGCCTTGGCTTTCCAATCTAGTTCCACTACCTCACTTTTTGGTTTGTTACTTGTCTTCTTACCACTAAATCACTAAAACAACTTCCTAGACATAAAGTGAACAAGGTTGCATCACGTCGCCAAACACTTTCCATGCTTGGGATGAACGCATCTAGCTAGCTCACTTAGTTGTTTAAGTGACATAGACAAATACTAAGTAGCTTCCAAGAATAAAAGTAAGTCAACCCCGCTTTGCCTCCAACATTTTCCATGTTGGGTATGACATGCCTGGGTTGCTCTTACTTGGCTACTTAGCAAGCTTAGTTAGTTGTACTTTTACTTTATTCATGACCAACCGAGCCATCAACTACGTTGGTAACTTTGTGCTTTGGTGAATCATATAATGAGGTTCAATGGATGTTCATCATCCTACCTCCTTGCATAACCACTTTTGTGGTTCCTTACTTTACTTTAGCTTAGTTTATGTTATACATCCTAAAATTCCTAATCCAATCCATTGATCAAAAACTACAACTTATACACCTCTGTTTCCCTTTAGGGTAACTTCGGTGTTCCAACAACTCAAGACTCTTTACTCGCGCGTCATTTGGAAGCTTTGCAAACCGTGAGTGTACATAACCCCTTTTTTAATTTTAGATACTTTTGGGGTGCAATACATATGACTTATTAAATTTACACAATCACATATAAACATGCTTGACACAAACAAACAATCCTTTGTACCTGCTTAAAACGTGATACTTAGAAATTCATACATGCTAGAAGCCATCTTGCACTATTCTTGTGATTAACTTCGTACGAGCCTACTTTAACATGTATAGAGCTATATGAGTAGCACACCGCTCGTATTCTTTTGGTCATGTTAAGTTATACAAAAACGGTCTTGTCATTGCAACGACAAGATTACGCTAGTGGAATCTTTGGGGTGACAATTATGTGATGCATGCTAGTGTTGTATTGATATGCCTTAGTATACGATCATGCCCTGTGGATTTGCTTAAACTTTTTGTACTTATGCTAGTAAATCAAACTTGTATGCTCGCCAACGCTCTTTTGTGTAGACGTGTACTTTAATATGTATTGCAGGATCTTGATGATATCACGTTGAAAGAAATCTAGTAGGACGACTAGAAACACACTTTAAATTTTAGTTCATGTATTGTACTTTGATTTCTATGTTACATGATGGTGTATTTTGTTTCAAAACATTGTATCTTTGATTTAGTAATGAAATGAATTTTTCTTATTAAATATTTGTCACAAATAGTCATTGTGAAGTCTCTTACAATCTCGTTTTCGTCTCGCTTATATGTTTCTGCCATCGGTTGGGGTGTGACATTAGGATGAGTATTAAATGGGTTGGTTGGAGGTTAGAAGGTGAGTATGGGGTATTAAATGAGTTGGTTAGAGGTTAGAAGGTGGGTTTGGAGTATTAAATGAGTTGGCTAGGGTTAAATGTATGCAAACATAATAATAAAACTTATGAAATAACATTCCAAATAAAATCTCAATGTATGGCTCGGTTTTGAATTAAAAATGCGTATTTGTGATTGTTTACATATTATGCAAGAATAATTAGGAAAAAATAATATAAAATATGATTTCCATGATGATCAAGTCTCGAATTACAAAGGATTAAAATAAGAATACGAATTACAATAAAATGGAAAAGAATGAAAAATTACGGAACGTTACATCCATCCTTAAATTGAGTACGACCAATAAATTAAAACTTTATTTAAACAAAGATGAATTACAAGAACTTATGTGATAAAAAATGGAATTCTTTATAAGTGTTGGATCGATTCGGTGACCCTAAACAGTCAAGTTGAGTAGTTCATCATCATTTACAAAGGCGGAATCAATGCAACACAATGTCAAACAGCTTGTTTCCTTTTAATCTTTATCTATTGATGATTTCCTGAGCTTTTACAGATCTGATTACAATTCGGCAGCACCTCGGCTCTCAAACACACACTCGTAATTCCGCTTCAAATGAGCTAGCACAACATCTATATATAGGCTACATGATTTCGCTTGAGGGTGTCACAGCCCTGTTCAAGCGAAATCACATGTGTTGATTTCGCTTGAACATGTCCATGTCACTCTCAAGCGAAATTACATAAACATGTAATCTAACGCTAATTTCGACCCTGTTGTGTGCTCGTTTATCCTTTCTAGACAAAAGACTCAATTAAGACGAAGTTAACAGACACTAGATGCACCAACAGACTCCCCCTTGGATGTTGACGAAGTCTTCGGCGTCGAGTCTTTAGTCTTTGTCTTTCCAAATTGTCTTGACATTGTAAAAGCTCTCTTCAATCATTTTCTTCAAACTTTATTCTTCAATTCTCCCCTTTGATTGTTGATCCAGAATTCTGACTCCCCCTTTCGCAGACTCCCCCTCTATTTAAGCTAGGACTTGAATTCTGGTTCACACTTTGACATTTTCATTTCCATGAGGATTCTTGTTACCTGCACAATCTCTACCTAAATATAAGATATATGACAATAACAGTTTCAATCCAAACTTACCTTTCAAACTCAATTTGACGATCTTGTCAGAATTAGAAATCCACTTAAGTATTCAGGTCCAAATTAATGACCATGATTACTCAATTAATCTACCAAGTCCAACTTAATGACCTTGGTTGATCTAAGATAAATCACACTGACATTTAGTTCAATCAATTTCTGAAAATTTACAAGTTTCAAGTTATTGAACTTGTTTTAACTTTCCAACTTTCACAAACTTATCATGATTAAGCTCCAAACTCATCATCCAGCCCAGAAACTTCTTGCATCTGCTCCAAATTGTGAATCTGAAGATCAACTCTCCACTTTGGTTTGTCAAAAATAATGCAGAAATGAAAAATCTTTTTGGATTTTTAATAAAGTTTCTAAACTAGAAATGAAATATAGAAATAAAATGCAGTAACAGTAAACTATTTACAAATATATTTTTGTTGAGCGTGTTAGGGAATCATATCAGCTATTCGACAAGTCACAAGTACCATTAAGATTTAATTTCATACTCAAAATTAAACAATTCACTTAGATTGTCAATATACTGATCCACTTAAATTTTCACACAATTTTCAATATGTCCAGGATACGGATTTAGTGTTTTAGAGACTTAAACTTATACATGTGTCCCACCTCTTGAATATACTCCCGTATCCAGATCCCAATATTCAGTCTTACAGGTGAGTATACCACAGATGATATCTGTAAGGGAATAAATTAAGTACAGTACGAAACCGTGAGAGCTCAGGTCAGAACTACCGTTCAGCAGAGAGATGACGGTTCGACTTGGGTGTGTTCCCTTTAGAGAATCTTTTTTTTACAACAGCATTGATTAGCAATTTTATTGTCTCATCATTTATGTTGAGGGCGGCGCTATATTTCAAGCATACGGTAAAGTATTCTCCGGGGACTAGGCCATTGCTTCCGCAAAATCAGAAGTCCCAGGATAATACCCCAGATATCACTGAGTATAAAGACCTAGTATCTCAGAAAGAGGGATCTTTCAAACAAGATTTCAGGGGTTACCTATATATCCAAGTAGTATTCCCCATGAAATAAGTAAGTAAAGATTTAGGTTTATATCCCGAACAAACCTACTAAATGTGTAAAAACCTATCGACACATCATCAGCGAGACTGTTTAATGCATTTAAACTTTATAATTCTTTAGCATACTGTAACTGTCAAGCCGATGTACTATCATTTTCCCTTTTTACACAAGCTCTTTTCTGGTTTTATATTGTTTTCTGGATTTTGAAAATATCTCATGTTTTTGTATTTTTGACATTTTTTATTGTTTTTGTATTTTCTGAAAATATTACCCTATAATCTCCCCCTAAATACCAAAACAAGTAAAAAATCAACAAACCATTGCAGATTGCTTCTCAACATCATCTACAATGTCTCCTTCATCAATGCCAAGAATCTCTTCCAATACCGATAAAAGCTTCATACCGTTCAGTTTTAGCAAATATTGAAAACGAGTTTTATCAAATGCTTTGGTATGTAAATCAGCTTTTTGATCGTCAGTGTGGATTTTCTCAATTCGTATCAACTTCTTCTCGAAACAATCTCGGATGAAGTGATGACGAATTTCAATGTGTTTAGTTTTAGCGTGATGAACTGGATTTTTAGTAATGTTAATCGCTGCCTCATTATCAACAAAGATAGGGGTGTTTAGAAATTGCAAACCGTAGTCGCGCATCTGTTGTTGGATCCACAAGATCTATGAGCAGCAACTGCTTGCAGATACATACTCCGCTTCACATGTGGATAAAGCCACAGAGGTCTGCTTTTTGCATTGCCAGGTAACCAATCGTGATCCAAAGAACTGGCACCCCACTGTTGTTGATTTAGCATTAACTTTGCAGCATCCGAAATCGGAATCAGAATAACCTTCGAGCGTGAAATCGCCTTCTCTTGGATACCACAACCCCAATGATGGAGTTCCTTTCAGGTAGCGTAATATCCTTTTCACAATCACCATATGCGAAGCTCTCGGGTTAGATTGAAATCTTGCTGTGAGGCAGGTTGGGTACATAATATCTGGTCTTGAAGCTTTCAAATACATCAGCGATCCGATCATGGAACGATAAAACGTTTCATCTACCTTCTCTCCGGTGAGATCAGGGTTTATCCCATGATTCGTTGCTAATGGGGTGGAAGCCGGAGTAGAACCTGACATCCTGAATTTCTCCAAGATATCATGAACGTACTTCATTTGATGTATGAAAATTCCCTTAGGCAGTTGATCAACCTGAAGTCCCGAGAAGAATTTCATCTCACCCATCGATGACATTTCAAATTTCTGCTTCATAACTTTTTCAAAATTTTTGCACAAATTTTCATTTGTAGACCCCAATATGATGTCGTCCACGTATATCTGAACAATCAGAAGATGTCCATCGACCTCCTTGGTGAAGAGAGTGGCATCCACTTTTCCTCGAATGAAGCTGTTGGCTTGCAGGTGTTGAGACAATGTCTCGTACTAAGCTCTCGGGGCCTGGTGTAAACCATACAGTGCTTTGTCTAGCAAGTAGACCTTGTCTTTGTGGATTGGATCGGTGAAGCCCGGTGGCTGTCCGACATATACCTCCTCTTTTACCTTCCCATAGAGAAACGCCGATTTCACATCTAGCTGATATACTTTGAATTTTTTCCAAGATGCAAATGCTAGGAAGATTCTGATTGCTTCTAGTCTAGCAACTGGAGCATACACTTCTGTGAAATCTATACCCTCCTGCTGACTGAAACCCTGGACTACGAGTCGAGCTTTTTTACGAACAACAACTCCTCTATCGTCTCTCTTGCACTTGAACACCCGCTTGGTGTTTATCTTCCTTTGACCATCAGGCAAATCTACTAACTTCCACACTCCTAACTTCTCAAACTGACTCAACTCTTCTTGCATAGCATTGACCCAAGAATCTTCAGTTAGCGCCTCTTTGTATGTTCGCGGTTCGATCTGCGAAATAAAACAACTTAGTGAAAACTCAGTTTGTAAAGATGCTACTGTAGAATAAAAACAAGTAAGGCCTTGGTCAATTTGACGTCTAGTGCGAACGCCTGATTGCAATTCTCCAATGATCAACTCCTCTCGATGGTATGAAAGAGTTCTCGGCATCACCTCGCCTGAAACATCTACCTCGCCTTCCAGATTAGTAACATTCTGATTTGTACCTTGTTCACTAACTGGGTTTGTTTGACTTGAAATCTGAATTTGCTCCCCCTCAGAATCTGAATCACCATGATCAAATATTGGCATTTCTCAGATTCTTGATTATTATGAGCAACTTCATTTTGTTGAATATCATCATGTTCTCCAGCATTGCTTGGACCTGCTTCATGATCGTTCGAAGCTTGTCTTTGTCGACTGAAAGTCTCTGCTGGGAACCTTTCCTGCGATTCTTCTTACTCTCTTAGAATATCCAACTCGTCAAAGAAATCTTCTTCTTCCTTTTCTTCTACCATGTCAAACGAATCCCACAAAGTGTCATAATGAAAACGCCATGAATCACCGGGATTCTGACGCGGCATAGTATAACCTTGACACTCAACATTGTGTGCTTCAATAATCCGCTTCAAGCTTGGAACAAAGACTCGTTTCAATGGACTTTGATAACCCACGAAAATTCCTTCGATGCTCTTTGGACCAAATTTACCAAAAGGCTCTAGAACTGTACAGGGAGACCCAAACGGTTCTAAATACTTCAGGTTCGGTTTTCGGTTATTGATCAGCTCGAAACACGTCTTATTGAATTTCTTGACTGTGAGAACCCGGTTGAGTGTATAGCATGCGGCGGATACTGCTTCTGCCCAAAAATTGACTGGTAACTTTGAATCAGCAAGCATCGTCCTAGCCGTTTCAATTAGCGTCATGTTCTTTCTTTCGGCTACCCCATTTTGCTGCGGAGTGTAAGGGGCGCTAAATTCATGCAATATACCTCTTTCATCACAATATTCTTCCATCTTGTTGTTCTTGAACTCAGTACCATTATCACTTCTGATTCTTTTGATACGCCTTTGGTACAAATTTTCAATTTTCCTGAACAACGCCATCAAACTATCAAATGTCTCATCCTTTGTCTTCAAAAAAGAAACCCATGAAAACCTGGAATAATCATCAGTTACCACAAGACAATAGAAATCCCCTGTAATACTTTTGATGTTTACTGGACCAAACAGATCCATATGGAGTCTCTCTAACGGTCTTGAAACTGAATTGACTTTCTTTTTAGGATGTGATTTCTTCTTCTGCTTGCCTTTGATGCAGCTAATGCATTCTCCTTCAAGATGAAAACCTTTGACATGAACACCAATAACTAAATCGTTGTGCACCAAATGATTCATTTTTCTAAGATGTATATGACCCATCTTCCAGTGCCACAATTGCGATTCTTTCTCAGTTGCTCTGGACACAAAACAATGTGCTTGACCCGTGGTTGTAGTACCTACGCTCATGTCCAACACGTACAGATCATTCACTCTAGGTGCCCTCATGATAATCCATTCTTCAGGGATAACAAATCCTGGCTTCAAGATCAAACATTCTTTGTCTGTGAAGTGAGTGGTATACATCCTGTCACAAATCTGCGAGATACTCAGCAGATTATTCTCCAGCTCAGCAATGTAATTAACTCTTTCAAACGTAACAATCCCATTGGATAATGTTCCTTCACCAACAATTCTACCACCTTGGTTACCTGCGAACCCTACATAACCTCCATTGAAATTTCTAACATCATACAGCAACGCTGTCTTCCCTGTCATGTGCCGAGAAGCTCCACTATCCATAATCCATCGTGAAACGAATCTTGGAAGCTCTTGCACATATTAAAAACATTTAGTGAGATTTTGTTGCCACCCAAGCCTCTTTTGACTCGGGTAACTTGACATTAATGTGAGATTTTCCAATGTAAAGTGGTGGAAAATTTTTGTCATTCATCTTTAAACTTTCTTCTGATCCAACTTCAACCTTTTTGTATAAGAAAAACTCATCTTTCTTAGGTTGACCAGTTGATTGACCTTTCTTTTGAACATTCTTCTTCTCTGGTTGAGTAGAAGATTGTTTCTCCAACTTTTCATAATAATCCAAAGGAACATCCATCTTTACCAAAGTGGTAGAAGACGATTGTTTTTCTAACTTAGAAACCTTTGGTTTAGATGAACTTTTTGGCCTCCATGTTTGTTGAGATGAAGCAACCCGTTTGTAAAATTTGTCAATTTTAGTTTCCAACTTCTTAACAGGTTCAGTTTTGAGTTTAGAGTTGTCATTTTTCAAAACCTTTTTCTCAACAATCAATGGAACTTTGCCTTTTGTATCAACCTTCCTTTTCGAACTCTCAGCAACTTCAGACTTAGGCTTAAAGTTGGTACACTTTCGTGCAATATGCCCAACTTTGTTACACTTGAAGCATGTACGAGTATCAACTACTCGACTTGTGCCTTCAGTCTGAGGTCGTGAGACCCTCTCCTCAAAGAACTCTTCATTTGATTTTGAAAAAATCTCTGACTCCTGCTCGGAATGAGAACTCGAGCTCTTCACAAACACCTTTTTCTCAGCAAACTTCTTGTTTTGAAAATTCTTTCTCTGATATTTCTTACCACACTGATAACCACCCGACCATCTATTTTGATTGTTGTTATAAAAATACAGCGGAACAACAGGTTTCTTGTAGTAAGCTTTATCTTTTTCAAAATTCATTTGCCTCTTTGTCTGTTTTAGACCTTCAATCTCAGACCGATCAATTTCAACCAATTTGACACATTTGTCAATTTAGCAACATTGACATTCTCCAGTGGAAACTCAGAATCTGAATACAACTTATCCGGTCCTGACATCTTGTACATGACAAGATCATGTTCTTCATTTAAGATGTTTTTGGACTTTTGTTTCGGAATGTATTTGTCCAAGAAACATTCATCTTCCTCAGTAGTGTCACTTTCAGATTTTAGAACATTCTCAACCACACTTTTCACCACTTTAGTTTGGACACTATCGTCATCGGAAGATGAAGTGAATGTGACATCAATCGTGTCTGGAAGTTTCACTTCATTCTCGTCTTCAAGATTAACCAACCCTGGTTGTTTTTTCGAATAATTGTTTAGAATTGGTGGTGGAACTTGATGATAACCCACCCCGGTTCCATCCAAAAAGACATATTCACCAGCTTTGTTTTTCCCGATGGGTTTAGGAAAAATGTGTTGCAAAACAAAGCTTGCGGAGTTGTAACTTTTTAGTTTCAACTGGATTCGTTCATTTTCAATTTCAGCTTCTTGAAATTTAAGCTTCAACTTTGCAATTTCATCCAGTTGCTGGTTGATTAACTCTTCTTTTACCCGAAGAACTCCCGACAGATGATTATTTTCTTTAATTGTCTTACCATTTCTGTCATCAGCATCTTTAACCGTTCGTTTAAGCTTCTCAAATTTTTCTGAAATCTGACGATTTTCAAGAACTAACTGCTCATTTTCTTTCCTAACTTTTTCTTTATCAATTTTATCATTTTCAATTTTGTCAGTTAATTCTTTTAATCTGTCGTTCGAAGCTTTCAACATTTTATCACGGTTAAGGATTTAATCCTCAACACTTCTGACTCTATCAGTCAGATCATCAACTTTCTTACCATTTAGATAAGTGATTGTACTACAAACTTTGCACTCTTTCATGCAATTTTTGCAGTCAATGTCACCATTAACTTTCCTACCTGACGCACTCGTTGACGCATTTAAACTGACCTGGCTTTTAGACTCAGATACAGACTTAGAGTCTACCTCAAGTTCCTTAGCAGCCAGCACTTTGTCAGCCATCTTTCCCAAGTTTTTAGCTGTCAACTCCTGTGAAGTATCAATGATCCCATCATCAATCTTCTTTGACTTTTCCTCTTTTTCTTTTATTTTCTCTTCTTTCTCTTCTCCGCCTCCCCGCCATTTTCTTTGCCAACCCTCTTCTTCTTCAGCAATTTGTTGAATAATGGTTTCAAGATCGAGGGTCTTATAGTCAATAGCAATGTTTCCCATGGGGTCAAGATAACATTCTCTGTCTGGATCCCATCACTTCGCCCTTTTTGCTTCAGTGTATATATCAGATATTCTGATCATTCTGTTTTGAGCTAACATCTTTCTGTTGACATACTTTTCTTTTTCATTTCTGTTATCTTTAAAAGGAACAGGTTCAACAATCTTTGCCATAAAAGCATATCCAACCGCATCCTCCTCTGGTAACAACTCGCTCCAGTCATAACCTTCATCGTCATGAATCACAGCAAGAGCTCTGGATTTTTCTTTATTATCCTCAAGTTGTTTCATTCTGGGCGGTTCTGATTTATTCTGATGATAAATCGCTCTCTTGTAGTAATCTTCTTTGAACGGATTTTCAGAATCATCAGCATAAGCATTCCGGCACTCTCTTTTAAAATGACCTTTCTGTTTACACTTGAAACAAGTCACTTTTGACTTGTCAAAGCCTAACTTGGTAGATGGTCCACCAATAGACTTTCTTCCTGTAATTTCCATAAAACGATGTGCCCTTCTCACTGCACTGGCCATACACCACCTTATGTCGATCAATTCCATCTCCTCAGGATCTATTTGATCGTAGTCTTCCTTTGTTAGGTTGGTGTTGCCTATCTTGCCTGCCACAAGACTCTCATATGACTCTAGCACAGAAGCTAAGAAAACCATCTGTTGCTTTGCAGACTCCTCGCTGAAGTTTTGAGCGTTCTTTAAATCCACAGCGATGTTGCATTGAAATAAGTTCTTTGCAGCTGATTGGTTTGAAGTTGACAAAGATCCACTGTGAAATCCACTGCTTGCACTCTCTTTGCTAGATGTGTTGGAATTTTTAGCAGAAAAAGCAGTCTTGGGAGATGCATTCTTGGGAATCATGCTTTTTGGATAATACAGCTCCAAATTCTGCTGATATGACGAGTGATTGACTTTGTGTGTTTTCTTTATCTCCAGCTCGTGACTCTCTAGTTTTTCAATCAACAAATCAACTGTAAGATCCTCAAACTTGATCATATTCTTCAACATCAAGGCATAGTATTGCCAATCCATCTCATCTGGCAACGAGTCAAACAATTTGTCGACTAACTCTTCTTGAGAATAGATAATTCCATGTCTCGACAGCTCCAACTTCAAGTGTCCAAACCTCTCAATCATCTTACAAACAGATTCATTTTTTAAACAACCAAATAAATCAAACTCTTTTCTTAGCAGTTTCTTTTTGTTTTTCACTATTTCTGCACTTCCCAAACATTTCACTTCTAACTTTTTCCACAGATCTTTAGCATTGTTATACTCGATCAAAGATATTATATCTTCTCGGACAGACTGAAACAGCAACGCGATGCACTTTTGCTCAGCAACAAAAACTTCTATTTCTTCAGTTGATGTCAAATTTTCACCATTTTTCCCTCCATCACTGTATCCATTCTTTAGACTTTTCCAGGTGAGATACGCAAATGCCTTTAACCATTCTTCAAATTTCTTGGCCCACCGACTGTACTCTTCTATCGCCATCAACTTTGGGGGTTTGTTATGTGTTCCGTATACACTTTCCACACCTAAAGTATCCGACAAAGTTTTCTTTGCATTCGGCGTGTTCTCATTAGTGTTGCTAGAAGTATCATCCCCAC
Source organism: Helianthus tuberosus (assembly GCA_030545235.1). Taxonomy (NCBI): domain Eukaryota; kingdom Viridiplantae; phylum Streptophyta; class Magnoliopsida; order Asterales; family Asteraceae; genus Helianthus; species Helianthus tuberosus. Next base: position 323,577 of record JARYGA010061428.1, read on the forward strand.
CATTTCCAGCAACGGCAAAAATATCACAAAACGGATTGAAATCATCCATCTTCCCGTACCTGAAATAATCAACAAACACTTCGAAATTTCTTGGTTTTGAAAAATACAGATTCAAGCGGAATCTGTTCAAGCGGAACTAGCTTTTAAGCAAGATAGCTTTTCAAGCGGAATAGCAAATCAAGTTCAAGCGAAATCAGGCTTCTTGAAGCGAAATCTGATTTTCAAGCGAAATCAGACAAAATAAACTAATTTCAAGCAAAATCAGTTGTAGTTTTCAAGCGAAATCACAATCACATCAGCAATGTTCGAACTGTTTTCAAGCGAAATCACAAGATTTTAGCAGATTTTGTTTGAATTAAGGTCCAAATCTTTCAAGGATTAGTTAACACTATGTTTCGCTTGATATATGTCAAATTCAGGCCATTTCAACCGTAAAATTTCGATCAAATCAGAAAAGAATGAGTAGAAGAGTGAGAATCCGATAAAATCAAGCTGAATTGGTATGAACACCTCATCCTGGGCTCTGATGCCACTTGTTGGATCGATCCGGTGACCCTAAACAGTCAAGTTGAGTAGTTCATCATCATTTACAAAGGCGGAATCAATGCAAACAATGTCAAACAACTTGTTTCCTTTTAATCTTTATCTATTGATGATTTCCTGAGCTTTTACAGATCTGATTACAATTCGGCAGCACCTCGGCTCTCAAACACACACTCGTAATTCCGCTTCAAATGAGCTAGCACAACATCTATATATAGGCTACATGATTTCTCTTGAGGGTGTCACAGCCCTGTTCAAGCGAAATCACATGTGTTGATTTCGCTTGAACATGTCCATGTCACTCTCAAGCGAAATTACATACAAACATGTAATCTAACCCTAATTTCGACCCTGTTGTGTGCTCGTTTATCCTTTCTAGACAAAAGACTCAATTAAGACGAAGTTAACAGACACTAGATGCACCAACAATAAGGCATCAATTCGAGGTATTCCATCCATCTATATATGCATAATATATAGCACAGACTAAAGAATGGGTATTGGTAGTGTGGCATGTAGAGAGATATCACAAAGTATATGGAAAGATGTTATACATGTCTACAAGTAAAGGCTAAACATAAAGGATCCTATAATAATTTGCAACCATTTAAGATAATATATATAATAGGAGCACATAACCATGGACTTAGTAACGAAACTACCAAAGATAGCTAGAGAGCATGATACTATATGGATGATAGTTAATAAGCTGATGAAGTGTGCCCATTTCTTAGCCATTAAGAAGATGTACTCCTTAAGAAAATGGGTGAGTTGTATATGAATAAGATTGTCTTTAGACATGGTAACCTTTGTCTATATTATCAGATCTAGATACTAGATTCACCTCCAGATTCTAGAGGAAGTTTCAAGCAGAATTGGGTATTAAGCTGTTAATCAATATGACTTATGACCTAAAAATTGACGGTCAAAGCTAGAGAACTATTCAACTCTCGAAAACAATCAAAGGACATGTAAATTAACTCTCGGATGTTACAAGGATTCTCATATGCAGTAGAACTATCATATAACAATAACTACCATGCCAACGTTGGAATGTTTCCATATGAAATGTTATATGGATGGAAACATCGAACATCCATATGGGGTGAGATTGATTAGAAAGAACTAGGTAACATTGAGATTATTAAGGTTACTACGAAAGACTTTCGTGTTGTTATAGGTGTCTCTATGAAAGGGCATAATCCTATATCCTTTTCATTTGAAACCTTGGAAAATATCTAAGTTACGAATCTCTGATAGAGATCAAAAGTAACAAGACAATTTTGATTCTTGTTTGTTAACAAATTTTGGTAATGGAAACGAAATACTCTTTTGGTCCCCCGTGAAAAATACCTAACACTACTAGAAAATACACATTTCTTGACGCACATTGTGCGTCATAAAACGGTAATTATGACACGCTTTTGCATGTCGTTGATTGAGGAGTCATAAAAACTTAATGACATGCATTTGTGTGTCATGTTTTTATGACACATGTAGGATCGTTTTGTGACCCAAACGAGTCGTTCAGAAGAGATTTATCAGTTTCAGATGCGGAAAATAAGAGACTGACGATGAAACAACTTGTTTAACACTTTAAACCTCTTATGTATTGATATAACAGGGTTTACAAACGAAAGGAAAACCGGCAGCACCTCGGTATCTCTTTCTGGAAAATGTTACAAATGAAATGACAAACATCCTATTTATAGTATTTAGAGTTCGCTTGGAAACACTTCAAGCGAAACCCATATAATGATATTCAAGCGAAACATATCAAAATATCAATATATTTTGTCTTCAAGCGAAAGCCAAACATTCTGATCTTCCAAGCGAAACCATCAATTCTGTTTTGAATTTCTTTGTCTTTTGTGATGTGATGCACTTGATGATGTCATATTGTGATGTCATCATTCAATATGATGACATCACTCTTGTAAAGATCTGCAACGAACTTGAGACTCGACATAAGACGAAGACGACAGATGAATGCACCAACAGACTCCCCCTCAGATGTTGACGAGTCTTAAGTGTCGAGTCTTTGCATCTTCAGTCTTTATCAGTCTTCTCAAACTCTTTGAAGTGTCTGACGCTGTAAGAATCCTCAAATCTTCTCTCTTTCTCTTTTTATCACCAGCAAACTTCCCACGAACAATCTTTACTTGAATGTCTTCAGACTCCCCCTTTCGATATGCTGGGATCGCAGTCTGACATGTTGAAATCACAAAGTCTTCAGGTATCGGAACCTGACTCTCTATCATTTAGAAACCTGCACATCCTCTACCTCACAATAAATTTTCTGATAATAACTTGAAAAGCAAATTTTAAAATGATTCAACGTTTATAGCCTCTGATGAACCACTTGCAGAAATATCATTTTCATTTCAAACACAACACACTCTCCCAAACCATTTGTTCATCATGTTTAGCACTCGGAATTTTGAAAATTAGCTCTCCAACACCAGTTGTCGAAAATCTTTTTGAATTTTTTCAAAATTTATGCTAAAACACACTAAAATCTTTTTGGATTTTTTAAAAGAATGAAATGCAGTAAAGAAATATTTACAGACAATATTTTTATGAGTTTGTGCAAGAGGATCATATCAGTTTATGAGACAAATCACCAACACCGTTAAGCTTTAAACATTTTAAGTTCTAAACGATTCACTTAGATTGTCAGTATACTGGTCCACTTAAATTTTCACACAAAGTTCAACAGCTTCGAGATACGAGATTAATGTTTTAAGAACTTAAACTCAATCGCGTGTCCCACCTCAGAATATACTCCCGTATCCAGATCCCAATATTCAGTCTTACAGGTAATTATGACACAAATGATATCTGTACATAAATTAGGTAATGCGAGGGCCGAGGGATCTCAGGTCGATACTTCCGTATACGCAGAGAGATATCAGCTTCGACTTTTCGGTATGTCCCCTTTAGAGGATCTTTTAGCTACAACAGCAGCGACTATCAATTTTATTGTTTCATCTGCATGCTGAGGGTTTATGCTATGTTTCAAGCATTTGTGAAAAATATTATCCAAGGACTAGGTCAGAACCATCGTTCAGCAGAAGTCCCGGAATAATACCCCAGACATCATTGAGTATAAAGACCTAGTATATCAGATTATGAGACCTTTCAAACGAGATTTCGGGGGTTACCCATATATCCGAGAGATGTTTCCCCACGATATAAGTAAGTTTGAAATTTAGATTTATATCTCGTCACAATCTACTAAATGTGCAAAAACCTACTGACACATCATCAGTGAGACCGTTTATCACATTTTTACTTTCCAATTCTTTAGCATGCTGTGATCGTCCACTGAAGTACTATCATTTCCTCTTTTATACAACAAAACTCATTTTTGATTTTATCATGTTTTTGGCTTTTTCAAATTTTCTGTTATATCAATACATAACGTTTAAAGTGATGAAAACGAGCTGTTTTTGCGAAATCTCTTCCTCCTGAGCTCTGATACCACTTGTAGGATCGTTTTGTGACCCAAACGAGTCGTTCAGAAGAGATTTATCAGTTTCAGATGCGGAAAATAAGAAACTGACGATGAAACAACTTGTTTAACACTTTAAACCTCTTATGTATTGATATAACAGCGTTTACAAACGAAAGGAAAACCGGCGGCACCTCGGTATCTCTTTCTGGCAAATGTTACAAATGAAATGACAAACATCCTATTTATAGTATTTAGAGTTCGCTTGGAAACACTTCAAGCGAAACCCATATAATGATATTCAAGTGAAACATATCAAAATATCAATATATTTTGTCTTCAAGCGAAAGCCAAACATTCTGATCTTCCAAGCGAAACCATCAATTCTGTTTTGAATTTCTTTGTCTTTTGTGATGTGATGCACTTAATGATGTCATATTGTGATGTCATCATTCAATATGATGACATCACTCTTGTAAAGATCTGCAACGAACTTAAGACTAGACATAAGACGAAGACGACAGATGAATGCACCAACAACACACATTTAACGACACGCATTCATGACACACATTTATGACACACAATGCGTGTCAAGGAAGCCCATGTCATAAATAAGAAGATGACACACTTAGATACGTGTCATGAATTTAGGTGTTTTAAAAAATATATATATATATATATTTACTAGATTTCACATTAAATGATAATTGTCTCAAAATACAAATTAGAATACACATATATCAAAACAATCTATTTCATTCAATAATTCAAATAACAAAGTTAACAATATTTCATTAATGTTGATACTAACAAACCAATATTTCATGCAATATTAACAAAAATACATTATTTCATTAAACTATGCGAGTGAGCCTCCTTCACCATTTGCTTGAGTAGCATACCCAGATTTCCTACTCACTTCAATCATCTTCACCTACAAAACGGAAAAAAAAAACACAATTTCATCCACTCTTTCATTAGTGAAGAGGGTATGAAGAAAAAAAATGTAAAATGAGGCCAATTTATCATTTAAGGTCTATATGTCCATCATAATATTTTGTTCAAAAAAACATGTATTCTACCTGTTCTTTGAACTGTTCTTCCTTCTCTTTGTAGCTAGAAAGAGCAACAACTTCAATCTGGTCAATTCCTCAATAAGGAAAAAATCTAATACAACTAAACATGACAATTTGTTTTATCACACTTACTCTTATTTAAAACATACATGTGTAGATTGCATTTACTATTGTTGTATCCCGTATAGCAAACCAAAAACTAATGTTGTTTTGCATAGACCAAATAATCTTATCATGACCTGAAAAAAGGAAAAGTCCAAAGTAGATTGTTGAAAGCTTCCAATTAAATAGAAGAACAAAACAAAGATCTAAAAATATGTACCTAGATAACGGTTTTTATCATAGGTTTATTTGTAGCATGCTCACCACCAATATCATGGCACCACCTAAGCAACATTTTTTTATAAATACAAGCAATATTTCGTAAAGATGTAACATGGTGTATCTCATATGTCAGCACACTTACATATTTTTATAAATCGAATATTTATTATATTTTTTAATAAATTAGTACCTTATTGAGGAAGATGCGGCAGTGTCTTTACCTTGGTTCATAAAGAACGCAACCACTTTAGGCAAAAATCAAAATTCCATCTCGTCCTAACATCATCTTCATCTTCGGAGCTTGATAGAATCATACGCAAATATTGAAGGTTGAAAAAATTGAAGTATGTACTAGCAGCCACATTTACATTGTCATTGTCTACTTATACATTATATAAATATATAAATAATCAAAATATAAATGAATTATATATTGTATTTAATAAGGAAAAACTTAGATTACAATTATATATATCACCCAACATGCATGTGCTTGACCCGCTGACCCGTCCAACTATCCAAAATGAGAGATGGAGACCAACCTGAAATAAAGAAACCGTCAATTCAAATTGTGTAATACAAGGATTTGTAACCTAATACACACAAATAGTGTAATGCTATATTCTACCACATTTGGCTAAACAACTGGTTTCATAACTGGTTGCCTTAACATTACGCTTGGAAGTTGAGATTAATAAACAATAATACCTAAATTCATAACTCTAGTATGGCAACGCTATTCGTTTTTGAAAATGGTAGATAATTAAAAAAAATACATTTAGTAGTTTGATTGAGCATTTGGTATAAAACATGAAACCAGTCTATTGTTTTCATTGACAAATGATCTCCCTCTATCTTCTTCCTTAGTTTTCTGCAACCAAACCAAACATATAAATTAATATATTTTGTAAGTTTTAACTTTTTTTCAAATGGCTGTGCGTTTTAACTAATTTTAAACATACCACTTTGTTTCTTCCTTCTTGTTTTACTTTTAGTGGTATAAGTTCTTAAAGCTCCAGTTGTGTATCTATATCTGATGAGTTTATTCAAAATCATTGATTCATCTTTCAATGCAATAATTGCTGGAAAAATTAAACAACAAACATGATCAAAGTGTTCTCACTCACAAATTATCAAACAGTTGAAGCCCATTTCATAATCACAAGTTTTTTTCAAAATATTAAACACCCGAACACCCAAAATTAAAATGAAAGAAAGTGCATTGTTGATCAAGATCATCATCGTATACCAAAGACCAATCTGAAAATTCAAATTGAAATCAAATACACATCACCATATACACAACTGAATTAGCATTGTAATAATCTTTTATTGATCAAATTGATTTAAAACATACGTACATACTAAATCCAGTTTTATTATCTCTACCATTGAACCCGAAATCTCTCTTAAACTGTTACAACTGTTTTCACAATAAATACATAGAAATCATAACCATACCACAAGAAACAAATTAGAAAATGAACAATTCATATAACCCGAAAGGTTGAACAATAAAAACTATTTAAACCACAAATAAAGATCACTAAGTTATAGAAAAAAATAAATAACAAAATTAAAAGAAATATTTATAAATTGCATTTAATCGACGTAACTTTTGGTTTGTCTAGAATTATAGGACCCATAAGATATGGAGGGAAACGTCTTAGCGCGTCGTACGTTATGACACCTCAACCTTTAGACCCAAATTTTATCAATCTGCAGTCCCGCTTTTAGTGTTTTGACGAGTTTTTCTTAAATTTAGCGGTTGGCTGAAATTAACTTTGCAAAAGGCCCACCATTTTGTTTGTTTTTTTAGCAAAAAAAAAACAAATATTTTGTATGACCAAATAAATATAGCACCAAGTATCACCATATAATATGGCACCAAGTATCAAACATAAGCAATGAAACAAATATAATATGTACAAATCTAAATGAGTTCACCATATAAAATCCTATAACTTGTCAGTGAAACAAGCCTTTTGATCCGTCAACATACATCTTTTGTATGACTAAATAAAGTATCCCTCACAACATTAGTAAAGGGTAATGATTATGAAACAATTTATACAAAAAATAAAAATAAAAATTCATTGAGACATTTAATCAAACATGTGGAGTGCATGATTGAATCTTGCAAAATATCTAACTTCTTCTAGTACCTTAAAATCGCATACACCAAACAAGGCTCATGTTATTCTAATTCAACACCAATAACTGCCATCACAGCATCCCATTAACACAAAATACAACATTTACTAAATAAAAGCAAAAAAAAACACTTAACATATATTCTAGCAAGTGTTTACCTGCATATTGTGGGTGGTATAATAAAAGATCTATCATGACCGGGTAAAACTAAGGGTCAAGATTGACAAGCATGTTGATTTTAGGGGCTTAGCCCCGGGCTCATTCATCTCCAAATATGCAAACATCTTGGATGCCAGTCGATTAGAAGAAAGCTAGGGTGGTCGACGGTCATTGGGTGCAACGATGATGGTTAGGTCGACATAAATCCCACGGTGAAGGTGGAGGCTCGATGGTGGCGACTACTGCTTTTCTCATCAACTGCTCTAACATCGTTGGTAGGTGATCTATTTGGATGGGAATCAAATCAGGGTTATGGGAAAGGGAGGGAGAATGAAAAATTGAAAATGAATGGTAGGAAAATACAAGAAAGTAGTGGGAATTGGGAAATTTAACTTTTGGGGGTAGGGCTGTTCACGAGCCGAGCCGAACCGAGCGGACCTTTGCTCGTGCTTGGCTCGTTTACAAACCGAACCGAGCGGAGCGGCTCATTTAAAACCGAGCCTCAAATCAATCGAGCATTTTTCGAGCAATAAAAATTCCGAGCGAGCGCCGAGCGAAATTCGAGCGATTTAGACAACTGTGTCGCCCGATTTAAATTTGTTGAGAGAGATAGTGACAATGTTGGGTCTCAAGTTTTCATGTCTTTAAAAATATGCACATTTAATGGCACAGTATTTTTCTTATTAATAACAATGTTGTGGCCGACGAGGCGATGATCATATTGCACAAACAATTACGTTGAGAGTAGGAGACGATCGACTTAGGGTAACGACATGAAACATTGAGGCGATGAACAAACTATCTTTTATCGGTTTAGGGTTTAACTTTTAGTTTTAATATTAATTTTTTTATTGGTGTGGTTGGGCTAGTACGTATAGATATTGTTGTAAATTTGTATATCGTTGATCAAAATCTAATAGAGTGGTACACATAAAACTATAAATTTAATTTATATTTAAGTATATATATGTATGTGTAAGTGTGTGTATATATATAGGTGTGTGTGTATTATGTATAATTTATATTTGTGTGTATATACATATTTATATACTAGGTGTACACCCGTGTGAACACACGGGTTTATTCTAATAACAATCGGAATCAAATGCTAAAAAAATATTATAACATATTATTTAAATTTTTGTGTTTAGTTACATATCTTTATAAAACAATGTTAAAGATAGTTTGTTTTAGTCTACATGTTTGATAAGCATGACCTAATTTTATGTTGTGTAATAACTTCTTATATATGACATTAATTTATTTTGACACATTGTTAGTGTAAAATTCAGTAAAAGTCCATTGTTATTGTATAATTCAATAAAAGGCCTATTCATTTTAGGTTGTAAATAATCAAATTTCAAAATGGGCCAGAGAATTTGTATCCAATTAGAAGCTGTCAATGGGCTTGTGGGTTGAAGGCCCTGTGTTTGACATATAGCCCTAAAGACATTTTGTATCGAACATATAGCCCTGAAGTCTTTCGGAAGTAACTTGCGAGAACGAACGGAGACCTTTCTTCAAGATCTTTGGCAAACGAATCCACAGGTAATCATCTATATGCATCAATCGAAGAGTTTGTTGTTGTAAAATGTTCTCTTCTGTTAATTTATTATACAACGGTAGTATATATTCGGCTCTTGGGTGTTTATTCTATGACTTATACTTCTGATTTTCATATTGATGAACGATTGAAGTTAATAGTTGTAGGCATTGATGATCGATTGAAGTTAATAGTTTTAGTATTTGTCAAATTAATTTATTTCAACTCAATTAGGGCAATGTTAAAAAGGAGTGTTTATTAGACTTTGTATGAAGATTTTGTACGATTATGTATGGAATGATATTTGCTGAACTGGACCAAGTTACCGCAAGTCTAGACTAATAACAGATTATGTTCGAGTAACAATATGTATTTTAATAGAATTTTGATTTGATTTTCTAAAAAATAGTGTAATTCTGAAATGCTTTTTGACTGTAATTCTGAAATGTCAGCTACTTGTGGATTCTAAAATCGTTCTAAATCGTATCGAGTTACATGGGAATTATAGTGCAGATTTAATATACATTTTATGGATGTATGATTGAAGATTTGTAATGTACATATGACTGGCTGTTATGTAATGGTCTAAATTTTGTTAGTTGACCTTTTAAAACAACATATATCAGAAATCAAATATGTAGAAATAATGAAAATCTGCAAGTTTATGTTGTTTAGTCTTCAAATTTTGTATAAAGATGTATAAAATTTTGTATAAAAATTTTGTAAGACTATGTTGTTTATTATAATTTTAGTTTGTGTTTTTGATATTGAAATAGTGCGGATATATACTTTTGGGTTGGAACAGTATATTGTAATATTGCTTAGCAACAGGGTTTTATAGCAACATTTGATTGTATTAAACAGTAGATTGAGTGTGCGTTAGGAACAGTAAATTGCACTAAATAGTAGATTGAATGTCATTTAGGAACAGTAGATCGGCTTCCTGGGTAGCAACAGGAGTTTTGGTTGATTATTTAATCAATGAGCTAGATGATACATTTATGTTTTCAAGTCTTTTTTTTTTTGTCATTCATATTCAACAGTTATTGGCACTATTTCAGTTTAGATGATACATTTATGTTTTGAAGTCTTTTTTTTGTATTCTTAACATTTTTTTGAATAATCTTTTAATATTTTATTATTTTATTTATTAATGATATTAATACAATTTTATTTGATACCTCAAAGTTATAAGGATGTATGGTTTTGCATGTTACATGGAGGACAACCAAAGAAAATGTTTGGTTAGTACCCTGCTCTCGGTTATGGTAAATTTAGTTTTCTTTATAATATCATATTACACAATTTCTAATTTTAATTTATTTATGCATAGGTTCTCCCAAAAAAATATAAAGAATGGATAACAGACTTTAACTATCCATTGGGCTTTGTGAAAATGCGGACAACGAATGGGCAGGTCTTTGAGGTGAAGGTATATGAGTTAGCAAACTTCTGTTATTTTTACAATGGGTGGCATTCTGTTGTTGAAACTTTGAAGCTACAATCTGGATCCTGGCTGGTATTTCAGTATGAAGAAGCATTATCAAGTTTCCGAATATTTTATTTCTATGACAATATTGAATTTGCTCCATCTGATTATTTTTACTACAGACCCTATGGTGCTTTTGATAAACCGGATGCTATGGTATGTAGTTCACAATCTGAATTCATTATATTGATTATGATTTGTTATTTATTTATTGTTAGTATATATATTACTAATGTCTAACTTTTTTTCATTGAAGCATATCAATCGTTTATTTGTACATCACAAGATGGACAATACCATCCCAAACTATCCAGTAGTTATTAGAGGTCCTGGAAAGCTTAAAGTGTTTGTTCGAATGGAAGTTTTTGACAATCAGCTTTACATAACCACTGGATGGGATCGGATTAAGAAGAAATTGTCAATAACTGATGAGCATATGCTAGTGTTTGAAATGATTGATCTTCACAATTTTGATATGTTCGTTTTCAATTGTTCAAAAAATGCTGATTTACTGTTGCCGCCGGAATTATATGCTGCTGCTGTTAAGGAAGAAATTGAAGAAGACGTTATTAGTATTTCTGATGCTGAAGATGTGTATGAGGTTAATAATCGCACAGAAGCTAATATGCTCCCTGTAGCCAGGAATGAGGAAACTATTCCAATAGTTTTTCGCGTGGACAATCATTTTGTAAGTTTCTGTAACCAAAAAGTACTTACAATCTTTAGGATGTATTAATGATATCATTATATTATCTTTGTTAACATAATTTGTTTTTTTTGTTACAGCGCATTAAAAAACATCTTGCTAAAAAAATTGGCTTGCATAGGAAGAGGTGTTTAAAGATTGTAGATGCTGAAGGTAATGTTTGGGATGTTCAAGTGGGAATCGAGGCTCCGGATGGTCGGTTTTACATAAAAAACATGAAGAATTTTGTGAAGGACAAAAAGATGGTTCCTCGTGAAGAATTTACCCTTAAGTTCGTGATGGGTAAATGTATTTTCTTGTTTGACTGAATGCTTGTATGGCTGGTGGAGTTTATGTTATGATGTATGGAAACAATGATTTTGGAATATGGTTTTTGGTTTACTTAAAACTGTTTTGTAATACTTGAAACCGGCAGTTTTGACCCTGTGGTACGAAGGGTGTACATACAGATCAGTTTTTTTTGGTTAATCAAATACTAAAATTTCAATGTATTAAAAGCATGTATTCTTCCTAATGACTAATGAATGGAAGTATTACTCACATTAGTGATTCCTTGTGTTTTGTATATATATTATTATTATTTGTCTTTCATTGTCTTATAACTATTAAATCTATCACAGTTTAAACATGTCTACTTTTTGTTAAAACAATATTAATAACCATCATTATTATTAGATAAAAGAACCATGTTGATAGGATATTCAAAAGATTATAACATATTCATTCATACATGAAAAAGAGTTTTATACAAAATGATATTTTTACGAGCACTATAGATTTTGTAGAACTTCTTTGTAGACCACATTAGTTGTGGTTTTAGATACTTGTTTTTCGCTGTCACATATCAAAATCTTCAAACCACTCCTGCTCTTTACTCGAGATACAGCTACGTATAGTTGCCCGTGACTAAAAACCGGACGTGGAAGATATAGTCCTACACGTTCAAGTGATTGTCCCTGGCTTTTGTTGATAGTCATTGCAAAGCACAGGGATAGTGGGAACTGTCTTCGAGCAATTTTCACTGGTAATCTTTTATCACTTGGTGTCATTTTCAATCTTGAAATCAAAGTATGATGACCTATATTAGTTCCGGTAATAATCTTTGCTTCAATTACAAGTTTTCCAAGTTTTGTTACTTGAAGCCGTGTACCGTTACACAAACCATTTGTTTGATCAATGTTTCTAAGTAACATTACCGGAGCTCCAACCTTAAGAACCAATTTATGGTTAGGTAATCCTGACAAATGCATTTTGTTTAGCACATCCGGAGGAAACAATGCCATGTCAAGGTCGGAATGTTGTTCAGTATCACATAAAGAATCCGAACTTAGATATATCTTCTCTTGACCAACGATACTATTTAACAGTTCTGTGTTTATTGAATCAACAACATCATTTGTCGGAGCAAGAATGGCTCTTTGTTGAAAGTAATTTGAATCCCACATAAAGTTTTGCATATCCGGATATATGAATGATATCAATGAGGATATAGGATTGACTTCATCTAATATAAGTAGATCATCTGGAATTTCAATCTCCACCTCTCCATCATTTGGATCACCAAGTAGACCATCACCAAGGCGTAAAATCCATTCAGCAAATTCCTTGGTCTCCTGAAGATTACTTGCTTTTGTACCGACTCTTAACCTCATGTTTTGAGTTAGTTTGAGTAATTGACAATCATGCCATATATAAGAAAAATTCAATGAAGAATTTACAATCATGCTTCTAGTACCTTTTGGAATGACCGGAAGGATTTGTCTAAAATCACCGCCAAAAAGGACTATCTTTCCACCAAAAGGCTTGGACTGCAAGGACGAATTATTGGAACGGACTATATCTCTCATTGTTCTATCCAAAGCTTCAAAACAATGCTTATGTGTCATTGGCGCTTCATCCCAAATTATCATCTTAGTTTCTTTTATTAAGCCTCCTAGCTCACTGTTCGGTTCTATAGAACATATAGAATCCTCGTTAATGTTTATCGGAATAACAAATCTGGAATGAGCTGTTCTACCGCCATCTAACAGGAGTGATGCAATACCACTGGATGCAACATTCAAAACAATTTCACCCTTGGAGCGTAAGGCCGCTGCAAATGTTTTCCATAGAAATGTTTTACCAGTTCCACCGTAACCATATAGAAAAAAACACCTCCATTTCCTTTAGCAACTGCATTTGTAACACCCCAAAACCCGAATATTCATATTCGTTAAATACTATGATATGGCACCTCAAGAAATAAATGACTAGGCTCTTTAACCTAGTTAAGTGTGTGTTTAGAAGTATGAAAAGACAAGAGTTTTGCCAATATTATGAGTAAGTAATAAACATGAGGGGCCAAAGTTAAAAAAGGGAAAAGTTATGTTTTAATAACAAAACAAACACACACACACACACAACACACACATCGTGTGTGTTCTACAACGATCAGGGGAACACCCCCATGAACCAAACCCTAGTTCTAACATAATCATCAAATTGAGGAGTCAAACGAAGCTCAAATTCATAACCGAGCATAGATTAATGATCACCTTCACAAGGGGATCGTAAGGTATGTCTTAGATTCTAGATTGGTGATGGTGCACGAAATGGGTTATGTTGTAAATCACGAAATTGTATGAAATTGAGCATGAGTATGTGTTAGATTCATCATTTGGGACATGGATTATGCATAAATTAGGTTAATTTGATGTTAAAGGGTGAAACCCATTTGTTATGGTGAAGAAGATGACATGGGTAAATCATCTATGTTTAAGTTCTTGCTTAATATTGATGTATTTTGAGTTGTATGATGTATTCTTGTTAGAAGAATTGAAAGAAATGTGATACTAGTATGTTTGATGTTATGCATGTATGAATCATGTTGATTAGGAAGAAGAAATTGATGAATTGTGTATGAGATTAGAATGATATGCATGAACTAGTTGTACACTATGCTTACAAGGTAGTACATATGTCAAAAGTATGATGAATTATGAAGAACTTAAGATTAAATCACTTGTAAGTGATTAACAAGTAGTTATGAAGTGGGTTTTAGATGATGTAATGTAAATTGATGATTCACTTATGTTAATAATGTTTGGAATCATACATATGTGTGAATGTTTAAAGAAATGGGATAAGAAATGATGAATTGTGGTTAGATGAAGTGAATAAAATGTGATGATAACATGTTTGATGTTTAATTTAAACACCCCATGTTGGATTGTAGAAGCATTTGATGAACTATGTATGAATTTAGAAGATTGTGTATGAATAAGTTGTACGTTATGCTTAAAAGGTAGTACGTACATCAAGTGAATGATAAAATGTATGTAGTGTCGTCCGTATAGTCGATTATGATGTTACGTAATGTGTTGATAAGTCGATAGTTATGTATGGTTGATAGTTGACTTTTAAAAGTCAACTAAGTATAAGAAACATGATTTGACTCATTGTCGTAAATGTAGGTTGATGAGAAGTCGTATGGTACATGTAATAGCAATCCGTGCTAAATGTAATGACATGTTGAGTTACGTGAGTTAAACGTATACGGACATGATTATATGAGTTATGTTTGTTAGAAATGATTAATGAAAGTTAAGTGTGAAATATGGGATTGATACGATTGTTATCATGTACAAATGAATATGCTAATGATAGCGTGATTTCGATGACATGGAAGTATAGGAATCATGTCGAGACGGAATCAAGCACGGAAGGCTAACGGGTCAAGAAGTGGCGAGGAACGAATGGGAACACGGATGCATGAGGTAAGTGA
The DNA here is from genome assembly GCA_030545235.1 of Helianthus tuberosus. NCBI lineage: Eukaryota > Viridiplantae > Streptophyta > Magnoliopsida > Asterales > Asteraceae > Helianthus > Helianthus tuberosus. The sequence continues at coordinate 338,791 of JARYGA010061428.1, forward strand.
TTCCGTAATCACTTCTTAGTTGTTTATGTAAAGTTATATGTATTTTAACTAAATGTGTTAATTGAGGTCAAATAGGAATGAGTTGAATGAAATCGATGAAGTATTAAACGGATCTTAGCTTTGATCCGAGTAAGGTATATGCGTTAGAATTGAAGTTAAGTGGTAGGATTGGTTAAATATGCAATGAGGTCCTTAATTGTAAAGGATTGAGCAATGTTGACAAAAACGCCCTTGATAGGTATATCGGGCGAACGACCTTAAATGCCCATTTGGAAATAAGCTAATCGATTAGAATAATGTTATAGTCATGTGTGAAAGCGAAGAGTATGGTTTTGTATGTCATAGACCATTTAATGCGCAAATACCCATAACGGGTCAAACAATTAGAGAATGACAATAAGCCGAATGCATGCAAGTTAAGAATTTCCTTAATCCGTATGTGGGATTTTAAGTTTATATGATAGAATGTGAATTTACAAGCATGTAGGAAGAAACGGGAGGTTAAACGGGTAAACGGTTCAAAAGTTACGCGCGTTTTAGTGCGTTCGGACGTCGAAACGGAGCTGCAGAAAAATGCACTTTAGAGAGCCCGTCGCCGACGGGCAAGGAGGCCGTCGCCGATGGGCAAGGGAAAACCACTTTTTTTGCTGACGGGTTAACACACTGCCGACGGGTTAAATGGCCCGACGGGCATATCTACAACCCGTCGCCGACGGCTTGGAGCCCGTCGGCGACGGGCACTTGTTTGTAAGCTTTTATTTTTCGCGTCTGGTGTTTCCGGTTGACCCGTAACGTGTTCTGGTGCTCCGCTTTTCGACCCGGTAGCATGTAAAGCTCCCGAAAGGCTCCTTAACTTTGTCAAACCTGCATAAACGCAATACCTAATTAAAAGTAGGTCGTTCAAGATCTAAGACTCATATGAAATCATAAAGTTATATAATTACGAGCACCGGTTTTTAACCACGCATCAATCCTTAGATATTTAGGGGCTATAAATCAAAGTTTAAGTCCCATGTAAATATCGTAAAAGTATGTGAGAGGTATGCAAGATGTGTTACGTGTATGTAGATGCGTATTTATGTATATATGAAAATACGTATAATGGCATGTATGTATGTAAAGATGTAGGAAAGGTATGCACCTATGCAAATGTGTATGTATGTACGTATGTATGTAAGTATGTATGCAGGATTGTATAAAGCATGTATGAGTGTATGCACGCACGTAAGTTGTAGGAAAGATATGTACGTATTTATATAAAGATATATATGAATGTATGCATGTATGTAGAGATGTATGAATATAGATACTTACGAAGCGTACTTATATATGTATGAAGATGCGTATGATAGTATGTATATATGTGAAGGCATAGGGATGTATGTACGTATGCAGGTGTGTATTTATGTACATATGAAGACACGTATGAGTGTATGCATGCATGTGTTGAGGTATGGATGTATGCACGAGTATATACAAGTATGATTCTGGATACGTTAAGTGTTAATGGTATTAATCGTGTGCCTGTAAAACGAAGTGTTACGCAGGTATATTATTGAAGGCTCACAAGAGAATGAATACGCGAATGATATGCTTAAAAATGAGAGAGAAGCTGAATGGAAAGCGTACATGTATTGTATTCTTGTTTATGTCTTGTATACTAATGTGTTGAATGTATGTGGTAATGCAGGTTGTACGGAAAATGAGCGTTTATCACGAAGATTAAGGATCGAAGACCAAGTCACTAGAGAGATTGTACGGGGACGTTGAATGTAAAATGTAGAAAACATAAGCTATGTCTTTAATTAGTAAATAAGAGGATGACAGATTTATAATAAGAGTTATGATAAAGTTAAAGTTTAAATAAGTTGAGGTATTTATAAAGAAAGAAATTTTATGGCACGAATTTCCGCTGTGACTTTTGTCAAATATGTGTTAGGGTGTAACAAGTTGGTATCAGAGCCCTGGTTTGAGAGAATCAAGTGTGAGAAGGTAAGTGCTTGAACTCAAACCTGTGTGCTCTTGTGTTAAGAAACCCGTACAATCCAAGACTCGGTCAAGATCCAAAGGTAAAAGAGAATGTAAGTATGTACTTATGTATACGCATAAAGAAACTGACGGTTTTGTATATGCAAGGTAAGTATAAGTGTTTGAAGAGGATGATCCGCGAGTGCGGTCAATTACCGACACCAAGGCATGAAATAAGATAAAGTTAAGGTACGTAAATTTAATATGTCGATATATGAAATGGTAAAGTGCATTAAGGGAAGAAAAATGCTAAATGAAGGACCATGATGACATAGTAAACATGTTTTGGAAAAATGATACACGTGCCGAAACCAAATTCTTCGGACATAAGGTGACAATTACACGAAGACACGAAACTAGTATGTGGATTGTGTACCTGGCCAGTACACGTGAAGCATATGACGTTCGTGGGACCGTGATAATTGATACAGGTATGTCCGTTAGAATTAAGTAGTAGGTGGACGTGAGGGTGAAGAGGAATGAAAGACTCTCAAGAATGAGAGTATGATATGCTATACTAGAATCCGCGAGACGGATTCGAAGTATGATATGCTATGCTAGAATCCGCGAGACGGATTCGAAATATGATATGCTATACTAGAATCCGCGAGACGGATTCGAAGTATGATATGCTATGCTAGAATCCGCGAGACGGATTCGAAGTATGATATGCTATGCTAGAATCCGCGAGACGGATTCGAAGTATGATATGCTATGCTAGAATCTGCGAGACGGATTCGAAGTATGATATGCTACGCTAGAATCCGCGAGACGGATTCGAAATATGATATGCTATGCTAGAACCTGCGAGGCGGATTCGAAACATGAAATGCTAAGCTAGAATCCGCGGGACGGATTCGAAACATGAAAGAAGTTAAAGTATAAATGAAATGTCTGAAACCGTTAGATGGATTCAAACATAGGAGGTACGAAAGGTATGAATGATGTGTTCGAATCCGCGAAACAGATTTAAGATATAAAGTACGGAACTAGTCTATATAAGAAGAAGTCGATAGCTTGACCATGTGTGCGTCAAATAAGTCACATAAGTAAATGTAAAGCAAATGAACAAAAGAATGATGAGAATGAAAATATCCGAATGCGTAAGTAACGAAGGGATATGTATGGTACAAATAACTAAAGAAATGTGGAACGATGTTAACTATGAAGGTAAGCACGTATGTGTGACTATAAAAAGGTAGTTTTGTTGTGATAACAAAACAAGGGTTAAATGTTATGCAATGCGTCTATAGAATGAAATCTTAAGGGATGAGATGAAGGTATTTAATCTGTTATAAAATGATCATATGAAGGTAAGCATTATTATAAGTTTGAATAAGTGTGTATATTAATCTGTTATTAACGGGTCAAAGAAAATAAGAATGTTATATGAAAGTATGCCAGGGAAAGTACAGCCTTGTTTAGAAGAGGAAGCCAATTGCATGAAAGATTATGAAATGAGTTAGGATGATTACTTATGAATGTGATGAGGGTGTTAAGTCAAACATCAATGTGTGTGTGTGTAGAGGAAATGAGAAAGGTTTCGGGGACGAAACCTTAATTAAGGGGGGTAGACTTGTAACACCCCAAAACCCGAATATTCATATTCGTTAAATACTATGATATGGCACCTCAAGAAATAAATGACTAGGCTCTTTAACCTAGTTAAGTGTGTGTTTAGAAGTATGAAAAGACAAGAGTTTTGCCAATATTATGAGTAAGTAATAAACATGAGGGGCCAAAGTTGAAAAAGGGAAAAGTTATGTTTTAATAACAAAACAAACACACACACACAACACACACATCGTGTGTGTTCTACAACGATCAGGGGAACACCCCCATGAACCAAACCCTAGTTCTAACATAATCATCAAATTGAGGAGTCAAACGAAGCTCAAATTCATAACCGAGCATAGATTAATGATCACCTTCACAAGGGGATCGTAAGGTATGTCTTAGATTCTAGATTGGTGATGGTGCACGAAATGGGTTATGTTGTAAATCACGAAATTGTATGAAATTGAGCATGAGTATGTGTTAGATTCATCATTTGGGACATGGATTATGCATAAATTAGGTTAATTTGATGTTAAAGGGTGAAACCCATTTGTTATGGTGAAGAAGATGACATGGGTAAATCATCTATGTTTAAGTTCTTGCTTAATATTGATGTATTTTGAGTTGTATGATGTATTCTTGTTAGAAGAATTGAAAGAAATGTGATACTAGTATGTTTGATGTTATGCATGTATGAATCATGTTGATTAGGAAGAAGAAATTGATGAATTGTGTATGAGATTAGAATGATATGCATGAACTAGTTGTACACTATGCTTACAAGGTAGTACATATGTCAAAAGTATGATGAATTATGAAGAACTTAAGATTAAATCACTTGTAAGTGATTAACAAGTAGTTATGAAGTGGGTTTTAGATGATGTAATGTAAATTGATGATTCACTTATGTTAATAATGTTTGGAATCATACATATGTGTGAATGTTTAAAGAAATGGGATAAGAAATGATGAATTGTGGTTAGATGAAGTGAATAAAATGTGATGATAACATGTTTGATGTTTAATTTAAACACCCCATGTTGGATTGTAGAAGCATTTGATGAACTATGTATGAATTTAGAAGATTGTGTATGAATAAGTTGTACGTTATGCTTAAAAGGTAGTACGTACATCAAGTGAATGATAAAATGTATATAGTGTCGTCCGTATAGTCGATTATGATATTACGTAATGTGTTGATAAGTCGATAGTTATGTATGGTTGATAGTTGACTTTTAAAAGTCAACTAAGTATAAGAAACATGATTTGACTCATTGTCGTAAATGTAGGTTGATGAGAAGTCGTATGGTACATGTAATAGCAATCCGTGCTAAATGTAATGACATGTTGAGTTACGTGAGTTAAACGTATACGGACATGATTATATGAGTTATGTTTGTTAGAAATGATTAATGAAAGTTAAGTGTGAAATATGGGATTGATACGATTGTTATCATGTACAAATGAATATGCTAATGATAGCGTGATTTCGATGACATGGAAGTATAGGAATCATGTCGAGACGGAATCAAGCACGGAAGGCTAACGGGTCAAGAAGTGGCGAGGAACGAATGGGAACACGGATGCATGAGGTAAGTGATTCCGTAATCACTTCTTAGTTGTTTATGTAAAGTTATATGTATTTTAACTAAATGTGTTAATTGAGGTCAAATAGGAATGAGTTGAATGAAATCGATGAAGTATTAAACGGATCTTAGCTTTGATCCGAGTAAGGTATATGCGTTAGAATTGAAGTTAAGTGGTAGGATTGGTTAAATATGCAATGAGGTCCTTAATTGTAAAGGATTGAGCAATGTTGACAAAAACGCCCTTGATAGGTATATCGGGCGAACGACCTTAAATGCCCATTTGGAAATAAGCTAATCGATTAGAATAATGTTATAGTCATGTGTGAAAGCGAAGAGTATGGTTTTGTATGTCATAGACCATTTAATGCGCAAATACCCATAACGGGTCAAACAATTAGAGAATGACAATAAGCCGAATGCATGCAAGTTAAGAATTTCCTTAATCCGTATGTGGGATTTTAAGTTTATATGATAGAATGTGAATTTACAAGCATGTAGGAAGAAACGGGAGGTTAAACGGGTAAACGGTTCGAAAGTTACGCGCGTTTTAGTGCGTTCGGACGTCGAAACGGAGCTGCAGAAAAATGCACTTTAGAGAGCCCGTCGCCGACGGGCAAGGAGGCCGTCGCCGACGGGCAAGGGAAAACCACTTTTTTTGCTGACGGGTTAACACACTGCCGACGGGTTAAATGGCCCGACGGGTTAAATGGCCCGACGGGCATATCTACAACACGTCGCCGACGGCTTGGAGCCCGTCGGCGACGGGCACTTGTTTGTAAGCTTTTATTTTTCGCGTCTGGTGTTTCCGGTTGACCCGTAACGTGTTCTGGTGCTCCGCTTTTCGACCCGGTAGCATGTAAAGCTCCCGAAAGGCTCCTTAACTTTGTCAAACCTGCATAAACGCAATACCTAATTAAAAGTAGGTCGTTCAAGATCTAAGACTCATATGAAATCATAAAGTTATATAATTACGAGCACCGGTTTTTAACCACGCATCAATCCTTAGATATTTAGGGGCTATAAATCAAAGTTTAAGTCCCATATAAATATCGTAAGAGTATGTGAGAGGTATGCAAGATGTGTTACGTGTATGTAGATGCGTATTTATGTATATATGAAAATACGTATAATGGCATGTATGTATGTAAAGATGTAGGAAAGGTATGCACCTATGCAAATGTGTATGTATGTACGTATGTATGTAAGTATGTATGCAGGATTGTATAAAGCATGTATGAGTGTATGCACGCACGTAAGTTGTAGGAAAGATATGTACGTATTTATATAAAGATATATATGAATGTATGCATGTATGTAGAGATGTATGAATGTAGATACTTACGAAGCGTACTTATGTATGTATGAAGATGCGTATGATAGTATGTATATATGTGAAGGCATAGGGATGTATGTACGTATGCAGGTGTGTATTTATGTACATATGAAGACACGTATGAGTGTATGCATGCATGTGTTGAGGTATGGATGTATGCACGAGTATATACAAGTATGATTCTGGATACGTTAAGTGTTAATGGTATTAATCGTGTGCCTGTAAAACGAAGTGTTACGCAGGTATATTATTGAAGGCTCACAAGAGAATGAATACGCGAATGATATGCTTAAAAATGAGAGAGAAGCTGAATGGAAAGCGTACATGTATTGTATTCTTGTTTATGTCTTGTATACTAATGTGTTGAATGTATGTGGTAATGCAGGTTGTACGGATAATGAGCGTTTATCACGAAGATTAAGGATCGAAGACCAAGTCACTAGAGAGATTGTACGGGGACGTTGAATGTAAAATGTAGAAAACATAAGCTATGTCTTTAATTAGTAAATAAGAGGATGACAGATTTATAATAAGAGTTATGATAAAGTTAAAGTTTAAATAAGTTGAGGTATTTATAAAGAAAGAAATTTTATGGCACGAATTTCCGCTGCGACTTTTGTCAAATATGTGTTAGGGTGTAACAGCATTCATGACAGTTTGATACACTTTGTGCTGTTCATCAGTTAAAGATTTTAAGAAAGATGCAAGTTCCTTTTTTAAGCTACTCCGATCATAGGAAAGTTCTTTCATTATCATTTTATTGTTCAATGCTGAAATGTAGTTTCCAGGAACATTCGGCATGTCTGAAAAGCAGCTTAACGTACTTCCATAAGCAAGTAACAATTTTTCAATATGTGATAGGCAAATGTTTTCAATCTCTTCCTCTGGAAGAACCAAATCTGAAAAATAAAACAGATGTTTGGTAATTAGCATATAAAAATATTTATTTACAAACGGAATAGAATATTTGAGCTTTATTTAAAGTTTTAAAATTACCAGAAATACCAGTAACCTTCCGTTGCTGGTATAATATATCTTCACACAACAGAGATTTTGTTTGTCTCCAGAAATGACCAGGCCTAGAAATGGAATTTGACATCAACAACATTACAAAAAATGTACGCAAGAAATCAGAAGTGGACCATGTGCTTGCTTCCTCCATGGCAATTATATACTCATTATCATCATCCAACAGACCGCGAGCGAGGCAAGCATCTTTAAAGGTAGGATAAATTTTTCCATCAACTGTTTTTATATCATCGAAACTCATTGGTCCTATAACGTGATTCAATAAAATTCTCAAGAAATAACAATCACCAAGTGATGGAGGTACATAATGTATCCTACCAACGGCACCAAAAGGTCTTTTTCTACGAATCCACTTTCGTTCTTTACGTATCCATACAAAGTGTCTTGGAAACTCTATATACTTCAATGTTCTAGCGAATGCATCCATTTGGTTACATTTCATCCATTCTGTAAACATAGACATTTTCACAGTTGGGTTACTAACCACGTCACACAAGTTTGAATTATCGTCATAAACAATAGCCTGACCATCTTCGCAATGAAAAGGCAATATTTCAACAGCTGGAAGTCGATAGTGTATGTCAAACTTGAAGATTCTCCAAGCAGCTTCACATGCTGAAACATACCTACAATCAAGATATGCTTTAACTTCATCTACTTCTGTTTTGTTTGACGGATTTTGATTATTGGTCATTTCCTCATTTTCCTTGTTCTTGCCAGCAGTTGTTGTACTTTGGTAAACAGAAGCTGTCACTCTATCTGGACCCTTGTTAATGTATTTGAACAAATATTTGATGGATCCTGTTTGGTTACACCACTCAACATTTATGTGACACTGATACTTTTTGAGTAACATAGCATTGTAGGGAACTACAAACCTATTGTCAAGCAACACGCCATTTTTTTCTACAGTGTTACGTGTTTGACGACGACGGTAGATAGGATATCCTTCAGAATCAACACAAGTCTCATCTACATACTTTTTTGGAAACTTCTTTGAACATTTTAAATTAACCATGCATGGACAATGAGGGTTGTCTGTACCACACGGACCGTGCATCATAAACTGTTTGACAAGTTCATACAGTTCAGAATCCGTCTCTTTGTCAGGTATTTCAGCACTAATAGCCAAATCAATTTCTTTAGCAGTTGGAAACTTGTTCTTGGCACTTAAAAACAAACATATATGAGCATAAGGTAGGCCACGTTTCTGAAATTCGATTGTATAAATAACTGAAATTTTACATGAAAAAAACTGTTATTAAAGAATTTATGGTTGACAAATTAATTAAAACATTTTACAATCACTTACTTGCTTGCTTGTATCTCACCAAAGAATTTATGTTTCTTGAAATCTTGAATTAGCTCATTGATTTTAATTTTGAATACACGTGAGATAATATCCGGTCTGTCTTGAGGATTCAGTCGTTTGTCTTTTAAACATCTATAAATCTCAGGCCAATTGGGATTACAGGTGACTGTTATGAAGAGATCCGGATATCCTACAGCTTTGCAGATTGCCATAGCATCTAGGTACTTTTGCATCATATATCTCGATCCGCCGGTAAATGATGAAGGCAACAAAATTCGTTTTCCACAGTTTGACGCATCGCTTTCTCCACTTTGAACACTTTGATTTAAATTCTTAAAGGTTTGACTTCTAAGTTTGGGTTGTTGTGTCTTTATGTAAGCTAACCGTGCAGATTCTATCATTGTATAAGCATCAACCACAAACTGTTGGAATAGCTTTTCAGCATTGAGTAACAATGAAAAGTGGTTGGGTCTGTCTTGTATTCTGTAACTAAAAAATTCTCTCATTGTCGTGCTGGTTCTAACTATATCAGAATCAACTGAAATACCTCGATGTTTAATACCAAGTCTAAATCCATCTTCTGCATATGGGAAAATAAGTGGATATTGCAATGCAAGATAAGAGGGATGAAGCTCACTAATTCTCTGAAGACCGCCTGATCTTGTTTGGACTATGATATCTCTTTTATCAAAGGCTCCATCAAAATCACCAATTATTAATGCAGCAATTTCTTCAGATGTAGGCAAGTTAAAAGTTCTACCATCCTTATCCCTTGTTCCAATGAGCTTGAGTCTTACATCTTGCCACTCATTTTCTCTAAAACAATCTCGTACCATTCTAAATGACTTCACAAGTGGATTACAAGAATCCAACATTTTTTTAACACTGGATATGATGGAAAGATCAAGGAGTTGTTTTGTAGTTGTTTTGGAACCTTCCTTGACACTATATAAAAAATTATTTTAGTACATATAGGAGATATAACTAAAAGAGGTATTCAAACGAATATTTAGTGAATTGTTAATTTACCTTACAGCCTTTTGACGATTAAAATCCTCGTTTTGGGAATCATAAATATAAAGCTGTGAAAATTTGGGCTCTTCACCCTCATTTGGTAGCAGAGTACCAATGCGATGGTAATTTTGTCCTTGTAATCCAAAAACATAAGGACCTCTGCTTTTTTGAAAACTTTTAGAAACCTTGCCACCAAGAGATGTGAAGGAAAACATCATGTTGTATGCTCGAATATTATTCATGAAATTGCGGCTTTCAGGCGAACTTCTTCTGTAAAGTTTTTCAAGAAATGGAGGAGGATCAGGTGAGGGTGGTAATTCAACATCTCCGTTCGAACAACAAAGAGAAAAAGCCGATTTCTTAGAATCCAAATTCCCCCTAAGCATTTCATCTTTCCAAAGCATTGCATGACAGTAAGAACATGTAAAAATAGCATCTCCATGATCAACGTACTCTACAAAATTATATAGATACATAAGAAAGATGATTATATAAGAGAAATATTAGGAGATGTCAGTGTTATCTGAAGATCAAAATACTTTGATAGGTTAAAAGAGGGTATGTACCTCTTGCAATTCCGGAAATGTTTTTTACGACAGAAGATGGTAAACGATCAGAAGAATTGGAATCATCACAGTTAGAGCTTTGACCAGGGTAAGAGTTTTCTTTTCCTGCCGTTTCATTTTAGAAATGACCATTAAACTCAGTTTCAACAGGCAGGAGCATATGGAATACATTTTTCAAAATACAATGAATCGGAAACGTATATTTAGTCAGATTGCTAAAAATAAACCACATACCATTAGTACCTACTACCGAACACTTTGGCAAACGTCGAGAAGTTCTAATATCAATATTCGGAGGAGTTGGAATATGACTTCCACGGGAACTTACTGTAACACGATCCACTTGCAAGAAAAAAATATACAAATGTTATACAACTTCGAGCAACATTCAATGAATGATTAACAGTAATAAGAAAACTATAAAGAACTTACAGTTTGTAATATTCATTAAAGGACTGCTCTGAATATAATGATTGGATGATGCAGGTGGTGTAACCATTGAAGTTGTCCTCCTTTCATCACCTTCAATAATTTTCAATCTTTGTTTCCTCTTTCTAGACTCATGCACACCATAATTAGCATTTTCCAATTGTCCTAAAAATTGAAACAAAGTGACAAGGTCAAATATGATATCATACCTTAAAAAAATATGATTTATAAACTTACCAAAACTGGATGAAGTCAAATGGATCCTACTAACACATGATGGATCTAACTTGGCAGGCGTGTGACATGCTGTACATGATGAGATTTGGTTAATTCCAGAAATAAATAGTTACAATTTTCACATTTTTTACAATTAGTATGTGAAACAATTTGAAAAGTACCAATAGAGTTGTTTACCCATATTTGTAGAAGAGGATTCGGACGACATTACAGTTTGACTGTGATTTAAGTTCCTTGGCTTGTAATATAGACTTGAGGGTTCATACAGACCTTTTGATGATACTGGTTGTTATAGATACGCAAATAGATTTCAGTTAATATAATATTAAAATTATATACGTATTATGAAAAACAATCATCAAAAACAGACCTCCATTATCGTTTGTAGTAATAAGAACATTGGCCGGAAGTGTATGAATAATAGGAGATGTCTGTAGAGAGTGAGACACACCACTGTTTCTACGCTTATTCAGAATAGACTTTCTTATCCTCATTGTCTCTTTGGACATTTGGGTACTGCATTGTGGAAAACACTTTCTATCTCTTGCTATAAAATTCTTATTATTTTCCATAACTATACATAAGAATTGGGGAAATATACTTGATTTAGGGCTAGTTAAAAGTAATTATTGTAACCACTGTCCAAAAAATCAATTTTTTAAACAGATAGTGATGATTGAACATCCACATTAAAAACCTAACTAAAAAAACAATCAAAGAAGACAAACCTGCAGAGAAGATTTCCAACTTCTGGAATAGAAAAACCTACAATTAAATGTTGATCGAGTGCTTCTAAAGTGTGAGGGTTCTCAAATATGGATTGAGATTTGGCGCTAATTTTTGATCTTCAGTTTGATACAGAGCGAGTTAATAAGAGGGTATGTTTAGCGGAGGTAATGAGATTAGGATTTAAGAAAACTGATTAAAGTTTTGGGCCTTATGGGTTGGTTTTATAGTTCACAACTTATGGACCATAAATTATTGAAAGGCTTATACCATTTTGTACTGATTTTATTACTTTGTTTCTTTACAAACTGTTTTTTGGATGCTCCATATCTAAGTAATTTACATTGATACTTAACATAATTTATATGGATTTAATTAATACATATTGTCTTGGTTTTATGAATCTATACATTCTTACAATGAAGTTACCATACCTGAGATATACCCGATTTATATTTGGATTTGAAGTTTGATGATTCATTTTAACGGAGTCACACCTTCTTACTAATTTATGTGATCCTTAATTTATGTGCATGGAGAAACTTCTATGGATTTAAATGCTACATATTTTCCAAATATCCTTTGTATTCGTCTTATCAATCTATTGGTTCCTACATATTTATGAGTTATCTATATTAAATTATCAATTTGACATAAAGAAAACTTACTGCTGGAACTTTAATTTAATAACTTGTTTGACATAATTAGTGGATATTTAGAATTTGTTTATAATGTGGTTATAAACTAAACATACATTGAAACGTACCATTGGTGAGTTAGAATTTATACTACGACAAAGCATACTAAGCATCGCATAAACTATATTGCAAAAATCAAAACACAGATTATAAGCAAAGATTATAGTTAGCAGTATAAAAACATAGTTTATAATACCAAAAATTAAACCACATCATGGTTTACCACACAATCCAAGTTCATAGGCTTACCAACATCTAACACATACATACAAACTTTTTCAGTAGTTAACACTTACCAACAACAACCCAACTTCCAAAAACACATACTTAAGTATAGACCAAAAGTTAGAGTCGCTTAAACATCAAAAGATAAAGACATGAAAGGAGCTAGGTTTTAACCCTAGATGACCTCTTCCGATTATTTTTGCTGGTAGAAGACAGTTCCCCGATATTTTGACCTTCCACATCCTGCAACGAACGTTTACCATTCGGACTGGTGCCCGAATCCTTCTCGGCTTCGACAACAGAAGAGTCGGCGGTAACAGATACAACATCCTTGAATTAAATCACAAAACAACTACTAAAGTATCAAATAAGGTAATATAATCTATGGGCTGAAAAAACAAAATCATAGAATCCATATTCACCTTTGAAATAGCAGCACCAGCTATCTGTGAGGACTCAGATAATCTCTCAACTTTGATTTCTGAACCTTCTTGACTAAACACCTATTATCAAAATATTACCAAAAAAATTCAACTAAGTTATTTAAACTACAAAAACTGAAAACCAAAAACACATCAAAGAAAGATATCCAAAAACTATTACCTCATCAACAACCTCAAGACCATTACGATTACCAGCAACCAACTCAGCAAGTATTTCCGGATCATCACATAATTTTTGGATAGTGTAAACATGATAGTCATGGTTAAGGTTGTAATCAGAAACTTCAATTTTAAAAGCCAACTTTTTTTCAACCAACCGAGATATTTCATGTGGAAAACTCTCAGTATCATTGGCCTTCACTTGGCGTTCCCTTATATCACTCGCAGTTGAACCAATGAGCTTCATTACATCTTTATCAAACATCACGAAAGAGATACTACCGGTTTCATCTTGGACTCTCAAATGTACCTTGAACCTGAAATAAATAGTAGTTAAATTACATTCATATTATAGGAAGCAATAAACCTATAAAGCAACATTAACTTACTTAATGGTTATCGATGTACATTCTTTATCGCATTTCGGACAAACCAATGAAGCAGGAGACAGATTCATGACCTCATCAGAAATGATTTTAGCATATTGTAAGTATTCAGTTTTAGTCAACACCTTCTTGTTACAGTTTCGACATGCCGGATAAAACCACCCATAGTTTTCTTGAACAATTTTGATTGTTGCAACTACCACACATGACATTACCTATAAAATGAAAGACAAAACTTTATTAACATACTAATATTATAAAACATAGAAAACACTAAAGGAAATTAAATGACTTTGAATGGATATAGAAATATTCATACGCTTTCAATCTCAATTATTTCATCAACATGTTTCTTAGGAGTATCAATTAGAAATTCTTGACGGACTGGAAATACACTCTGAGATGAAAGAACGGTTTGAGAAGAAGAAGCACCAGCTTGAAAGTGTTTCACTAAAAGCCTATGAAAACAACATTCGTGTTAATACTCAAACTCGTATTAAGAAAAAAAAATTTGTAAATAAGAAATATAATTCAGTAATAGTACCTCCTACGAAGTTCATCCACCTCATGAATTTCTTCGTTGAGAAACAGTCGAGTTCCAAACTTATCATTCTGAACGGTATATTGTCCTGCATGTAACAATATACATATACAACAAATTCATTACAAATGAAAAAAACACATTGGAAATACTAAAGTAAATGAATCAGTCAAATGTAAATTACCCTGCCACAGCTTACTCTTCGCATGCTGAATGACAGCCATGACATTCTCAATCGGATTGTTTTGCGTCAAGAAATCATTAAATTGTTGTGCATATCCATTCCACAAAGTACAACGAACTACTTCTCCCCTACAACAAACAGATAAAAAAAACAGCATTAAAAGTTCCACTAAAATTTATACTATCTATTAAAAGAACAATAATCAGTCACAATAAATAATGCCAATGATTTAATCTGTCTTTGTATTAAAATTTGTATTAAATGCAATGAATGTCCAACTCCCACATTAATTAAAGACAATAATAAAACAACAATCTGTCTTTACATTATTTCCAATGAATGTGCTAATAATAACATAATCATTAAAGAACCATAAACAGTTATAAAAAACATGAATAAGAAAAATCATTTAATGAATCCTCAATACATTAATTAAATACAATAATAACACACAAACAAATTTATTTAAGTGGGATAGAAAAATTTACTGCACATCTTGAAGATCAAAGTTCATCTTTTTTCTTTCATTCGGAAAGACTTCCATATCTCCACACGACACAACAATTCCAGCAACATCTAAAATGGCAAACATAGCAACAGTCATCAGATTCAAAAATGTAAGCAAAATATATATCAGACTATGAGAAACAGTCCTACCAACAGTGAGCAGATTCTTTCCCTCTCCTTTAAGAATTTCTGAATGTGCCATGAAGTTAAATCCATAATAAACCCCTTCCCAACCACTGGCACGTGTAACAACCGTACAACGGTAAAAGTTAATCTTGTAACCATGATTAACAACTTTGTAGGTATCAGTGTTTTCTCCAACACCAAATTTGGATAGAATAACAACCTCATCCTCATGGAGTTGAGAGATAAACACAGGTATCAATGGAGCCTTAATACCTGCTTGAATTTTACGACCCTGACCATTGTAATGAAATTACCATAGTTTAGAAATAATCAACCAAACGATACCTCATTATTTCTAAACTTCTGAAACAATTAGTAAAATACCATAGTATCAAATTTAATAAGACTAAAACAAAGAAAGACCAAATAATATTCAACTCAGTTTCATGACATGAAACACTAAAACAAAACACAAAATATACACAAAAGATTGAACTCAGTTTGATGAAATGAAACACTAAAACAAAACACAAAATATACAAAGAGAAAATATACACAAAAGTAAATTACACAAATCACAAAATAACTTTTGAAAAAAACCTTCCATTTCATTTCATGTCACCAACATTAAAACTTCACCAAAGTATGCATCTTTCTTTCTTTATAACTCAGCCTAAACTCATCTAACACTAAAACAAACATACTTTTCAGAAGTTTAGAAATAAACAACCAAACGATACCTCAAAAAAAATATAAAACATACTTTTCAGAAAATATAGACAAGCCCAAATAACACAAAACAAAGCAACAATTAGTAAGATACCATAGCATCAAATTTAAGAAGACTAAAACAAAGAAAGACCAAATAATATTCAACTCAGTTTCATGACATGAGAAAATATACACAAAAGTAAATTACAGAAATCACAAAATAACTTTCAACACTAAAACAAACATACTTTGTGTACAAAAGTAAATTACAGAAATCACAAAATAACTTTCAACACTAAAACAAACATACTTAGTTAGACTTTGTGTACAAAAGTAAATTACACAAATCACAAAATAACTTTTGAAAAAAACCTTCCATTTCATTTCATGTCACCAACATTAAAACTTCACCAAAGTATGCATCTTTCTTTCTTTATAACTCAGCCTAAACTCATCTAACACTAAAACAAACATACTTTTCAGAAGTTTAGAAATAAACAACCAAACGCTACCTCAAAAAAAATATAAAACATACTTTTCAGAAAATATAGACAAGCCCAAATAACACAAAACAAAGCAACAATTAGTAAGATACCATAGCATCAAATTTAAGAAGACTAAAACAAAGAAAGACCAAATAATATTCAACTCAGTTTCATGACATGAGAAAATATACACAAAAGTAAATTACAGAAATCACAAAATAACTTTCAACACTAAAACAAACATACTTTGTGTACAAAAGTAAATTACAGAAATCACAAAATAACTTTCAAAAAAAACCTTCCATTTCATTTCATGTCACCAACATTAAAACTTCACCAAAGTATGCATCTTTCTTTCTTTATAACTCAGCCTAAACATACTTTTCACTCAGTTTAGAAATAAACAACCAAACGATACCTCAAAAAAAATATAAAACATACTTTTTAGAAAACATAGATAAGCCCAAATAACACAAAACTCATCTAACACTAAAACAAACATACTTTATGCTTCACAGAACAAACATCTATCGATGATCAATAACCAACTAAAGAATATTCATCTTCAGTCTGTGATTCTTTATAACTCACCCTAAACTCATCTAACACTAAAACAAACATACTTTATGCTTCACAGAACAAACATATATCGATGATCAATAACCAACTAAACAATATTCATCTTCAGTCCTTTATATCTAACCCTAAAACATGTAAGAGTATCAGAAAAAAACACAAACCTAAACTGTCCAAAGAACACAAACACAAACATCTATTACAAAACCAAGAAGATTAGAAATAAAAAACAAACCCAAAATCATGGGGATTTGTCGAATCATCTCTGTATAAACACTAAAACAGTAAAATAAGAGAATCATCAATACACAAATACTAATACCTTCTCATCGATCAACACGAGATCCATCCGAAAGGGCTGAATCCATTTGCGGATGATTCGACACTTGATAGTCCACATATCTTTGGATGGATTCAAATCGTCTATGAAACTGATTGACAAACACTTTGATTCACCGACGGATTTATTCTCCGATGACATTTTGCTGAGAATGCTTTGTATTTTGAAACCCTAGATTTTCTTGAGAAATCGCCTGAAATGAAGAAACAGAGAAATGTAGAATTTGAATGAAGAAAGCTTTGAGAAGAAAGAGAAGGTATTAGTATATATTTGAGAAGAAAGAGACGGTGATATGATGTGCATTAAATGGGGATTCAACTCCCCATGCATTTTCAAATTTACCTCCTAAAACAAACTTGATTTTTGTAATTTTTTAAATTAAAATACTTGATTTGTATATACATTGAGATTAAAATGATTAAAACAAAATCGGATTAATGACATAAGCGGAATGACATCAGCGGAGCTTATGTGGCATCCTATGTGGCATAGCTGAGAGGCTGACAAGTAAGCAAAGTGAGGTCAGCCTTTAAGCTCCTTTTATAGATAGTATAGATAGATGTAGGGGAAGGATCCACTAAAAAGTGAATTTTGCCTAAGTAGCCTAAGAAGGATTGTGATGATGACATGTGGCACTCCTAATAAGTAGGAATGAAGGGCATTTTGGTCCTTATAAATAGGAGTGAAAATGACATGTGACACCCCTTTTGTTTTTAAAAAATATAAACAAAAAAAATCTAGTACAAAAAAAATCTAACACAAAAAATCTAGCACAAAAAATGTAGTACAAAAAAATATAGCATAAAAAAATCTAGTACAAAGAAATATAGCACGAAAAAATTTAGCAAAAAATGTAGTACAAAAAAATCTAGTACAAAAAAATTGAGGAAAAAAAAATTTAAGACAAAAAAATTTAGCACAAAAATATAGTACAAAAATTCAGCACAAAAAATGTTATATAACATAGAAATACAACACATTTAAGTGAGTTTTTTTAGTCTTCATATTTTATATAGCAATATGGTACTCAAATTAAAGATAAAAAGACGCTCGATTTTACGGTGAAATTTTTATGAAAAAATAATTTCGTATAAAAAAGTTATGAACGTTTAAAAAATGAGGGTGAAATATGCATGTGACTTGCATGTGGAGAGAGAAAGTTCATAAATAGGATTTTCCCAAGATACCCTTGCACTCCTCCTTTCTCCTACCCTTTCATCTTAACCATTGATTTGAAAAATGAATGGTTAAGATTCCTTCTTAGGCTACTTAGGCAAAATCCACTTTTTAGTGGATCCTTCCCCTATATATGTATGTGTAAGTGTGTATAGATATAGGTGTGTGTGTGTGTATTATGTATAATTTATATTTGTGTAAATATATATATATGTGTGTGTACATGTTTATATATGTATTTGTATAGGTATATGTATATGTATACTAATTAAAATAATAATTCGAGCCGAACCGAGCCGAGCGGACCTTTGCTCATGCTTGGCTCGTTTACAAACCGAACCGAGCAGAGCGGCTCGTTTATAACCGAGCGTCAAATCGAACGAGCATTTTCCGAGCAGTTTCCGAACGAGCGTCGAGCGAGCGGCGAGCGACGAGCGATTTGAACGGCCCTATTTGGGGGCTAGTCATAAGCGGGTTAGAATGTCGAGGGAAATGAAGCTTAAAATTGAATTTTTTGTTTTCCATTGAATGAATATAACTAGTTAAGTTTCCTCGCGCTAAGCGGCGGGAATTCGGTTGGTATCAATGTCGGTCCTTTATGGTGTCAGCACTCACAATAGCGAACGAAAGAGAAAACCAAAAAGATAAAGTCTTTAATTCTTTATATACTCAAAAAGATAGCGACACGTGTTTTACTTTGATAAAAATCACAAAAATAAATACTCGTACCAGCTCTGATAATTTTGATACCAGTGATGAAGTTGTTCGGCCGGAATCAATTCGGTATAACACTGACATTCTCTACAACTTACGATACCGAAAAAACACTTTGTTGATTTTGAGCAAAATTTAAGTCTAGACGTTGATAAAGAAAAGTATGTCGCACCAATATACTCGAAATTTTATCAAACTTCTTATTTTAAAAGTAAAAAACCAAAGTAATTATATTTATAAACTCTTGTAACAATGATAAAAAAAATAAAAACTACTATTCATTATGACTCTAAATTAAAAATGTATAATGTATAATGTATAATAATATGTATAATGATAAGTATCAAGTGTAAATATAAAAACTAAAATTACATTACCACTATAAAAAATATCATATCGTATTATATTAGTATAAGAAAACTTATATTACTGTTATATGTAGATATAAATACTATATAGTGTTTGGAGTCATAATAGGTATTTTTAACACCTTAATTATAAAGTTATAATTACTTTGTGTTAATGTATGAGATTTGATATAAACCCTATGAAACCATCATTGACTCAAATTAGCACTAACTTAAGCATTAACTTACAACCATTACCCATAAACCATAACCATTGAACATTATTGACCATACCTAACGTCATTATTTTCTTATTATAATTGATATTCTGTTTTTTCTCTTCTAACTTTGGTCGAACATGTCTAATATAATTGAGATTTTTCTTTATTGTGAGGAACGAAAACGATATATCGTTTGAACATCGGTACCGATATCGTATTAGCTTTTAAAGTTCTTTGAAAATGGAGTTGTATTCTCAACGTTCGTAGTATTTTTTTTTAACCTACTAAAGTAACGAGACCGTAAGAAAGCACCGCATCGCGCGAAAAGTGGTTGTTCGCCGCGAAGTACGGCTTTTTCTTAACTCTAGCTTTTATTAAAACTTCAAAAAAAAATAGTGTCATAAAACTTTACATACACATTTTAATAGTGTTGTTTTTTAATGACGCTAAAAAGAAGACATACAAAAAGAGTGTCATAAATTTATTGGATTTTGTAAATTATGATATTTTTTCTTGACAAACACTTTCGAATGTCATAAAATGAGAGTGTGTCATTGTTCACGTGTCAAGATAGATCTTGTTTTTCTTTATGACGCTAAAAAGATGACACACAACAAAAAGTGTCATAAATTTATTAAATTTTGTAAAATATGACATTTTCTTTTTGACGCACGCTTTCGAATGTCATAAAATGAGTGCGTGTCATTGTTCGCGTGTCAAGATAGGTGTATTTTCTAGTAGTGTAACTTTTTTATCTGATTCAGGAAGCAAGATAAATTGAGCCCGCAATTCATTAAACTTTTTACCATTAATAAATGAGTAAGAAAAGTAGCATATAGGTTAGAACTCCTAGAAGAATTAAAGTTCCATAAGCCTAAAATGGCTAGGAAGAACCAGATATGGGAATCGAAACTTGTTAGTATTCAACATATTAGTTAACAAGAAATTTTGAGGATGAAGATTTGAGGATGGGAGGATGTAATACCCCGATCTTCCAAACTATTCAATTACATGTCATGTGGTGCGACCCAAACATCAAACGAGCACATCTTAGGCTATGAGATGAGTTACGGGAGCAATAATATATGAAACTTGGATTTCTTATAGATCCAGATTGTGAAATGGGGCTTAGTGGACGACTACCCAAAGCCTCAAGGTCTAATACGTGCTGAGAAATACCGATATGAATTGCTGACACGTGTATGCTGACTAACCAGTGGTGGAAGGCCACTGTCATATTCTTAGTGGTCCACTATCATCAGTGACTATGCCTATAACTAGGTCCTTAAGACTCTCATTTGGTTTATTTAGTCAAGCGTGGACATTCATCTCGTAGGAGACTCCCAAGCTTGAAAAAACCCTTTTGGTGTTGCGAGCTAGTTATCTTTGGTACACAGGTTAAGGGAATTATACATCAACTGTCGTAGATAGTTAATCATGTACGACGATGCCCGATAGATTAGGATAAGCAATTTCAGAAAGGGTCTTAAGATCATGGTCAAGGTGAGCGTCGGGTAACTTAACCTTGGTTAGACATGGGCGGTTGATCACCCATTCTTAACCAAGGTAGTGTTATCTAATACCCAACCATGATAATGACTGGTTAGGCATACTCTCGCTTAACCTAAGGTTACCCTAATTTATAACAAGAACAAAGACAATATGTTGTGTTGCCAACCGATATACCAGTGAGTTATAGTACTTATCTTTTAAAACTGTGATAGTCTACTCATTGTGTCCAAATAGGGTATATGTGATCCTTATATGCTTAATGGGGTGTATTGTTAGTGAAGTCGTAGTGCCCAACACGTTGTCCTAAGGCTCGTAGAACCTGAAGAGTAATGTCCAGAGGGTGCCTGGTAACTTGTTACAATACTCTTATACCCATTCGATGGATGTGGGGACACAATCACGGGGTTCAGTACGTCTGTTGTATAGTGGTTTGTGATAAAAGTTGGGGATGGCATAAAGTCTCACAACCCATATTTTGTATTCATAACTGTCAATATAATTTTGTAAACCACATAGTATAAGCTCACAAGCATTATCTGACGTTGTTTAGATTATACGTATCACATCACAGGTACTCCTTCAAGGAGCAGAGCTACTTGGTGAGAAGTGACATCTAAAACCAAGAAGTTCTTAAGACTTGTGTTGTATATACTGACTTGATGTAACCGAGAATCTTCATGTTTAAACAAAAGTTATGTTTTCTTTGGTTGTTAAGTTGCATCCGTTATGCATGATCACCTAGGTTCCAGATAGGGTGTTACAATTTAATTTACACTTTCCACAACATATACCTATAACTTCACCTAAACATCTTTCTTCACATGTTCATTAGCAAAATATGTGCGACATGCAACTTTACTGAAGTGATCAGTATGTAATTAACTATAATTAATTTATACATCTTAGATCCGAAGTTAGTCTCTATACTTATTCATATAATTTAACTAAAAAATATCTTTATCTTTAAATGTTGATTAACTTTCAAAAACCTCCTACATATCATTTTTCACTTATATCTCTATATAAAAAATAATCATAATTTTTATTCATTTACTCTCCAACCTCTTTTTTCTATATTTTGTGAGTAGAATTTTCTCATTTTTCTGCTCACAAAATATTAGGAAAGAGATGGAGAGAAGATAGATGGAGAATGAATAGTATATAGAGAGAGAATGTGAAGTTAGTCTCTAAAGCTAGAGGGTATGGTATAAAATCCCTAGGGGATTTATCACGCCACATCAGAGTCATGTCACATAGGAGGATTTAAAGCATATCTCTTTAACTTGCATGCAGTTGTTTAAAGCCCCTATCATCCTTACCTAATTATTTTTTTGTTTAAATTTAAACATTATTAATTTTGATATATTAATTTAAATTTAAATAACACAAAAAAAATATGAAACTCATAATATAAATAAAAAAATACATTGCTTAAAAAGTTAAGCTAAAAATACACATCATCACTCGTTGTCTCCTCCTTGTTGACGATCAAACCGTAGGTGCTCGGTCAGATCAGCTCGAAGGTTTAGGTGTGTGTCCCTGTCACGGATCCTTGTTCAGATAACTTCTTTTTGAGCGTATGTGAGTATTGGGTTCGTCGGTTGGTTACCTTCATCATAACTTTCTCCACAAAACACTCTGCCTGAGTCCTCCAATATCATGTTATGCAACATGATGCACGTATACATGACGTTTCTCATTTTACTCTTTTCAAGTATCCTCGACGGTTAGGCAATGATAGACCATCTCTTTTTTAATACACCAAAAGCCCACTCGACATCTTTTCTTGCCAACTTTTGTTTCTTCTTGTAATACAATCTTTTCTTGTCATCTGAACACGAAAGAGTTTTCACCAACGTCGCCCACTTCGGATAAATATCATCGACAAGATAGTATCCATACTTATACTCCACGTCGTTTGCATAGAATGAAGTATTTGGTGCAACACCATCTATGAAATCGTCGAAAAGACCTGAAGATTGTAAAACGACGATGTCATTGTTCGCACTGGCCATGCCAAAGTACGCATGCTAAATCCATAAATCTAGAGACGCGACCGCTTGTAATATTAGGATAGGACCCTCATGGTCACCACGATGGTGTTGCCTTTTCCAAGCGGTTACACGTGTCGCCCACTCCCAATGCGTGCAATCAAGACAACCCAATATCCTGGGAAACCCATGTATCCGCTGATTGGCCTCGTATAAAAGTGGAACATCGGTAGTGACCAGCATCCTCAAATATTGGCTCATATAAAGAAAGTTAACACCTAATATAATAGTGTTAATAAACTATAAATAATAATAATAATAATAATAATAACAATAAATATAATAATAATAATAATACCTTCACAGAAATTTCCAAGACAGTCACGACAACTTCCGACCGACATCCTTAAATATTCGTCCCACGCATCGCTCGTTGTGTCGTACGCAAGTTGCCGAATTGCGACAGTACACTTTTGTATTCCAGATAAACCAATTTTGCGACTACCACTTTCTCTTTATGTGAAAAATGAATATTGGGCCGCAAGATCATTAGAAATTCTTAAGAAAAGATGACAGCTCATACGAAACCGACGCCTAAACTGTGCATCGTCATACAACGGATTTTTACCAAAATAATCGCGCATTAAATGTTCATGAGCACCTAACCGATCACGTTCAAGAGGCGCTTGTCTAGTACGCGTTGTAGACGATTGTGTTTCTTCTCGCAAATACTTAATCGCCTCCTGCGTCACTGCGATAAGCATATCGTCGACAATACCGTCAGATGAAGAGCTGGACGAATCAGATGAAGAGTGGGATGACATTTTTTATATTAAAAATGATTGGAGAGAATGTGTGTGTTTTAATGATTGGTGTGTGTTTGAGTTTGTGATTGGTTTGTGTAAATATATGTGTATATATTAGGTTTTTTTATAAAAGACCGTTGCCCAATGGTCATATTGACCGAAATTCTCGAACAAAGCGCATTAACGTGCGTTACTACCAATGTATCATATTATATAAAAAACTTAAAATTTTCTTTAACTTATACAGATTAAGATATGATAGAAAATGAGATTTACTATTTTTTATTAGATTTTTTAGGATAAATATAAACTCTCTATATTTTTGTTTGTGGAGTACACCTTTTACCACAAGGACTTTTTTCGTAGAGAAGAGAGATAAGTGCTCTTACCCATTAAATATAATATAACTAGTAAAATCCCTTGCGCTTCGCGCGAGGAATTATGTTGGTATTAGTATGTTTCCTAACGGTATTGCTACGGCACCGACACTTTGTTAAACAACCAAATGAGAAAATCCATAAAGAAAAGATCATTATATACATTACATACATGAAAGGATGTTTACATTTGTTTTATATCGATTGAAAACTTTAAAAATGAATATTA
Source organism: Helianthus tuberosus (assembly GCA_030545235.1). Classification (NCBI taxonomy): domain Eukaryota; kingdom Viridiplantae; phylum Streptophyta; class Magnoliopsida; order Asterales; family Asteraceae; genus Helianthus; species Helianthus tuberosus. The sequence goes on from JARYGA010061428.1 coordinate 363,365, forward strand.
TAAATATATTACAACAAAGATACTATTTATAATATAGAGTTCGGTTAACGTACAATATTCCTTAACGTATGAGCGTACGCTGTGAAATTACGCATGTTGTAAAACTCAAAACCATAATCACCCATGCTGAAAAGGCATAATCAAGCATGTTGAAAACCATAACATGTTTCATTACATAATTATAACATGCTTCATTACCTAAGTATAACATGCGTGATTATGGTTTTTCAACATGCGTGATTAGAGTTTTGAATTTTACAACGTGCGTAATGTCACAGCATACGCTAGTACGTTAAGAAATATTGTATTTTACACTTTCACTATAATATATATTGTCACACCCCAACCGATGGCGCAAAACATCGGGGCATGGCACTGAGCAAAACAGATTGTCCAGAAGTTTCCACAACAACTATATTTTACCAAATATTTTAAAGCAACACATCCCATCCCATACCATGTCATAAATGGTAATACAATTATTACAGAAAATATCCAGTCAAATTGTTCTGTTCCGACAACTCAAATTTTTATTACAGACAATTGTTTATTTATTGGTTTCTAGGACTCCGTCCCTAGCCTCAATTTCATCACCAGCACACAAAGCATGTAAACATCCTAAGCACATGTCACATACGTTAAAGTAAAAGTCAATACACATAGTGTAAAGGTGAGCATACGAGTTTGATAATAGCATATAGAGTTCGAAAGCGTTACGCATAACCAGCACGTACACAGTGTAAAATGAGGCATGTTAGTTATCGACATGAACCTATCGATACCAATGACTGCGGGTTGACTGCCCAAGGCAGTTCGCGATACACACTCACCACAGTGAGCCATGTAGGTAATTTTCCTTAACAACCCCCGAGTGAACGGGTGCTGAGTCCAAACTAATAGTACTATCGTTGCTAAGGCAGGTAGACAGCATTCCATGTGTAAACATAACAAACAAACATTCATTAAGTCACGTATAACATGCGGTAATGGTTAGCATTTAAAGTATTGCGTAGTGTGTTCGATGTGATTTAGTATAAGTAACGTATGTAACACCCAAAAGTGCGTAAAGCAAAAAGGGATCGAGTATACTCACAGCGATTGATGGATTGAAGGGAGCGCTAGAGACTAGGGTTAGCCTGAACAGATTGATAGTATAACGATAAGCGACGCGTAAATCGATGCAAAGTGCAAGTGAATCGGATAGCAGTTCGATGGGATGGTAGTCCGATCGGGTGACCTTTCGAGTGGATTGTTACTTCCTTCGGGAAGGATGTGTTTGTGTATGATGGCTTGACTGTTGAAGTTTTCGTTGTAGTATTTTGAAAACATTGAAGTATCTCTACCTTTCAGGTCAGTCGATCGAACGGTCGTTCGATCGGACGGCAACCCGATTGGTTGGGCACTTCAGTGAGAGCAAGTTCACAGCAGGTTGTCACGCGATCGGGCGGTCATTCGATCGGGTGGCATCCTTTGTGCATTGAACATGTTGAAAATTGTTTAAGTGTTGAAGTTTCGAAACATCACATAGTCGGATGGTCGGTCGATCGAGTGGTAGCTCGATCGGACGGCAATCCGTTCGGTGTTCCAAAACTCTTGAGAGTTGATTTGAAAATTAAGGTGGGACCAAGGTGCAAGTCGTTCGGATTGGCCAGTCGTTCGGATTGGCTGTTCGATCGGACAACAGTCCAATTGGATGGCACTCCGTCCTGGTCGACCTGTTCATCTTACACTTGGTTGTTTTGATTGTTTGTCGTTTTATCGAGACGTTTTGATGACGTACTAAGCAACAGGAACCTCGTCAATACTTGGTACCCCTGTTCGGACAGGAATCACCCAAATTCGGTCAGTTAACGGTTCAAGACGGTGTTCCGTGTTTAACCCGAAATCGGTAGTCTCGTGGATAGAATCTGGATCTTGCATCAACACAACCACAAGAATGAGTAGTAAGTCGGCACAAGCTCCGACTCTATCGGTTTTGCATGCATTGAGTGTAAAAAAGTTGAAAGAAAGTTGGAAAACCATCTTTCGATCCTTTTCGTAGTGAATATGTTTAGATCTATGAAAGATCCTTGTTTGTTTATGTGGAAATCGGTTAGATCTAAGTTGTTCTTAGTGGATTGAGGCCAAAACATGAAGTTCTTCAAGAACACATGATGACGTCATCCTAGAACACCTTGAATCTTGATGATTTCACGGTTAAAAGTTAAGATTTGGAAGATAGAAAGGTGTAGGAGTGCGTGTAGATTAAGGAAGTACAAGATTTAGGACGAGATCTTACTGGAATTGCGAGAAATCGAAGAAAAAGCAAGGTTTAAGCGCTGGTCGGACGTCAGTTGCCAAAAGTGGAAAGTATGATGGTGACAAGGGGTATTTATAGGGTTACCTAAAGTGGAAAGGAGCTGGTCGATCGGATGTTAGCCCGGTCGAACAGTTTTCCGATCGAGCGGCTGGTCGATCAGTTGGCCTCCTGATCGATCAGTCGCTTTGTTCGAATGTTCGGTGCGACGAGTTTGGCCGTTTCGATTGCGATTGCGAGCGCTTAGATGCGTTAGAGTTTCCTAGTCAAATTACTTTTAATCCCAACTACTATATCAACATACAAGCATCCTTATTTCATATTCGTTTAGCGTTTGCGGTTCGATTGCGATTGAGTTTCGATTGCGTTTCGATTGATTACCACACATAACATAAATAAACATGCACAAGTAACACATTAGGCACACACTCACGTATAACAACAACCAAAATGCGTAAATCGAGTTGCGAGTGCGATTGCGATAACGATAAGACGATTAAACATGCGATAAATAGCGATTACTATGCGATTATTAATAAGTACTCCACATAATACAACTAAAGTAAAACAAAATAGACTAACTACGAGTCAAAGAAGTCAAAACAAGAATTGAGCAAGGAGAGACAGATTGCAATTAGCAATCTTTTCTTCCTTTGACTTTCATCTTGACTTTGACTTTGACTTTCGAAACACGGGGTGTTACATATATGTCATGGCTCATAACTTCGATTTAGTTATATATATTTCATATAAAGAAGAACAAATGAAAAGGTATTTCAACGATAGAAGAGCCGAGTTGAAACTTTTCTATACTTTTTAAGTTATTGACTTATTACAAACATATAATAGTTCGTGAATCATTTTCCAAGAAATAAAACAAACTAATGTATCCTCAGTAAGTAACTTAAAAGAAAAATATGGCAACCAAGCAGGCAACCAATGTATAAAACTATAGATAACGGATTCTCTAGTCCTCTTTCTCTATTTGACCAAAAAAGGAATTATGGCATTATGCAGGGGCGCAACTTTGTAGGGGGGACTTTTCGCTCAGTAGTGTCCGGTATGTATTTTTCGTGTAATTTTTTTAGGTATATACGTTTTCAACCCCTTGGTTTTATAATTTTTTTTATGTATATAGTTTTTCAAACCCCCTGTCAAAACTCTTAAGCTTCGCCACTAGCATTATGGTAAATCCCATGGCCAGTTTTTCTACTGTTCTCAAGCATCTACCCTAAGGCTGGAGGGTGTGGGATGGAGCCCCTAGGGGCTTTATTAGGACACGTCAGCGCCACCTAGGATCCACGTCAGCCAAGGGACTTTATCACGCCCCCTTTAAGTTGCAAGGTGTGGGATGGAGCCCAGTCATCATTACCTAATTATTTATTTAAAAATTATGTAATTTAGATATATTAATTTATAACTCATAATTTAAATAATATAAATAAAATGCCATAATTTAGATATATTAATTCACGATAAAACCATAGGTGCTCAGTCAGATCGGCTCGAAGGTTATGGTGTGTGTTCCTGGCTCGTACCTTCGCTCGGATAGCTTCTTTTTCAGTGTATGTTAGTATTGGGTTCGTCGGTTGGTTACTTTCATCATAGCTTTCTCCACAAAACGCGCTACCCGAGTCCTCCAATATCATGTTATGCAAAATCATGCACGTATATACATGATGTTTCTCATTTTAGTTTTTCAAGTATCCTCAACGGTTGGGTGATGATAGACAATCTCTCTTTTTAACACATCGAAAGCCCGCTCGATATCTTTTCTTGCTGACTCTTGTTTTTTCTTGAAATACAATCTTTTTTCGTCATCTGGACACGAAAGAGATTTTACCAACGTCGCCCACTCAGGATAAATACCGTCTGTGAGATAGTACCCATACTTATACTCCACGTCGTTTGCATAGAATGAAGTATCTGGTGCAACATCGTCTATGACATCGTCGAAAAGATTCGAGGACATTAAAACTGCGATGTCATTGTTCGCACCAACCATGCCAAAGTACGCATGCCAAATCAATAAATATTGAGAAGCGACCGCTTGTAATATTAGGGTAGGACCATCGTGGTCACCACGATGATGTTGCCCTTTCCCAGGGGTTGGATATGCCGCCCAATCCCAGTGCGTGCAATCAAGACTACCCAACATCCCAGAAAACCCGTGTATATGCTGATGGGCCTCGTATAGAAGTGGAACATCAGCAGCGGTTGGCATCCTCAAATATCGTCTCCCGTACAGAGAGATAACACCTAATAAAATAGTGTTAATAAAAAACTAATAACAATGTAAATAAAAATAATAACAATAAGAATAAACAATATTGTTAATAAAAAAATAATAACGATGTAAATAAAAATAATAACAATAGGAATAAATAATAATGTTAATAAAAATTACTTTAACATAAATTTTCAAGAGAATCACGACACATTCTTGACGACATCCTTAAATATTCATCCCACGCATCACTCGCTGTGTCGTACGCTAGTTGCCTAATTGTTGCTATACACTTTTGTATTATAGAGAAACCAACTTTCTGACTTGCACTTTCTCTTTGCGTGAAAAAAGGGAATTCGCCCGAAAGATCATTAGAAATTTTAATGAATAGATGAAGGCTCATACGAAACCTACGCTTAAACTGATCATCATCTTACAACGGATTTTTATAAAAATAATCTTGCACTAGACGTTCATGAGCACCTAACCGATCCCGTTCAAGAGGCAGTTGTCTGGTACGTGATGTAAACGATTGGGCTTCTTCTTGCAAATAATTAATCGCCTCTTGCGTAATTGTGATAACCATATCGTCAAGAACACCATCGGATGAAGAGCTCGAAGAATCGGATAACATTTTTAGTTGTGATTGGTGTGTGTTTTAGTTGTGATTGGTATGTTATTTAGTTTGGGATATGCTTATATTTATATTTGAATAAAAAAAGTTTTTTTTTTTAAGTCGAACGTTGACAAACGGTCACATTTGACCAACCTCCCTCAATCCACTCAATTTCATCTCGTTGCCACAATGGAGCCCGGGCTATAGCGCCCTTTCTTAAATCGATGGGTGTGGGTGTATAAGGCCTAGAGGTGCTATAGATGCTGACAAGGCCTGGGTGGCGCCCCCACACCCTCCGGCCTAATTGTTATAGTATAAGACTAGTGGGTATGGGGGCCGGCTGAGGCCCGGCTTGGCCCGGCGCCGGTCCCCCACACCGCCCCCCACTCCTCCGGCTCGGCAACTTCGGTTCCCATCAGCCGTTCAGGACGGGTCTCTCTCCTCTCTTCTCACACACACACAGCTATACATACATCTATACTATATAATAAAAGAAACCACTTTGAGGACACATGTCGCTTTATGAGGTGGTCTCAATTAAAATTTGTAGAAGATATTTTGATGATAAAGATAAAGATAAGTGATAAAATTAAAAGATTTTGATGATAAGAATAATGATAACTGATAACCATATATTAGTTAATAAAATTAAAAACTATATATTAACGTTTTTATTATTTATAAAGATAAAGATAGTTTTAATTGTTTATATAAAAGTTTATAATCTTTATCTTTATTTACTATCTAATAACCGACAGGCCGAGTTATTTTAATATATGAAATTATACTTATTAAAAATAAAAACACTTTAATTGCATTAAAAAAAAAACAAGTTACAATCCACGTCATCACTCGACGTTAGCATCAAATAAAAGGGTAAAAAGAAACAAAAATCCACATCACCACGGTTACCTGTGAAATGGATGAAAAAAACCTTAATTTTAATGAAAAATGAATGTTGAGTGATTTGATTAGAACACTTTTGAAATCTGAGTGACCTAATTGAAACACTTTTAAAACTTTGTTACTATTCTACAAAGTTACCCCATAACATATAAAGTTATATTATTCAACTCGTGAAATACACGGGGTTAATAACTAGTACATATATATATAAAGGGGTTCATCCCCTAGTTCCATCCTATTCAAGCCACTCTTATGTGGCGGTGACATGACAGCTCATCCCCTTGGGAATGAGGCTCTCCATACCCACTACTCTAAGAGCATTCACATCCAAACCATCAAATTATACATACATTCCACTAAAAAACAACTTCTATATCAATATATTTCCACTAAAAACAAATACTTTTTCTCTCTCCTTTTCAATTAAATAATATTATCATCACATTTTTCTCTCTCCTTCACTCACAACCACTTTAAATATATATTAAAAAAATTATACTGGGTGAACAGTGTCCCCCCAAATATACAGATGAACAGTAACATTTTCTCTCTCCTACACTCACAACCACTTTTTATACTCTTTATAATATAAAAACTCCCCCACACATATTTTGATGGATAGAATGTGAATGCTCTAATATCTCTAAAATCATTGAATCATAAATCCCAATAAATAAACCATAAATGTAAAGTAACGTTGACTGCCGTTCAAAAAAAAAGTAAAGTAATCTTGACCTTTCCTCTCCTCGAAGAATAGAAACAGTCGGACCGTTCAAACTCGGTCGGCGCTGCTGGTTATGCGAGGACATCTCTAAACAACTCCATATAGCTCCTATATTAACGAACCCTTCAAGTAAACTGCAAGGATCACGTAAAAGTGTTCGAGGACCAGTTTCGAACGGTGTTGTGTTTATCCAGAAAGGTAACATTGTTAATAGATATAGGATATACATAAAAATAGAGATTGTATCTTTTATAGTTTTATACTGAATTATTATGAATGAAAGAGGCAAGGACTTTATACTCTAACAATTGTGATTTGTGAACATATCATTGGGAACACTAAAAAAATGGGGAACAGGAACCGACTCAAACAAACTCCGATTGGACTCATTCCAGCAGCGTTGGAACCGGCTCGTCGAACCCTAACTAGCATCTCTTAACCCCTAAACTCTAAATCATAACCCCTAAACCCTAAACATATTAGGGTTTGGCTTTTAGGGTTTAGCGTTAGGGTTTGGCTTTAGGGTTTAGCTTTAGGGTTTAGGGTTTAGCTTTATGGTTTAGCTTTAGGTTTAGCCTTTAGGGGTTTAGCTTTTTGGGTTTATAGTTTAGATTTTACGGTTTAGCTTAGGTTTTAGTCTTATTTTTTAGCTTTAGGGTTTAGAGTTTAGGAGTTAGGATTTAGGGTTAAGAGATCTTAGTTAGAGTTCGACGAGCCGGTTCCAACGCCGCTGGAATGAGTCCAACCGGAGTTCATTTGAATCGGTTCCCTGCTATTCCCCCTTTTTTAGTGTTCCCCAATTCCCCTGGTGGGATATACATAAAAATAGAGATTGTACCTTCCCTAAAATAGGGGATCTTGTTGTATCCTATTTGCATGCATTTGTTAGATAAAGTGGTTCTTTGATTTTTAATTAATTTAGTTTCCTTAAACTTTTTGCTTGGCGTCTGTAATTGACAAAACAAAGATGATATATTTCATGGAGTCCATAGTTTGTATGTATTTTAGATTACAATGTTTTTTACAATCCTTATTTTGGCTTTGTTTACAGCTACGTATTTCAAGATGTCTAGAAGTGTAAAAACAACTCCAGTTGGTATTGATCTTGGAACCACATACTCGTGTGTTGCTGTCTGGTTTGATCAACACAACCGTGTTGAGATCCTTCCTAATGAACAGGGAAACAAAATCACCCCATCATGTGTGGCTTCTAACGACACTGAATTTTTAGTAGGTGAGGGTGCCAAAAATCAAATCACCAGGAACCCCACTAACACTGTGTTTGGTAAGTCGATTTGACGAAGTAGTTTATATTTATCTCAGAAAAATCATAGATATCTGACACTGGTCATTTAGTATACAGCCTGCTAACTGATAAAATTTATTTTATTTTTGCTGAATTTTAGATGTTAAGCGTCTAATGGGACGCCGATTCAGCGATGTCAAATTGCAGAAAGACATACAATCATTGCCTATTAAGGTTGTTGAAGGACCTACTGATAAGCCAATGATTGTACTTGAACACATGGGTATCAACAAGGAATTTTCGCCTGAAGAAATATCTTCAATGATTCTAAAGAAGTTGAAAGAAGCTGCTGAGGCATACCTTGGAACACCAGTTATAGATGCGGTGATTACTGTTCCTGCGTATTTCAGCGACAAGCAACGACAAGCAACGAAGGATGCTGGTACACTGGCTGGTCTCAATGTCATGCGCTTGATCAGTGAGCCCACATCCGCTGCCATTGCGTACGGCCTAGACAAGATGTCAGACCCAAACCACCCTGAACATAAAAATGTATTGGTCTTTGATTTAGGTGGAGGGACATTTGATGTGTCACTTCTCACTATCAGCAGGGATGGAGCCATAAGTGTTAAAGCAGTGGGTGGTGACACTCGTTTGGGTGGAGAGGATTTTGACAAGGCAATGGTTGATTATTGTGTACAAGAATTTAATAAAAAGCAAAAGAAAAATATCAGTAAAAATGTAAGAGCATTGGGGAGATTGAAAGTTGCTTGTGAAAAAGCTAAGAGGGATCTTTCTTCAACAACTGTAACTTCAATTGACATTGACTGCTTGTATGATGGAACTGATTTTTCATTGAAGGTCACCCGGGCAAAATTTGAGATGCTGAATGCTGGTTTTTTTGAGAAATGCATTGAGCATGTTGAAAATTGTTTAAGAGATGGGAATATGGACAAACATAATGTCGATGATATTGTTCTTGTTGGTGGGTCGACTAGGATTCCCAAGGTGCAACAATTGTTGAGAGAATTTTTTGACGGGAAACCACTTTGCAAAACCATTAATGCGGATGAAGCTGTTGCTTATGGTGCAGCGGTGTTGGCTGCAAACTTAAGTGGTAATGGCAATAAAGCCGTGAAGGATATGACACTTTCGGATGTGACTCCTTTGTCCCTTGGTGTCGAAACCCATGGAAGATATATGAGAATCATGATCCCAAGGAACACACCGTTACCCGCCATGAAGGAGGAAAATCGTTATACCTTGTCTGACAACCAGGTACGCATGAAGGTTGCTGTGTATCAAGGAGAGTGCGATGAAACTAAAGACAACATCTTCCTTGATGAATTCACTCTTCATGGTGTTCCACCAGCTCCTAAAGGTAAAGAAGAAATGAAGGTTCGATTTAGCATAGATGCTAATGGTATTCTTGACGTCTCAGCTGAGTTATTATCAACTGGTAATAAAAGAAGCATAGTAATCGCTGGGAGTGGAAATGTGTCCAAGGATGACATAGAGAAAATGCTGAAAAAGGTTGAGCAATGAAATTATATATTATAATTAGCTTGAGATGATTAAAAAAGAGCATTGTTAATGTTTTGCTTTCAACAAGTTTGTCTTCAATTCCAAATTCAATCATGTGAGGATTATGGTTTTGTGAAATTGAAAACTTTGTAGGAGCCAGGTTTCATTTTTGAAATCAAGCTTATGTTGTTTACATAATGTTTTTCTTTTATAATACAACTAAATCCACCTATTTGGCCTTTTCTCCACCTCTATTTTTAATTGATTACAGAACTGTAATGGACCTTAACCCAAGTAGCTATGGCTTGCAGACAAGCATGGTTCCTACCCATCGATACGGCACTTGTGTGCAAAACTGGTTCACCCGAAGTAGTGTCCCAACTAGTCAGTCTTTTCCTTTTATAGGGTGGTTGATGTTGGTCATCGGTGTTGGGAGCGCACTCGTCGGTTTGGTTGATGGGGCTTGATTCATATGTGGAGGGTAATAGGTTAAATAAGAAGGGTTTTAATATGGGTACGGATAACTTGTTATGTCGAGTAGGGTTGACCTTTCGATAAGTATTGAACTAATTAAATTTGAGTAAGAGCAAAATAATGGTCTTATTATCCTGAATAATTTCGCTTTGGAGGTTGTATTCAACATTGGGTTGGGTAACGGGTCAAATAAGTAATCCATAGCTAATGGACGCATTAAGCTTGATTAGGAGTAAAAAACAATTGTTTTATATAAAATATTTTAAGAGGTTGCAGAGTAAACAAACCAATTATTTGATGCAGGGTGATTCTGATGCAAGTTTTGGACGATTTATTTGAGGCTCACTAATATTTTTATTTAATGCAGGATGCCTATACTTTGAACAAACGTAATTCGGCTTTTTTTGCTTTTGCAAGTAAACAATATCCCAACTAAACTAGTGCAGGATCAAAATATAGTTACTTTATAATTCATCCCTGGTGGCCATCTACATTGCTTATTCTCGGCACCAAAGGGTCTGTATGGGTTTGCCGCACTATCGTCATCAATAACTTGTTCATCTACATCAACATACCTATAAACTGATACATTTGTCCTCCATTCCACAGTTTTATCTTGTTCAATCGCTACCCTAGTTTCCCCAACTTTAATATAAACAAAACTTTCATTATGATCAGAAACCTGCTTCATCATACTCAGTAGATTGTGATAGTTACTTAGAGGCGTCAATCCAAAGTCTAAATCCGACTCATCAACATAACCTATCTCTTGTGCAAAGTCGTCTAGTTCAAGAATATATAGAATTTTTCAATATTCACCAAATCCACATAACCAATGATGTGTATTATGGGGCTGTTTGGCTAAGCTTATTTTTTTGACTTATTTGCTTATTTGAAAAGCAAATAAGTCATAATGGAATGACCTATTTACTTAGGAATGACTTATTTGCTTATTCTTCTCACATAATAAGCTAACCCAAACACCTTTTAACTTTTCAAAAAGTAAATAGGTAAATAAGTCACTAAAATAAGCTTAGCCAAACAGCCTCATGTGGTATTTAAATATTATTAAATTTTGGTCAATTTTAACGCAATTTCAAGTTTTAAATTTGTACCACGGTAAGGTTCAATCACTCATTAGGCCATCCGATGGGGCGTTATGCGACACGTGTCGTGCCACGTCACACAGGGGCTTTATGGGGCGTTATATCACTTGAGCCCGTAGTCATAACGCCCCTACCCATCATTACCTAATTATTAATTTTCAATTTTATTAATTAATTAATTATAAAAAACCTTGCTTAAATTTGATTGGTCCAAATTTTGAAAGATTCCCCCATAACCCCGCGATAATTATACCGCCTCCCCCAAATTTCTGAAACATGGCGCCCCTCGTTTTGGTGTGTGGGGGGTTATGGCGGCGCTATGAGGCATACCGCCCTCACATGCCGCCCCATAACACACACTCTTACGATACACGAGGAAAAGCGCCCATGGCTGGCGTCAGAGGCGGATCTAGGGGTATCCCAGGGGTCCCCTTAACTTTCTTGACCGGCTAGCTCTTCACCGAAGATTCAAAGTCTAATGGTTTTCTTAGTGCGTGACCTCTCAAATTGTACTTAAGTAAGTAAAATGAAAAGAGAGGTGAAAAAAATATGGATCTGAAGAAAATTTCAACTAAAGATGCAGGGCTGATTATCGGAGAAGAAGAAGTGGGATAATTATAATAATAAAGAATAGGGTCACTTCAAAAGTATGTATAACTATACAAATAATGACAAAAATCAAAAAGTAATTTATATTTTATTTTTATTTCTATTTTACAGTTTTATGTTTTACTTTTGTTACTTTATTTAACTCCTTTGAAAGTTTGTTTTTTTTTTATATATTTATATATTATTAATTTAAAACAAGGTTAGGCATTAGGTAGTTGTACTTCTTGCTATTAAGGTTTATCCAGCTATTTGTATATTGTATCTTAAGCTATGTGGTTTATAACTTCAATTTAGAGAGACACATGTATTGTAAGAGCAGCCACGTATCTTTCTCTTCTGCCACGTGTAACATAAACCCTTAAGAAGCCCCAAACAAGAACACACAAACCCTCACACACAATCCAATCAGTAAACCAAATCTCCCTCTCAATCTTTTTCTTGCACCAATTTCCTATTCGATTCTCTGTTGATAGAACCTAAATTTTGGATTTTGGCCCTAATTTGAAGTCATGACGCAAGCAGAAGACGAAGGTTCGAACAGGGAACTTTATGCTCTACTTCATCTTCTCGCCTCCGGCTAACAGGTACAAAAGCACAACCTACATTCTAAATTCGAAGTTTCTAATTTTTGAATTATTGTATTCTAGGTTTATCTTCGATTGAAGTAGTGGCCGATATGATGTGTTTTGAGTTAGGGTGAGGGGGGCACTCCCCTAAGAGGGGAGTCCCCTCTCTTACGCATAACCAATCCTCGTGTGCCACGTCAACTCCCCTCTTAAACTCCTCTAACACCCCAATTTGATGGCGGCACTCCCCTATTAGGTGACTTGTTTTTTTATTCAAAAAAAAAAAAAAAATTTCATTGGTCCATGAGTTCCCTCTCTCCTCCCTCTCTCCTTCCTTTCTTCGTTGCCTCCCCACCGATTTGGCCCCCCCGATTTCCCTCCCCTCTTGGTTGGCAGCACATCACCGAGCGGTGACTTTGGTCCCCGAAGGGAGTCACCGAGGGTGCCCCGAACAGCCTTATTATCAGCTTTTTGACATGTTATTTGACCATCTTAAATGTAGACAAACACAATAGTTATGTCAAAGAAGACAAGTTCTTCAGTTAATATTCAGTGAACTCATGTCAGTTGACCAAGAAGTATGAACGTGTAAGTAATGCCTTTACGTGTAGATTACAACATATGTTTTTGTCTGTTTTGGTCAAATTTGACCATAATATTTTCTAATTTTTCTTTTTTTAGTTTATTTATTGTACATATAGCTTGGTTAGTTGTACATTGAATGTATTAAAGACTTTTTGTGCTTCATTATGTGGTAATCGTACCACATTATATGGTACGTCGTACCGAAGCGATCTGAAATAAGCCTACACCCTTGTACCGAATTTTAGGGACCTAGCGAATTGCGATCCCGTTCCACGTTCCCGTGCCGGAGCGTACCGCAAACTATGTGACTATTGATCTCATACTAGGAGCATACCGAATTTTAGGGAACTAGCGAATTAACTGTTGTAAATTGTAATAACCATTCTTTCCCTAGAAAATTAGATGGACTAAGAGAAGCTAAAGAAAAGGCTGAGGAGGTTGCTGCATTTTGGGCTCAAATGGAAGCTGATTTTGAAAGAAAGCTCACAAAGGTAAGCTAAAACACAATCAATAACTACAGAATGTCTTAACAACATAATCGTTTGTATACACACAATTTGAATTCAGATGGAAAGAGTGTTAATCCTTGGCACTCCATTTTGCACAATAAAAAATGTCAAGATCTTTTGAAGTCATGACATCATGTTCTTTAGAGAAATTATGTTTCTGTTTGCTTTTTTTCTCTTTATCCCATGAAAACTTAAACTGCAACAATTTGCAGTTTGGGATATTTTTTCTTATACTGCTTTACCTCTTATTAGGCATTGATGATCATGGGTTAATGATACATTAGTTTGCTCTTCTTGGATGTTGTTATGCCATACTTTTCTGTTATTCCTTTAATATACTTTTTCCTTTTGTTAAGAAGCTTACTTTTTAGCATGTTCGTCTTTTCAGGCATTTAACTTTGTGTTGGCAAGACAAGTTCTTATATGCGGATATTTGTGATGATGGTGAATGGTGATACCAATATATGATTTAAGCAAATTAGATATTTAATTTTGGTACAATACTTTGAATTAAGCACTCTTTTCTAATGTCAAATAAGTTTTTATGTTTGTTGATGTATATTTTTTTGTCACAATGTGGTGCTGTCCAATGAGAAACAAGGGATAATGGTTGATGACTCACCCCCCCCCCCCCCCCCCATTTGTTGTTAGATGGTTAAAGTAGCAGGGATTGAGCCGGTTAAATAATTGAACTACGGGAAGTGCAAAATCCAACAAGGTACAATGTTTTGGATACCAAACATTTTATATTTTTAATATTTTTTTTTGTTTTTACTGTTCTTGGTTAAATTTGTATAGATTTAAAGGTCTTTATTTATCTATGTAGGAATGTGACACTAGGTAGATTAACAAGAAGCACCCAATAGTTTACAATAGGTTCACCAAGTCTCTTTCTTCTTCAACCTTTTCTTTTTACCATTTTACTCTTATGAAGATGGATATGGTGTCTCAATGCCTACCAGGACCATTAAGATTAAAAGAAGGGGTCGGGTTGAAAAAGACAGTCTGGTGGGGGCTGAATATTGTATTCTTTCTGACTAATCAGCAGAGAAACAAGTATAGGGCCCGTAAAGCTGAGTTAAAATGTTCGGAACTCGGTTGTGTGTGTGTTAATATTGTTGTAGCTAGATCAAGAAAGAGCAAGAAGTTTTAGTAGTAGTTCTATAATTGTGGGTTGTATTCTTAAGGAGTTATATAACACTTGCTTATGTGCTCTTTGTGGGGTTGGAATCTGGTTTGATCGATAACATTATGAGTGTGCTAACATGGCCTCACAAAATGAGTGGGTTGAGTGACAAGTAAAAAATGAGTTCATTCAAAGTAGGTTGTGAGCAACAACACATTGCGCCTTAATTTGTAAGCCCTAGCCGCAACGCAGCGGGCCTTACACCTAGTTTAAGTTTATTAGCTAATAATTTTGTTTATTTTATGGGATTAGTAACAAATTTTATATTGTTATAAACAAGAGAGCAAACATAAGAAAAAGATTTTTATTCCTTCGTATTTCATGTACATATATCATATATATAGATCTATACAACAACCCTAATGCCCATTAACGTTAGGTCAGGCTTGGCCTATGAGCCTGAATATCTGCATTCATAACACTCCCCCTCAGATATTTAGAAATACACATACACTGTTAACATTATACTACTAGATAATGTTTACACGATTCTTCAGGACCGATGTTAACTGATACTGCAGGACCAATTATGCTGCCTCGTTAAAAACCTTACTAAGAAAAACCCAGTGGGACAAAACTTTGTCAAGGAAAAAGAGTACATACACTGTGTATATTATGGGTACATTACTCCCCCTCAATTTTACTTGTATATCTTGACGATGTTGAATCCAATCTTCTGTGACAATTGCTTGACTTGATATTTGGCGTAGTGTTCTTTGATTTGAGTGTTGTTGTCTACATTGTCTTCATTAGCTTGAGCTTCTCTTGATCAACTCTAATCTACATACTTCTTAAATATGCTGAAATCTTCGACCATCAGAACGTGTATCTGGATTGAGACCGAACTCTATGCGAGTCTAATATATATCAATCATAACCCAGGACGCCATATTGTTCTTGTGGAACTATCCCGTGTCTCGAGTTTGTAAATATGTCAAATAATTATTTAATGCGCTTTATAATTCTGCCTTTTTAAAAACCTTGCCAGAAAAACCCAATGGGACAAAACCGTAGCTAAGGGAAAAAGAGTGCACTGCGCATTATACATAATTAACAACATGATTTATGATGATGTTAAATTAGTACTTCGGGACCTATAAGATAAACTGATACTACTGGATCAGTTATGTTGTCTCGTTAAAAACCTTACTAAGAAAACCCAATGGGAAAAACTTAGTGAAGGGAAAAAGAGTGCAACATTTGAGATTAGAACTGTAATCTTACCAATACATCTAGCAAGAACATAATATCGAATGTCGTCTTGTTTGCAAGATACATCAATGCTCTTATCGCAATTAAGTATGGTACTTCTTGACTAAGTAGTTCAACATCCTTTTCTTGGGGTTGGTAAGAATATTTTTTTCTATGTCAAGCGATCAGACAATCGTTCATGTATTCAACGAATGAGCTTTTTCTATATAACATCTTCTAGATGTAGTCACATTGATGAGCAAAAATAGTACATATATACTCGAACTACAGGTCGAGAATAACAACACTTTGTAAAGGTCATTCAAAATTTTCCTCTTTAGTTTGAGAGTTCCCTCTCGATGATGTTTACATTATCACTGTAAGAGTGAAATCTTGTTAAATAGATGTAGCTCATTTTATCAAAATTATACCTCTCTTTTCAAAGTATAGTCGACCGTACCACATACAAGTAGTTTCCTTTAAGATTTATATATATAACATATATGGGGTTATTGTTTCATAATGCTTTGAGCATTTTTAATCCTTCAGGGGTTTTCATGCAGATGTCATTTGCAATTGTCTCGTACATGTATACGGTGACGACATCCATAAGTTGTTTTATCAGAAGTCATTATGAGATTACGAGGCCGCTTAAACATCAAAAGATTATCGCATCCACTACAGGGGTATACGTTTCCTCGTAATCAACTGCTGGGATTTGGGGAAAATCTTTATGTTAAAATGCGTGCCTTACATCGCAAAAACTCATTATTTACGTTTCTTTTTATTTAAAGACACCCATTTATAACCTACTGGTTTGACGTCTATGGGTGTTCGAAAACGTTTAGTTTGTCGAGCAAATTTAGTTCAACCTTAAGTCATGTAGCCATTTTGGCTATTTGTGTGCACACTCTTGCACACTTTCTATATACGTAATCTTTTTTCATCGATTACATCTATTGCTATAGCATAATCAAATATATCATTTTACACGTGTTTCATTACGGTTCCATATTGTACTTATTTTGTACATAATTCATCGAGATCTCATATTTTTTTGGTACTAGATTTTCTTTTAGAACTCCATTAGCCTCTTTTGGGGTTTCGACAACAACCTTCTTTAAGGTTTAGTATGCAACCACTTATGGTGTTTTATGTGCCACCTCTTTTGGGGTTACACCAACTGCGTTACTCTGCTATTTTTGTGTTTGTGAGTTTTATCTTTTTGGAACCGATTTATCTCTCATAATTTATTAATATGATAATCATTTTGTGAGTACTTCCATTCGAGCAGATAAGTTTAAGCTGGTATATGTGACTTTGTCACTTTATTTGAGTTAGTGAATGCATCTTGTATTTCATTTGTTATTATTTGCAAATACACGCTCTATCTTTTTGTAACACCCCAAAAACGGGTTTGGTAATCAAACCACATTAATAGTAAAGACGGGTAAAATACCGTTAGTGGTAAAATTTAAAGCGGTAAATATTGAGGTTTAAATAAATAAACATTATGTTAATTAAAAAGATGGATAAATACTTTGAGAAAACAAAGTATATAGAAGGCCCGAGTTAACGGGACTTAAAATAAAACGAGATTATAACCTTCCCCGAACCCACTAAGTTAACTAGGAATAACTAACCTAGTTAATAGTGTGTAGTAAAACAGTGAGGGAGCTTGCAGTAATTAACCCATTTATAAAACCTTTAAACTTTGAGGGACTAAAAGTGGGCAAATGGAAACAAGTTTATAATTAAAACTTAAAAACACCAAAACATACACACATGTGTGTGTTTGGTCGATGTGTACAGGAGAAGAAAGAGGGCTTCTCTTCAAGAACCCTAAAACACATGAAATTCAACCAAATCAAAGAGAAATCGAGCCGGAAAATTGGGGCTTTTAATAAAATCGTGATCACCAAGCTTAGGGGATCACAAGGTATGTTGAATTTTGATGTTTAGTGATATTTTGAAATTTTGATAATCATGCATGAACGAAATTCTTGTATGAAAGTTGAATATTTGATGAAATTGAAACGAATACTAGTCTAAGAATGAACCCTAGATGTGAAATAGGTGATTTGGAGCCATAAACTTGTAATAGAAGTATTTACCTTGTATGAGGTAAATGGGTTTATGAAAATGTGACGAAGTCTTGAATTAGAGTGACAAATTTGTGATAAACTTGATAATATGAGTAAGTTTATAATAAACTTGTGTTCGAAACCATCATGGATGGTAGTAATAGCGAAGTACTTGAACAATTATGAATTCGAGTATATGAACATACTTGTCATAAGATGGGCTTTCGTATAATAAAAAGAAATTGGTGCTAAACTCATGTTGTAGATGTTTGAAATCATGTTACATACCAGTTATTATGTAAAATTCGATTTCATTAAGTAATCGGATGAAATTCCTAAGTGAGTTCAATGAACCAAATGTGCATTTGAATATGTTAATAAGTCAATTGACTTTTAAAAGTCAAACCGACCAATGATGAAGTCGAGTAGTAGTTTCGGTATGAAATCCGTAAAATGAAATAGTCATAAGAAATGATGACTAATCTAATCGTCTTACGGATTATGATAATAGTTTGACGCTAGACAAGCTAGGTGGAAGCTTGTGGAGGAAGCGGATCAAACGGATCAAGCACGAAAAGAAAAGCGTGGCTGGGATGCGAGGTAAGTAGAGCTTACACCTTTTGTAAAATATGTATTTATAGTATGAGCTATAAAATACGATAAAAGTAATATCCGAAATGTGGGTTCCAACATGATATGAATACGGGTCGGAATATAAATAAATGATAGAAACCTTGGTTAACGGTAGAAAATGGGTAAAATAGAAATTTTAATCAAATATCGACTAATGACAATGGTGGTTAAAAGGATACCCATGGCGTAAGCCAAATTGGGTTAAGTATGTAAGAAAAGGAATTTATAAAAAAGAAATCTTGGGGTAAAATCCAAATTGGGTCGGATGCATGAATTAGGTAATTTATTACCAAGTTTTATAAATACCAATGTTTGGTCATTTAGGCCGAACGGGTCAAATGGTAGTAATGACACTATTTGACAAAAATCGACTAATGTTGGGTTACCAAGTTATGTGTGCACAGGGCGAATAGATATTTGGATAACTGCGTCACCATAAAATATCGGCAAATAAGAGCGGGGTATAAAACGGGTCTATATGTTGACTCGAGCCAGGTACGCATAAATGAAATTCTAGTTAAATGTGTGATTTTGGTCAAATGCCTTCTTGAATGCCTTCGTCGTAAAAGAAGAGTTAAAGTTGACCAAAACGCCCTTGATTAACAAATCAAGCAAAAGACCCTTGCGGGTTGTTTAGAAATAGGCTTTTCGATCAAATTAATCATTAGGATAAGTATAAAGCCGAAAGGCATGATCCTAGCAAGTCAAATGCTTTAAAATGTGTTTTGCCGTAAAAAGACAAACTGGGAGATAGAATTTGGAATAAATGGTATACCGCATAAAATCCACCACAATAATAGTAGTGGTGGAAGACCATTTGCTAAGTAACGTGAAAATATGATGCTAGAAAAGAATGAGCGAGAATTATGCTTAAAAGCGTTTAATTACCCTTAACGGGTCAAAATAAGCACATAAGCATAAACGGGTTAATAATGCGTAATAACCCGTGGTCTGAACCTTGTGTGATAGGAAACATTTAGAACATGATGTATACAAGAATTCAGGTGTAAGAAACAAGTTGGTTTGATAAAAGTTTGAACGGGTCAAAAGTCTTTAAAACTCAATTTTAAGCCGAGAGCTTGAAATCCAGTAATTTACGAGTTTAGATGTTGGGTGTTAACTCCATATGATGGAGAATTAAATTACGACCGCATAGGAAAAAAGAATCATGCAAAACGGATATGTAGTTCGCAAGATATGCACGTTTTTGTGTCTAATAGGATTGAATTATAGAGCTGGGAATCTGCAGCTCAAAGAAAACAACTTGCTGTCGAAAATGGCTTGTCGCGTCGAGCGACAGCCAAGTGGAAATGCCGTTGCGGCACGCGACAGGGGTAAAACCTGCATTTTTTGTTTGTTTCATTATTCGGTTCAAGGAACTTGATATAATATGTTATATAATTATCAAAACTAACATTTGAGTTGGTTTTGAACACAGGTAAATGATGTCAGCTTTCCGGATGAAGATCAAGTGCTTAACAAGAACCGAACACATGATAATAAAGCTTCCGCATAAATCCTGTTTTGATGTCATAATGTGAATTATGAACATTGTAAATTAGTATTTTGAATGTGTAAATATGTGCAAATACTCTTGACGTAAAAGTTTTTGTAAGCAACATTTTTGACTTAAAATGCTTACTCTAATGATAACGATATGTTTAAATTGGCAAGGGTGTTACAAGTTGGTAATCAGAGCTCAAGGTTAAAAGAATATAGTGTTCAGTTCAAGGCTTGATCACAAATCCGGTAAGTACAAGTTTGATTTAGAATGATTAAAGTGTTGAGAACAACACATAGGGTTATTGTGTGATACACGTTACACCAATCAAATCGATAAATGATAGATATAGTTAACGAAATTACGTGCCTGGACACGTACAATAAAAGGCCTTGTATTACAATACGGGCGTTTATTAATGTCGAAATTACTAACTTTTGTAAATGTTTAGTTGAAGGACACTCGCATCTGAAGATGGCGGGAGTTGAACGAATTGTGGATATGATGGTGGAACGGTCCGAGGTATGACAAGCAGAGCATACTCATTGAGGACCTAAATCGCGTGATGATCGCGAACAAAGTTAACGGCAAGAGAAGCCCGTTAGGGCAAGCATTACCAGGTGCACGCTTTTAAATTTAATCGCACAAGTAGTAATATGCAACAAACACGTAGGGGATAACAGTTGCATATATCTGATAAAACCTGAATAGGATATCTATTCAGGATGATGTTTCTAAGAGAATTTTAATAGAAACGTGTGTTATTCACGATGATGAATAACAAAGAAATAATAGTATTAGTTCATATGGAAACTTGGACGGGGGATAATTATCCAAGTGGAAAACTCTCAATATAATGCTATTGAGAAAAGTAGCGATCACATTAACGAATGTGATTATATAATAGTTCGATAGAAAAGAAAAACATTTTATATGTTCAAATGTAAAACTGGTAAAACTAATGATTGTTGTTTTGCAATTAAATAAAGTTTTACTAAATGAAATAAGAGATATGAAATAAATTAAGGCGTTACTTACATAGGGCGTGATGTGAAAACTATAAAAATGTCATGTGTATCATGTATTGATCGCTTACTCTGGCCAAGTAAGTAGTGGCATATGATACCATGAACTTCTTATAGTGGACACATTTACGTCCGATGTAATAAGGGCGGGGTGAATGGGACTAACTTAAATGGTACCCAAATGAATCAAATGAGCAAAATATTTAATAATAATGTAAACGCACAGCCGGGCGACGGAAGCGTATTACATTAGGATAACGAGCCCGAGAGACGAGATAAGGATTAATGTAAATGAAGATATAAATGAATGACCTAAGGAAAATTCGCGAAAATGAGTCATTTTGGACGAAAGAGCCATGGTTGACAAATGGGCAGGTAAAACCAAAGTATAGATGATCCGTAGGGTCATAAAAACGAAGGTATTGCCCACACGAAAAAGATAATCAATGTTGTTAACTTTGGTCGTAGTAACGAGAGGACAACGATGGTAATCGTCACTTAGAATCTGTAAGGCCGTCAGGGATGGTCACATAAAGAATAAAAGACATGGTTGAATAAAAGCGATGGATTTCACTAAGACGACCAAATAAATCGAGGCAAAGCCTTAATGCATACCGGAAGGGTTGCAATGATAACAACTACGGTAAAACACCCGGTTGATGGGTAAGGACTAAACACATGCGTAGACCGAGAAACGGGAACGCGGAGGGAAAGTCAAAAGACTCGGGTTTCGAGTCATGACTAAAAGACGATAAGATACTGCAAATAGAAATTTTGATAAATTACGTTCAACTATTTTAAAGTTGAACGGGTCGAACAAAGAATGAAGTACGACATTCATAAGTGATGAATTTTCACACGAACAAGTCAAACGAATTTAATAAAGGATGACGCTTGCTAAAGTAAGTAAGCGTGAACCGAATAAATAAAAGTGCGAAATATTAATAAACCTATGTAAAGGGTTAGAAGCGTTAAAAACATTAAGATAAAAGAACCCAGGTAATGGGTCGTAAAGAAGTATAGGTAAGAACCGGGTAACGGTAAGTGTAGGACAAACCGACGTGTAAATGACGTTAAAATTCATAAAGTTGAAAAGATAATTCGAAAGAAAACAAATGTAGCCTTAGACTACGGTCAAGGTCAAATGAAATCCAAAAAGCAAAAGTAAATAATTCTAAACATAAAAATGGGTGCCTTGACACCATATATATATACAGTTGAGTAAAGACTCGAATAAAAGATGATCTACGAGATCATCATAACCTACGGGATTATAATTAATGTTAAAGTCTAACGAGACTAAAAAGACCTTCGGGTCACAAATAGAAAGAGACGAATTGTATGGGGGTCTCACCTTAAAAGGGTAAAAAGGTGAAAATCTAAATAAATAGCATACGAGGCTAAGTGAAAGAACCTACGGGTCATATGGGTTAAGCGTGGGAATTAGTTATAATTCCCCGCATTAAATAATAACGGAAAGGAATAGATCCTCGGAAGTAACATTCCTATAAAAGAAAGGAAGATGTAAGACAAAGAGGAAACGTAAACTAAAAATTTAGTTTTCTTGTCAAAAGCAACGTTTTAACAAAACATAAGTGGTATGAGGTGATTGAGGAAACCGTAAAAACACATAAGGCCAGAGATAGCAATATGGATATATACCCGAGCAATGGGGTATAAGGAACCGGTGACTAATAAATATAACCGCCAATATAGATAATCAATAAAGATATCAGACACGAGCTGAAAGTAACGGCCCACGAGGCCTTACACATGAAAGACGTACGCGTCAATATAAATGAAAACTTTTGACCAAAAGAAATGGGTGCTTTAAAAACGAAACTTGGTTCGTTTGATTAAACCAATGAACCACGTAAATAAGGTTTTGGGGACGAAACCTCTTTAATGGGGGTAGACTTGTAACACCCCAAAAAAGGGTTTGGTAATCAAACCACATTAATAGTAAAGGCGGGTAAAATACCGTTAGTGGTAAAATTTAACCCGGTAAATATTGAGGTTTAAATAAATAAACTTTATGTTAATTAAAAAGAAGGATAAATACTTTGAGAAAACAAAGTATATATAAGGCCCGAGTTAACGGGACTTAAAATAAAACGAGATTATAACCTTCCCCAAACCCACTAAGTTAACTAGGAATAACTAACCTAGTTAATAGTGTGTAGTAAAACAGTGAAGGAGCTTGCAGTAAGTAACCCATTTATAAAACCTTTAAACTTTGAGGGACTAAAAGTGGGCAAATGGAAACAAGTTTATAATTAAAACTTAAAAACACCAAAACATACACACATGTGTGTGTTTGGTTGATGTGTACATGAGAAGAAAGAGGGCTTCTCTTCAAGAACCCTAAAACACATGAAATTCTACCAAATCAAAGAGAAATCGAGCCGGAAAATTGGGGCTTTTAATAAAATCGTGATCACCAAGCTTAGGGGATCACAAGGTATGTTGAATTTTGATGTTTAGTGATATTTTGAAATTTTGATAATCATGCATGAACGAAATTCTTGTATGAAAGTTGAATATTTGATGAAATTGAAACGAATACTAGTCTAGGAATGAACCCTAGATGTGAAATAGGTGATTTGGAGCCATAAACTTGTAATAGAAGTATTTACCTTGTACGAGGTAAATGGGTTTATGAAAATGTGATGAAGTCTTGAATTAGAGTGACAAATTTGTGATAAACTTGATAATATGAGTAAGTTTATAATAAACTTGTGTTCGAAACCATCATGGATGGTACTAATAGCGAAGTACTTGAACAATTATGAATTCGAGTATATGAACATACTTGTCATAAGATAGGTTTTCGTATAATAAAAAGAAATTTGTGCTAAACTCATGTTGTAGATGTTTGAAATCATGTTACCTACTAGTTATTATGTAAAATTCGATTTCATTAAGTAATCGGATGAAATTCCTAAGTGAGTTGAATGAACCAAATGTGAATTTGAATATGTTAATAAGTCAATTGACTTTTAAAAGTCAAACCGACCAATGATGAAGTCGAGTAGTAGTTTCGGCATGAAATCCGTAAAATGAAATAGTTATAAGAAATGATGACTAATCTAATCGTCTTACGAATTATGATAATAGTTTGACGCTAGACAAGCTAGATGGAAGCTTGTGGAGGAAGCGGGTCAAACGGATCAAGCACGAAAAGAAAAGCGTGGCTGGGATGCGAGGTAAGTAGAGCTTACACCTTTTGTAAAATATGTATTTATAGTATGAGCTATAAAATACGATAAAAGTAATATCCGAAATGTGGGTTCCAACATGATATGAATACGGGTCGAAATATAAATAAATGATAGAAACCTTGGTTAACGGTAGAAAATGGGTAAAATAGAAATTTTAGTCAAATATCGACTAATGACAATTGTGGTTAAAAGGATACCCATGGCGTAAGCCAAAATGGGTTAAGTATGTAAGAAAAGGAATTTACAAAAAAAGAAATCTTGGGGTAAAATCCGAATTGGGTCGGATGCATGAATTAGGTAATTTATTACCAAGTTTTTATAAATACCAATGTTTGGTCATTTAGGCCGAACTGGTCAAATGGTAGTAATGACACTATTTTACAAAAATCGACTAATGTTGGGTTACCAAGTTATGTGTGCACAGGGCGAATAGATATTTGGATAATTGCGTTGCCATAAAATATCGGCAAATAAGAGCGGGGTATAAAACGGGTCTATATGTTGACTCGAGCCAGGTACGCATAAATGAAATTCTAGTTAAATGTGTGATTTTGGTCAAATGCCTTCTTGAATGCCTTCGTCGTAAAAGAAGAGTTAAAGTTGACCAAAACGCCCTTGATTAACAAATCAAGCAAAAGACCCTTGCGGGTTGTTTAGAAATGGGCTTTTCGATCAAATGAATCATTAGGATAAGTATAAAGCCGAAAGGCATGATCCTAGCAAGTCAAATGCTTTAAAATGTGTTTTGCCGTAAAAAGACAAACCGGGAGATAGAATTTGGAATAAATGGTATACCGCATAAAATCCACCACAATAATAGTAGTGGTGGAAGACCATTTGCTAAGTAATGTGAAAATATGATGCTAGAAAAGAATGAGCGAGAATTATGCTTAAAAGCGCTTAATTACCCTTACCGGGTCAAAATAAGCACATAAGCATAAACGGGTTAATAATGCGTAATAACCCGTGGTCTGAACCTTGTGTGATAGGAAACATTTAGAACATGATGTCTACAAGAATTCAGGTGTAACAAACAAGTTGGTTTGATAAAAGTTTGAACGGGTAAAAAGTCTTTAAAACTCAATTTTAAGCCGAGAGCTTTAAATCCAGTAATTTATGAGTTTAGATGTTGGGTGTTAACTCCATACGATGGAGAATTAAATTACGACCGCATAGGAAAAAAAATCATGCAAAACAGATATGTAGTTCGCAAGATATGCACGTTTTTGTGTCTAATAGGAATGAATTATAGAGCTGGGAATCTGCAGCTCAAAGAAAACAACTTGCTGTCGAAAATGGCTTGTCGCGTCGCGCGACAGCCAATTGGAAATGCCGTTGCCGCACGCGACCACCGTCGCGGCACGCGACAGGGGTAAAACCTGCATTTTTTGTTTGTTTCATTATTCGGTTGTAACATCCCGAAAATACAAATTCTTAAATTTGCAATTAAGTTGCAAATAAATTAGTAAAATAAACTAACTAGTAATGACACTAACCTAGTTAGTATTTTACTTATGAGTAGTTAAAGACATAGAAATAAAATAAAAGAAACTAGAAAGACCAAAGGTGCTAAACTTGAAAATAGTTTTAATAAAAACATTTTTATTAAAACATAAACCAAAAATTTAGTACGGGGATCGACCAAAAGCATGGAGGGGGCGACCAAGCTTCTCAAAACCCTAACCTTCACTAATCTCATAAATTGAAGGTTCAAATCTGATCCAAAACGAAATCCGAGTTGAGATTTGTGATCCTCATCGCAAGAGGGTTATAAGGTATGTAAATTTTGATGAGAATTCTCTACTTGAAATTCTCATGAATTTGGGAAATCTGAAATTTGATGATGCATGTTTGTTACTTGGGTAGAATAGGAATGATATAATGTCTAGGAGTAAAACCTAGACAACAATATGTGAAATCATGCCTAAATTTTGAAAATTTCATGAACACATTGAAGGTGATTCATGGGTTTTGTGAGAAAATGATGAACACTAGGATTATAGTGATTGTTCTAGTAATATTTGACATATGTGAAGTGATTTCAGAATTTTAGAGGTTAAAGTTCATGTATGGTAGTTGGTTGATGAAGAATTAGGGCTATATGACAAGTTATGAACTTGATAATATATATAGTGTAAATTTCTGCCCTTAAGGTGTTCGCATAAATGCCTCAAAGAAGGCTTAAATCTAAAAATTTGAGTTAAACCGCATGATTGTGATGTTTCGGCAAAATATGCGAACTATGAATTGAAAAGAGTTCTAAACAATATCTTGGTTGAACTCTATAGGAAAGGATACCTGAGCTCCAAGCGGACAAGCCGGTGGCGACTTGCGTTTGAAAGGCGTGCACTAAAGGTATGTAACTTGACCCGTTACATTAAGTGAATCGTTGTTAAATTATGTATAGTCGTATTATAGAATAGAAGTTGTGATGATTTTAGTGACCATAATCGTTACTTGAATCAATATGATTAGAATTGGTAAGAAACCGTTTGGTAGCCATTGAAATGGAGGGTTTCCACAAGATGAGCCAACGGGTCGAATAATGGTGTAAATGGTAGCACAAGCACTTTTAATAGTTAGCGATGGTGATAACAATCACAAGAGCATTAAGCCATGGTATTGGTAAGGAGATGCTGGTGATGATATGCCCCGGATGGTGGGTATAAGGCGCCATAGGCTTGCTAGCGAACCGGTAATAAAATGGGTGAGGTTAGAATGGATCGAATGATTGTATAGTGACTTTTAGACGTATGACATGTAAATAAAATTCTTGGTATGATAGTTGTAATGAGCATGTCCGTAATGAATTTACAGACGTATAGGAAAGGAATCATCTAAAACGACATGTGGATTTGGGAGTAATCAACAAAATAGTCAAAATAGCAAAGTTGCAGGAGCTACCGTAAGTTACGGTCTCCACCGTAACTTACGGTAGAAAACAAAACAATTACGGCAGTTCTACACTGCCTTACGGCAGACTATAGTGAAACAATGTCTACCGTAACTTACGGTGGATACCGTAAGTTACGGTAGAGTCCTGACCTATATGTTAAATTGTGCATATTCTTGTTAATCGAATCCGTTTTTGAACGTAGTTTCGATTATGTAATATTTCTAAGAACTCTAATACAAATTTTTATGTAAACATTTCAGTTTCTAGGTATTGCAAAAATACGGATGACGGTCAAGCAAGATTTTGAAGAACCGAACACAACTTTTGAAGCTTCCGCGATTTCATAACCTTGTTAAACTATGTTTCTATTTCTTTAGAATGTAAACAATTTGCTAATTAGGTCATGAATGTTTTAACTAGTCGTTTGTTGACTGGTTTTGATTACTTAGAACCTTGTTTTGGGTAACTATGGTTTAATTTAGACACCTTTTATATAAATCGTATGAAGTTTTATTAAATCCAAGTAATAATAAGACGGGTGGTACAAGTTGGTAATCAGAGCTTAAGGTTGTCAACAAAGTGTTCGGTTCAAGCTTGATTGATCGTCCGGTAAGAATTAACTTATTATTTTAATAGATTATATCTTATGTAAGAAACGAGAAGTGAATTGACGTGCATGGGAAGAGTGTGTTAATTCACTCAAACCCAGAAAGTGCACCAAAAGTGAACGGTTAAAGCTAGTTAGGAACTTGGCTAAACCGAAGCAAATAAAGCTATGTTATAAATGAAATGTTTAACGTTTAACGCAAACATTTCAGTTAAAAGATGTCGGAAAGAAATGATAATGATACGGTGCCGAAGGTCACCGAACAGATGAAAGAAATGTCCAGTGTAACCGAGAGCGAATTAGCATCTCAATTAACTGAAGAGATGGAAGCTAAAATTTATGACGAAGTCGGAAAGGCAATAGAAGCCAGTCTACCGCAGTTCGGCGAGAGACTACAAACCACAATTTTGCTAGCAGTTGAGGATATGATAACTGAATTAAAAGATAGTCTCTCACAAGAAAAAAAAAGGATGACGGGAGTGAGTCGGATGTGGACCCAAGACCCGTAAAGAAATCAAAGCCTGATATCCCGAAAGAGAAGACGGGGTCTTCCCACACGACAGCCGCGGAGGCTAAAGCTGAACCTGATGTTGTTCCGGGTATGCTTATTACAAATTTAATTCCATTATAAATTTTATTCAATACTAGTGTGAACAATAGTTGCATAGGGGCATACATGAGTAGTGAAACGGGCGAATTATGTGAAAGAAATATATATGCATAAGAAAATAAATAATGGTGACTTGGTGAGCATGTGAAACCAAGGCAAAAGTAATCACGGTCAATATTGTCATGGGAAGGAGTGCGCGTACACTCGAACCCGGGAACTTAATAAAGTGAATAACTGACGTATTGGGAAGGAGTGTAATAACACTCGAACCCAGAAATTTGCAACTAAATAGATGATAAGGACAAGGTTATAGACTTGGCCAAACCAAATAAAAACATGTAGAAACATCGTTCATATTGATAAACGACGAGGGTAAATTCCATACAACGACATGGAATGATAAAATGAAATGAAATGATTTATATTATTGTTACAATAATATGGCGTCAACCATAGTTGGCGACAATACGGTATCCCTCATGACTGAGGAGATACGCGAAGAGATCTATGGGAAAGTCGGAAAGGCTACTGAAGTCGTTTAATCTAGAATAATGAAAAGGCTACAAGTCAAACAAGATAAATAAAAGAATAAACTATGTGATTAAATAAAGGCGATGGATTTCGCTAATATGACCAAATAAATCTAAATGAAGTCTAAATACATGCCGAAATGGTTGCTTTGATAATGATGTTAGTAAAATGCCCGATGGATGGGTATGATTTCAGATATATGCGTAAACGAAGAGACGGGAACGCGGATTAAAAAGACAAAAGACTCGAATTTAGAATTGTTTAAAAGACAATAAAATTTTGCAAAACATAAATTTTGAAAGTTATGTTCAACTATTTCAATGTTGATAGGACTGAATAAAGTATAATACTTGATATTCCAAGTAAGCGCAAACCGAATAGTGAAAGTGCGAAATATTACTGAATCTATGTGATAGGTCGTAAAAGTGTATGGGAAGGAAAATTGTTGGTGCATGCGTCTGTCTACTTCGTCTTGTATCGAGTCTTGTTTGTACTTAGAGAGATCAGGGCACGTTATACGAGAAATATGTCAAGTATAGGGTGTGAGACAAGTTCAAACGAAATTAGATTGTTTGATTTCGTTTGAAACTGACTTGGTACTTTCAAACGAAATTGATGATTTCGTTTGAACAGTAATTTCGTTTGAGACATCCTCAAACGAAATCACCCTCTCTATAAATAGCTAGTGTCTTGATTTCATTTGTAACAGTTCCGGTTTGTGCAACGAAGTGCTGCCGAAGTGTCGTCTCACTGTATATTGCTTTCAAATCAATATAACGACAGTTTAAAGTGTATACATTGCTGAATTGACCTCCGTACGTCTGTTTCCGCCTTTCGTACTGAGTTAAACTCTTCTGATTGACTCGTTTGGGTCTGAAATCGACCCTACAAGTGGTATCAGAGCTCAGGAGGAAGAGTTCATATCAATTCAGCTGCAAATTCTGTTTTTCTACACCTTCTTTCAAAATTGAACAAGTTTTCATGGTTAAAAACGTCTGATTTTCACATATCATGTGCGTAATGTTGTTTTAACAAACCCTAGAAAGTTTCAGAACTAAAATCGGCTTAAAACTTGATCAATTGAACAAAATCTGGACCGAAATGATGACATCACACTGATTTCGTTTGAAGTTGCATGCTGATTTCGTTTGAGAGTGTACATTAATCCTGATTTCGTTTGAAGTTGTTTAGTGATTTCGTTTGAGATTGCACATGGGGACTAATTCCGTTTGAAAGTTCTTGGTTATTCCGTTTGAATTCGGGATTCCGTTTGAAAGAATTAGATAATCTCGTTTGAAACAAGTTATCTCGTTTAAAGATAGTTATCTCGTTTGAGGATTTCGTTTGAAAGTTGCAATTTCGTTTGAAATCGTGATTTCGTTTGAAAGATCATAAAGATTCAGCAATTTCGTTTGAACAAGTGTTGCTTCAAACGAAATTAGTCATCTTGTTTGATTTTAGTGTTCCGTTTGAACAGAACAGTTTGAGAACTTTGAAAAACCGAAACATGGACGAGGATTTTTACAACGCATTCGCTACCCCGATTACTCTTGCACAGAACACGATGTTGGAAAATGAAACTGGAACGATGCAGAAACCTCCAAAACTAATGCATATTGAAAAATATAAAAGTTGGGAGGAAAAGTTCGAAAACTGGGTACAAGCCAATTACTTAGATGCTTGGGAGAATGTTGAGACGAAATATGTTAGACCAATGAATGATGACGAAGAGATAATTGCAATTAAAGATCTGAGTGCCGATAATAGAAAGAAATATAAAGATGAGAAAATGATGCTAAATTTACTTCAACAAGCTGTGAAAGAAGACATCTTGGTTCTCTTGCAACATAATGGAACTTCTTATTCGATTTGGAAAGCTTTAAAATCAAAGTTTCAAGGAAGTGAAGAAATGGTTAAAAACAAAAAGTCACTATTGAAGAAAGAGTTTGATCTGTTTCATGGTTTGAAAAATGAAAGCACAAAGCAAATTATTGAAAGATACTGCAATTTGCTAGCTAACATGAAGAGATTGAAAATCACTAAAGATAATGAGGAGTTGATTGAAAAACTATCTGATGCTTTACCATATGAAACTTGGAGTACATATCTCATGATGTTGAGGAACAAGAAAGGGTTTAAAAATTTAACTTTGAGCAAGTTCATTGAGAAATTAGAAGCCCAGGAGATGGAACAAAGGAAAGTCTCGAGAATGAAAGATTTCGATGGTGAACAAGACATTGGTCTGTATTACAAAGGTGGTGTCAGTGATAAATCCACCAACTTGTCACCAAAGGTAGAGACTGCATACAATGCAAAAAGTTCATCAGGGAGTTCATCCAAAGGATCAAACAGCAACACAAGTTTCTCTTCATATCCATCATTTGATCCGAACATTTCAACAACAAAGAATGGCAAAAAGCTACAATGCAACATTGTACTGAATCTGGAGAATGATGAGGATTATTCAGCACAAATGGCTAAAAGTCACATGTCTTTGTTGGGAACTGTATTGGAATCTTATGGTAGTTTTGTTGCAGGTCGGATCGGGAATCCAATGCTTACAAAAGAGGATTACGATCAGATTGATGCTGAAGAGATGGAACTGATGGACATAAAATGGTGTTTGGCAAGTGTATTGAGACGAGCTGAGAAATTTAAGCAGATCACAGGAAGAGATGATTTACGTGAAGCTAATATTTCTACTTTAGGATTTGATAAATCTAAAGTCACTTGTTTTCGTTGCAAGGAAAAAGGACACTTCAAGAGGGAGTGCAAAAACCGCGAAGCAAGTGGAGCTCAAAATCCGTTTAACAACAACAATGATTACTACTGGAAGGCTATCTATCATCAAGTTGCTCAACAACAACAAGAACCGCAAGTGGCACATGGTAGAAAAGTGATTGAAGAATCTTCAAAGAAAGCTTGTATGGTGAATCAGGATGATCAAAAGCCAATGGAAGGTTTCAATTGGGACAAATATATCTCAGCTGACAACAAAGGATGCCTAATCAATCAAGATGATGAAAAATTGCCTGAAGGTTTTAGCTGGGAAAATTTCAATTGGGATGATTATGATCCAAACAAAGATTCAAATAACAAAGCTTATGTCGCTCGAGTTGAAGAGGATAGTGATGATGATCGTGAGTATCATGCAAGAAGATTGGCAGCTGATTTGAAATTGATAGCAGAAAGTGAGAGTGATGATGAAAAAGTCAAAAAGAAAAAGAAAAAGGTCAAAACACCGGTCAGCAGTGATGATGAAGCTGCTCCAGTGATAAAGAAAAAGGTGAAAAATGTTCCAAAGTTCAAGGTTGATGCAGAAGTTAATGCTAAAAAGATTCCGGTGATTTGTGAGAATTGTGAAATTATCAAGAAGAAAAACAGTGAGTTGATTAACAACATAAACCAGTTGAAGGAATCTTACGATGTTCTGAACAAAGCCATGAATCAATATAATCAATCAAGTGAAGAACAAGCAACGGCCATGAAGACACTTCAGGGAGCTTTCATGATAAAGCAGAAAGTTGTGAACAATTACATTGAGAAGTGTGCTGTGCTAGAATAGAAACTTGAAACCCAAAGAATTGAAACTGAAAGAGTTAATCGTTTGTTGAAAAGTTACTCATGTACTTCTTATGTCATTGACATGATTTATCCAACTATTGAAGGCATGAAGGTATTTGAAGATGATGAAGTAACTGAAGAACAGAAGGTTTCTGAAGAAAAGATTTCTGAAAAGAAGAAAGTAAAGAAGAAGAATACTAAAGAGAATGATTCTGGTAAGAAACAAGGTTTCAGTTATAACAAGTGTCCACCCCCGCTTGAAAATGGATATTCTCCGAGAAATCCAAATTCAGAAAGAGTCGAAAAGGCAACAAATTTACAGTGGGATTCGGAGTCTACAGTTAACTTGCCAGATAATATTGATGTCACGTTTACATCATCTGACACTGATCATGAGTCCGAATTAATAAAGAAAGTGGTCGATCAGGTGTTGGATAAAGATGAATCCGAGGAGTCAAAGTCAGAATCTATGTCAGAGTCAAAGTCTGAGTCAAGCATTCAGAGTCAAGCTGAAAAACAGGGCAAAAGAGTTTACAATAAAGAATTCTTGTTATCAAAATCTAATTTGAATGACGAAACATTCAAAGTTGCATATACATTGAATGATTCTGACAAATTATATTCTGATGAGGAATTTCCAATAAGAGGTGTCAAAACTGAATTGATCAAAAAAGTTTTCAAACTAACAGAAATTAATATTTCTGAAATAAAAGATGTAAATCTTAATGATAAACCTAAAAAGTACACCTCAAGAGTTCAACAAAGAGAAAATAAGAAAAGGGTTACAGTTCTGGTTCTGGTTATCGAAAGAAACCAAACCATAACGGTAATTTCAAAAAGAAAGGTTTAGGTTTTATTCCTCCAGAAAATCATAAAAATGAGAAATATGTTCGAGATTTTAAATCAAAGATGGTATTTGTTTCAGGGACAAGTTTAGAAGAAGAACAGAAGAGTCCTTTCTGGAAGCAATCTAACAAAGAATTCCTTGCGAAGAAGCAAGAAAAGATGAAGATTGCTGATCAGATGAAAGAAACAAGAACCTGTTTCCAATGCAACACTGTTGGTCATATTGCCAAGAACTGTTTCAAGGCAAAACAATCAAAACAGGGAGTTTCTCATATTCTGAAAGATAAAGAAGTTGTGTTTGAACCACCAATTGATAGAACAAAACTTTTCAAAAATTCGACTTTTGAGATTGGTGAATGTTCAAACCGGTTTTACAAGAAAAAGGGAAATCTTGACAACTAAAAATGGGTTGTTAAGAAATCGGATGATAGTTCTAGCAATGATTCTGATTCTTCAAAATCAGAGGAGCTATCTTCTGGCGATGAATCTGATTCCACAAAGTCAGAGGAGCCATAGGTTGAGATTAAAAGTGAAAAATCAGTACCGACTGTGGATGATGTGAATTTTCCACCACTTCGGGCTGAAAATTTTAAAAAGAAAATTGGTAAGGTTGAGATTTCAAACCAATTTTTCTCAGAAAAGAAAGAGTTTGATATTGAGAAAGCCTTCAATTCCAAAGTTCATAACATTTTTGGAAAAATGGTTGACAGGAAGGTAAAGGGAGTCAAGGAATTTTACGAGAAGAAAATGAAGAAATGTAAATTTGAATCATCCCTGGTTTGTGACTGGGATGGTACCTATTATGAACAGTAAAATTCTGGACTTGCCGGAGCTCCCAAGTTGGTAATCGTGGAGCAGGAATCGGCATTTTTTCTTATGTTTTTGAAAAATTGAAAATTAGTCACAAGTATGACTTGCCGGAACTCCCAGGTTGGTAAGTGAGAAGTAGGCATCGGCATCTTGAGAATTCAACCTATATATGGTAACTTACAAGTGGTATTGGTTGGTAAGCCATGTGGTTGAAAAAGGTTGTAACTTACAAGTGGTAAAATCAAGGTCATTAGTTTGAACTTGATTGGACTATTTCTACAAGTGGTAAATCAAGGACATTAAGTTGTACTTGAATTTTCCTACAAGTGGGTGAAAGACAATGTGATGAACCAAACCTCTAACCTACAAATGGTAAAATCAATCAACAAAACTTATTTTCCGGAAAAACCATTTGATTAAAACAAACTTAAGTGTTTTGAAATCAATGGGAAAATGTTTTGTTGTGATGGGGAGTTCTGATTGTTTATGCCAAGTGGATGGTGATTTGATGTGATTCGATATCAATTGTCACTTTATTGTATAGTTTGTTTTCAAATTTCTTTTAAATGTGTTTGCATTTTAGGGGGAG
Source organism: Helianthus tuberosus (assembly GCA_030545235.1). Classification (NCBI taxonomy): domain Eukaryota; kingdom Viridiplantae; phylum Streptophyta; class Magnoliopsida; order Asterales; family Asteraceae; genus Helianthus; species Helianthus tuberosus. Next base: position 398,047 of record JARYGA010061428.1, read on the forward strand.
TAAGAATTTCTATTTCTGAAAATCCAAAAACATTTGAAAAAGACAAAAACATGATAAAATGAAAAATGAGTTTTGTGTCAAAGAAGAGGAAATGATAGTACATCAGTGGACAATTACAACATGCTAAAGATATGGAAAGTAAAAATGTGATAAATGGTCTCACTGATGTTGTGTCAGTAGGTTTTTGCACATTTAGTAGATTGTGAGGAGATATAAACCTAAATTCAAACTTGCTTATATCGTGGGGAACATCTCTCGGATATATGGGTAACCCCCGAAATCTTGTTTGAAAGGTCCCTCTTTCTGAGATACTAGGTCTTTATGCTCAGTGATATCTGGGGTATTATCCCGGGACTTCTGATAATGCGGAAGCAATGGCCTAGTCCCCGGAGAATACTTTACGCTGCTTGAAATATAGCGCCGCCCTCAGCATAAAATGATGAGACAATAAAATTGCTAATCAATGTTGTTGTAAAAAAGATCCTCTAAAGGGGACTCACCAAAAGTCGAGCCGTCATCTCTCTGCTGAACGGAAGTTCTGACCTGAGCTCTCACGGTTTCGCAATTTATCCCTTTACAAATATCATATGTGGTATACTCACCTGTAAGACTGAATATTGGGATCTGGATACGAGAGTATATTCTGAGGTAGGACACGCGATTAAGTTTAAGTATCTAAGACATTAATTTCGTATCTCGAAACAGTTGAAATTTGTGTGAGAATTTAAGTGGATCAGTATACTGACAATCTAAGTGAATCGTTTAGAACTTAATATGTTTAAAGTTTAACGGTGTTGGTGATTTGTCTCAAAAACTGATATGATCCTCTTTCACAAACTAACAAAAATATTGATTGTAAATATTTCTTCTTTATACTTCATTACATTTCAAAATCCAAAAATATTTTAGTGTGTTTTAGCATAAAGTTTGAAAAATACAAAAAGATTTTAGACAACTGGTGTTGGAGAACTGATTTTCAAAATTCCAAGTGCTAAACATAATGAACAAATGGTTTGGGAGAGTGTTGTTTATGTAAAGAAAAATGATATATTTTCAAGTGGTTTATCAGAGATCTACATTGTAAAATCATTCTTTGATTGTTAAATTCCTGCAAGTGTTCATTAGATGGTGAAAATTGTGTTTACAAGTGATCATCAGAAAATTTATTTTTGGGTAGAGATTTGTGCAGGTAAGAGCCAGGAATCGATCCTGAACCGGAACCTATAGAGCATGTGTAGGAAAAAGGATAAGAGCTAGGTGATCTTGGAATAGATGATAGAGAGTCAGGTTCCGATACCTGAGGACTATGTGATTTTAACAAGACAGGCTGCGATCCCAGCATATCGAAAGGGGGAGTCTGAAGACACCTGTGAAAAGAGCGCAGAGCTAGGTCCTGCCTGTCTTGGTGACTCTTGAGTGGCTTCATCCTGGAGATGATACTTGGTAGTAGCTAATTCAACAGTCTTTAGGACTACTTCGCCTATTCGCTGAGCGAATTTGGCTGCTTGCTCAGATATCTGGGCGTCATCATGATGAAGAGACATTCTTGAAGAAAAAGAAAGGCATAGGGAGAAACAGGTGAAAGATTATTGGACATTCAAAACAGAATGATAACGCATGAAAATTGCGATCATTTGTTTGTTACCTAAGGCAAACAAATGAGACGGTGACTAATCAAAGTAAATGGGTCAAAAATAATGTATCGCGAAGACATGCTCGCCTATAAGTGAACACTCATCCCAAGAATTCCCAGGTAAGCACAACTGGTCTCGCGTCTGATGAGATGTATACGAAGTGCTTGCCTAGACAGAAAACCCAGAATACAGGCATTCACCCTTCCAGTTTGCACGTGTTCACATCATTTAAAACCCAAAACCTTGACGAAGTTTTGAAAACTCAAAGGGGTTCAAAACCACATAATAGAGAGTTCAAAACCTTACAATAGAGGGTTCAAAACCTAGAAATCAATCATCCTAGAACAGATGATTAGTTTTCAAAGCGGTTTTGAAATTTATGTTCTTGTTGTGGTCGTCACCTAAGGATAGGTGACGGTATTGTTTTATGACTAAACGCAAGTAAACTCGCGTTAGGGTCCTAAGAAGGTTATAGACTAGGTCAAAGCATTACTAATAACCTAATTCCCTATAACCATTGGCTCTGATACCATCTTTTCTGTCACACCCCGACCACGTAGAACATACAAAACGTGGCGGAAATGTCGGGGAGTGTTGTAACAGAATTAATTGTTTCAAATCCATGGCAATTGAAGTTTCGTTTTATTGATTAAAAGTGTTACAATGTCTTAACAAACAAGAAATACAACATAATTAACTAGTCTTGCATCTTTTATTGTCACTAAAGCCCAAGTCTGCCTATGTGTATCTTGATCATCTTATGCAACAGTTCCTGAAAAACACATGTGAAAATAGGTACGTCAGCATAAAAATGCCTGTGAGATACATAGGTTTTGTGAAAATAGGTTTCATGACTTATGTTTGAGAAAATGTTTAGTCATGAACCTTGTTATTTGCTTTGTCTTTTAAATCATTTGAAAAATGATAAGATCAGATGATAAGTATAAATAAATGTAAGGTTAAATGAATAACCAAGTAAAATGTGTTTGCATAAGATAAGTTGTTTATAAATAAATGTCTTGTGAAAAGTATGTTATTTGTATGAAATGTTCTATGTCTCAAACTGAAATGATTCAAATAACGTTACGACATGTAATACCATACAAACACTTATATATAGGAAGTACCAGCGGCGTATCCACCATGCTTGTATCATATTACACACGCATCGTTACTTAATCACTTAATCAAACCAAACCAAACAATGTAAAATGTTCATGTCAAGATGTAAATCATGTCAAAATGTCTATGTCAAATATCCATGTCAAATGTCTATGTCAAGTATCCATGTCAAATGTCTATAGTCCAAGAGTAGTCAAGTAATGTATAACCAAAATGATATGTATGGTAAGTAAAATTCAGACTACTTAAACCATAAGTAAAAATGTACAAAACAAAGTATTGAAGTAAAACTTGGTTTAAATCAAAGTTATGTTTTGTAAGATATATGCATGCTATACTGAATATGAACATTTATGCGGTATTGTGAAAATTCATACATCCAAGCCTTGAGACAGACGGATAACTATGTAAAAGTGAGTTATCAAGAGAATATGTATTCGGATTCGGTCATTCCTTTCATCCCCTTTCCCTGGGATGTCCGGAACGGGATTTGTCAAGTCCTATGGTACCACTACCTACTACCGAGCGGCATGATCGGTGTTAATGAATGTATAGTATAGTTTAAACAAACCAAATGTCATACCAAAATGTAAGCATGTTTTATGAAGATAATGTACCTAGTATGCTAGAGTAAACATACAGGGTAGAGCTATAAAACCATGTGTCCATATGTTACTGGAACATATGCAACAGAGATGCAGTATAAAACAATGTACTAAGTATGCAAAGTCATCTTACAAAGTAGAAAAGTCATGTAAAACAATGTACTAAGCATGTTATCAGTCAACATACATAGCAGAAAAGTCATGTAAATCAATGTGCTTAGCATGTTATCAGTCAACATACATAGCAGAAAAGTAATGAAATCATGTACTATAATGTACTAACAAACATAGTCGGTATATGATGTGAAAACAGGAAAGCATGAAAGTAACAAGTAGGCACATGTGTTCCACCCCAAAACAGTTTGGAAAACAGTAAAAGAGGGGTCTATGTACTCACTTGAGATTGCTCAGAAGTCCTTGAGTAACAACCAAACAATGCTAGAGATCGCGGATATCAAACGGCACCTAATATAGGTAACTATGTTAATTAACCGGACCTAGATCGGAAGATCGGGTAGCATTAGGGTTTGTAAACCAAACGAGTGTAGAGACTCGTGTCATTTTGGTTTAACAAAGCCTACATACTAAATGAAACTTAACCTAATTGTATACGACCCATTACGACCCGTTTAGGAAGCTTATGCTACTTTAACGCGTCGTGCGCGTGAAACGCGTTCGGACCGCCTAACTAGTCCTATGACAAGTGTTATATGCCTAAACATGTTACATAATCAGTTATGTGACAAAAGTTTAGGTTACATATGCTTAATTACCAATTATACATGAAAAGGGTATTCTGGTAATTTACCTAAGGCATATAAACTACCTATCATACAACTACTTAAACGATGTGACCATAGGGTATAACCTCGGAAGGTTATGCCCTATACTAGGGTCACCTAATGTATTTGGTCGGATCCTAATGATCGACCAAACTGGGTCGGGTTCGAAGGTATAGGCGATTTATTAGATCGCCTACCCTACGACCCTAGACAACGTGGTAATCAGTAGGCATAGTCCCAAGGGACTATGACCATCGTGATTACAATCACGTTGCGAAGTTCTAACGAACTTCGCATTGACCATTACTGGTCAACGCTGAAAGTCAAACAAAGTTTGACTTTCTGACTCGAAAAGCAGTAAAATAAGGAAAAGAACGAAAGAATACTTACGAAGGGTCCCCGAATGCTAAACTTGATTCGAAAATCTCAGGTATGAAACTAATGTTTCAACTTAGAGTTTCTCAAATTCAAATTTCTAGTGATTATGAACAAAGGGGTGATGGGGTATTTATAGTTTTCGGTCCACCGTTGAGATCGTTTCTTGGAAAAGGGGAAATGATCTCGTCCGAACACTTGTCGGAAAGTTATGGAACCACATATGCTCCTTAACTTAGTGACACATCACTTAAAACATGTGGTTAAGGATCAATCACTTGCAACTTGTGTTTAAAACATAGAATCTGGTCAGAACACTCACTAGCGTAGCGCTACGGGTAGAGCCTTAGGGCTCGCGCTACGCTAGTGCCTATCTGATTCAGAATTGTTTCAAAAGTGACAGGTTTAGTCCCTGCAGCCCTTTTAAGCGATTTTCGATGCGTTTGAACCCCGTTAACCTCATTTCAAGGCTCTAAAATGAAGTTAAAGTATAGGGAACTCAAAACATGTTCAAAAATATCTCGGATGTCGGTTCGTTTGGCCGTACGAACGCGATGTTCGCTTAATTACGACGGAATGCGCATAAGCGCGAAAAACGATCCAAATGACGAAACGAATGGATTTTTCTTAAGGCGAACACTAAAATATAATGTAGTCATGCTTACATAAATTTTTGGATGTCCAGATGTATTCAGAACGTAAGTTATGCGCGAAAATGCAAACTTGTGCACTTTTTGACACTTTTAGTCCCTGAATGTCCCAAAAGTTTATTTTAGCACACCGAACCCCTCAAAGCCTATTTCTAAGCTATGTAAAGGATATTTATGGTATATTTAACTTATGGTCATGTTCCGGAATGTCTGTTACAGTTCAAATTGGCATACTTTCGCAGTTTGTCATATTTAGTCCCTGTAAGCGATATAACTTTGATTTCACCACACCAAACCTTCCAAAACTTATATCTAAGTTATGTAAAGGTTATTTTAGGTATGTTAAACCTATTTCACTATTCCGGAGTGTTTGTTGCATTAAACTGGTTATATTTACGCATTAGTGCGCGTATAACCTTCCAGAAAGCGATTTAGAGTTTGAAATCGAACAAGAATTGATATGTGCAAAATGATACACATATTTTTACAATTCCCTAGTATGAAATATAATATTTCATTGGTTTGGTATTTGTTTGATGGCCGTGAAGGCACAGGTGTTACAGTCTCCCCTACTTTAGGAAATTTCGTCCCGAAATTTATTTAGAGGAAACTTGTAAGAATTTAAAACATGAAGTTTGAAAAGATCGAACAACATTGGTTAGGGTTCTGAACTTCTAGTAACTTTAATAACATCACGCTTGCAATGTAAGAGGGACACTTATATACAAGTATATAAAGCGTCATTGGTGCGTCCACCATGCCTCCATTACATCGCTCTCATTTTGTTATTGTTGTCACTATCGGTTCCTTCACATAATAAATCTTACTGGATTTCCGTGCACTAAATTTCATAATTATGTGCGCATCCATAATTAGAGAATTCCTTGCACAGTTCACACAGTCTATTTTATAATGTGTAGGGTAAAACCAAATGAACAATCCTGTGATGAGCGTGACTTAGACCGCCATAGAGTCCTTTAGACTAAATCAATAAATGATTTAAATAGACTATCAAGGAGTCTGTCCAGCTACATCACTAGATGTCGTTCTTTAACCAAATTGTGGATCAATCTTTTTGATTAGACCACTAAAGGGTCTCTAATGAATCATGGAGCAGTACTATATAATCCAAGGGTCTTAACTATTACATAGAAGCCCATTAAGGATTTAAGGTAGTACCTTTTGAATATCCTGCTACGAATCTCTCATATAAAGATATGAAAGATTCTGCGAGGATTTGGATAAAGAATATCCAGAGTAGTAAAAACACCAAAAATGCATAAAAGAAAACATAAGATGAGTAAACACATAGTCACATAACCACAAAATTGTTTGTTAATTTGTCTTGTAAATTGCGTATATGCATTTAAAGCACACTAGGAATCCCTTCCGTGGATTTCATTTGGTACTTTAAACGTTATCAAGAATCCAACTATAAAGATAGAAAGATTCAAAAAGAAAATTCGATTTCGATTATTAGGAACCGAAGTGTTCGAATTAAGGTACATAAGGAATCCAATTAAGGACTCTGATTTGAATGATGATTATCCACAAGGGTCTAATTGTGGAGATAAAAAGATCCCATATAGACTTTAGAAGTTGAAGATGTTTTGAAACCTTGCACTGGATGTGCTTAAGTCAAAACATGAAGTAAAATGCTTATGAAGTTGAGATGCTAGATATGTCAAGGCGACATATGAAGCAGAATTTTGAAGGTTAAGTCAATGTATGAGGAAAGTATTTTTGAAAACTATGCATGGGGTTCTTTTAAGAAAAATGTGTTTAACGTTTTTGAAACCTTATATATATAATACTTTTGAAATCATAAAGTAGGTGTATTAGATAGATATATTTAAAAATGTTTTAAAATCATGCGAGATGAATTTTGAAATTATGTATAAGGTTTTTGAAAGATATGAATGATGCTTTTCGAAATCATGCACTTGATCAGAAAATGTATTGTGTTAATATTGTCTTCAGACTATATGAAATATTTTGAAATTAGAAAGGTTGGTTTTGATAACATGGCCAATGTTTTTGAAATAACATAGACAATGCATCTAGAAAAATTGTTTTCAAACTATATGAAATGTTTTGAGATCATGAAGATTGTTTTGAAATACTGGTACTGTGTATGTTGAAAAATCAAAACGTAATGGGTATGAGATTTGAAAATACCCTTAGTTATCTAACCAAGGATTTAATGGCACAGATGTGCAGAAGCATGATCACTCATAATGTCACTTTATTTTCTGTATTTGTAAGGTACATAGTTCCTTGATGTAGGTATCATAGGAAAAGCCATATACACCTAGCAAGGGGTTGAGCTGGTTGGTTGGGGACTGCTTTACCATCGTGAGCGACCATGGCGAAGTTCTGAGAAGCCTTTCGCTTCTTTGACTTCTTAGGGGATCGTTCATCCATGGTCTTTGATTCCTCGATTGGTTTCTTGGCTGACGGTGTTGTCGCCTGACTAGGTCCTGCCTGTCTTGGTGACTCTTGAGTGGCTTCATCCTGGAGATGATACTTGGTAGTAGCTAATTCAACAGTCTTTAGGACTACTTCGCCTATTCGCTGAGCGAATTTGGCTGCTTGCTCAGATATCTGGGCGTCATCATGATGAAGAGACATTCTTGAAGAAAAAGAAAGGCATAGGGAGAAACAGGTGAAAGATTATTGGACATTCAAAACAGAATGATAACGCATGAAAATTGCGATCATTTGTTTGTTACCTAAGGCAAACAAATGAGACGGTGACTAATCAAAGTAAATGGGTCAAAAATAATGTATCGCGAAGACATGCTCGCCTATAAGTGAACACTCATCCCAAGAATTCCCAGGTAAGCACAACTGGTCTCGCGTCTGATGAGATGTATACGAAGTGCTTGCCTAGACAGAAAACCCAGAATACAGGCATTCACCCTTCCAGTTTGCACGTGTTCACATCATTTAAAACCCAAAACCTTGACGAAGTTTTGAAAACTCAAAGGGGTTCAAAACCACATAATAGAGAGTTCAAAACCTTACAATAGAGGGTTCAAAACCTAGAAATCAATCATCCTAGAACAGATGATTAGTTTTCAAAGCGGTTTTGAAATTTATGTTCTTGTTGTGGTCGTCACCTAAGGATAGGTGACGGTATTGTTTTATGACTAAACGCAAGTAAACTCGCGTTAGGGTCCTAAGAAGGTTATAGACTAGGTCAAAGCATTACTAATAACCTAATTCCCTATAACCATTGGCTCTGATACCATCTTTTCTGTCACACCCCGACCACGTAGAACATACAAAACGTGGCGGAAATGTCGGGGAGTGTTGTAACAGAATTAATTGTTTCAAATCCATGGCAATTGAAGTTTCGTTTTATTGATTAAAAGTGTTACAATGTCTTAACAAACAAGAAATACAACATAATTAACTAGTCTTGCATCTTTTATTGTCACTAAAGCCCAAGTCTGCCTATGTGTATCTTGATCATCTTATGCAACAGTTCCTGAAAAACACATGTGAAAATAGGTACGTCAGCATAAAAATGCCTGTGAGATACATAGGTTTTGTGAAAATAGGTTTCATGACTTATGTTTGAGAAAATGTTTAGTCATGAACCTTGTTATTTGCTTTGTCTTTTAAATCATTTGAAAAATGATAAGATCAGATGATAAGTATAAATAAATGTAAGGTTAAATGAATAACCAAGTAAAATGTGTTTGCATAAGATAAGTTGTTTATAAATAAATGTCTTGTGAAAAGTATGTTATTTGTATGAAATGTTCTATGTCTCAAACTGAAATGATTCAAATAACGTTACGACATGTAATACCATACAAACACTTATATATAGGAAGTACCAGCGGCGTATCCACCATGCTTGTATCATATTACACACGCATCGTTACTTAATCACTTAATCAAACCAAACCAAACAATGTAAAATGTTCATGTCAAGATGTAAATCATGTCAAAATGTCTATGTCAAATATCCATGTCAAATGTCTATGTCAAGTATCCATGTCAAATGTCTATAGTCCAAGAGTAGTCAAGTAATGTATAACCAAAATGATATGTATGGTAAGTAAAATTCAGACTACTTAAACCATAAGTAAAAATGTACAAAACAAAGTATTGAAGTAAAACTTGGTTTAAATCAAAGTTATGTTTTGTAAGATATATGCATGCTATACTGAATATGAACATTTATGCGGTATTGTGAAAATTCATACATCCAAGCCTTGAGACAGACGGATAACTATGTAAAAGTGAGTTATCAAGAGAATATGTATTCGGATTCGGTCATTCCTTTCATCCCCTTTCCCTGGGATGTCCGGAACGGGATTTGTCAAGTCCTATGGTACCACTACCTACTACCGAGCGGCATGATCGGTGTTAATGAATGTATAGTATAGTTTAAACAAACCAAATGTCATACCAAAATGTAAGCATGTTTTATGAAGATAATGTACCTAGTATGCTAGAGTAAACATACAGGGTAGAGCTATAAAACCATGTGTCCATATGTTACTGGAACATATGCAACAGAGATGCAGTATAAAACAATGTACTAAGTATGCAAAGTCATCATACAAAGTAGAAAAGTCATGTAAAACAATGTACTAAGCATGTTATCAGTCAACATACATAGCAGAAAAGTCATGTAAATCAATGTGCTTAGCATGTTATCAGTCAACATACATAGCAGAAAAGTAATGAAATCATGTACTATAATGTACTAACAAACATAGTCGGTATATGATGTGAAAACAGGAAAGCATGAAAGTAACAAGTAGGCACATGTGTTCCACCCCAAAACAGTTTGGAAAACAGTAAAAGAGGGGTCTATGTACTCACTTGAGATTGCTCAGAAGTCCTTGAGTAACAACCAAACAATGCTAGAGATCGCGGATATCAAACGGCACCTAATATAGGTAACTATGTTAATTAACCGGACCTAGATCGGAAGATCGGGTAGCATTAGGGTTTGTAAACCAAACGAGTGTAGAGACTCGTGTCATTTTGGTTTAACAAAGCCTACATACTAAATGAAACTTAACCTAATTGTATACGACCCATTACGACCCGTTTAGGAAGCTTATGCTACTTTAACGCGTCGTGCGCGTGAAACGCGTTCGGACCGCCTAACTAGTCCTATGACAAGTGTTATATGCCTAAACATGTTACATAATCAGTTATGTGACAAAAGTTTAGGTTACATATGCTTAATTACCAATTATACATGAAAAGGGTATTCTGGTAATTTACCTAAGGCATATAAACTACCTATCATACAACTACTTAAACGATGTGACCATAGGGTATAACCTCGGAAGGTTATGCCCTATACTAGGGTCACCTAATGTATTTGGTCGGATCCTAATGATCGACCAAACTGGGTCGGGTTCGAAGGTATAGGCGATTTATTAGATCGCCTACCCTACGACCCTAGACAACGTGGTAATCAGTAGGCATAGTCCCAAGGGACTATGACCATCGTGATTACAATCACGTTGCGAAGTTCTAACGAACTTCGCATTGACCATTACTGGTCAACGCTGAAAGTCAAACAAAGTTTGACTTTCTGACTCGAAAAGCAGTAAAATAAGGAAAAGAACGAAAGAATACTTACGAAGGGTCCCCGAATGCTAAACTTGATTCGAAAATCTCAGGTATGAAACTAATGTTTCAACTTAGAGTTTCTCAAATTCAAATTTCTAGTGATTATGAACAAAGGGGTGATGGGGTATTTATAGTTTTCGGTCCACCGTTGAGATTGTTTCTTGGAAAAGGGGAAATGATCTCGTCCGAACACTTGTCGGAAAGTTATGGAACCACATATGCTCCTTAACTTAGTGACACATCACTTAAAACATGTGGTTAAGGATCAATCACTTGCAACTTGTGTTTAAAACATAGAATCTGGTCAGAACACTCACTAGCGTAGCGCTACGGGTAGAGCCTTAGGGCTCGCGCTACGCTAGTGCCTATCTGATTCAGAATTGTTTCAAAAGTGACAGGTTTAGTCCCTGCAGCCCTTTTAAGCGATTTTCGATGCGTTTGAACCCCGTTAACCTCATTTCAAGGCTCTAAAATGAAGTTAAAGTATAGGGAACTCAAAACATGTTCAAAAATATCTCGGATGTCGGTTCGTTTGGCCGTACGAACGCGATGTTCGCTTAATTACGACGGAATGCGCATAAGCGCGAAAAACGATCCAAATGACGAAACGAATGGATTTTTCTTAAGGCGAACACTAAAATATAATGTAGTCATGCTTACATAAATTTTTGGATGTCCAGATGTATTCAGAACGTAAGTTATGCGCGAAAATGCAAACTTGTGCACTTTTTGACACTTTTAGTCCCTGAATGTCCCAAAAGTTTATTTTAGCACACCGAACCCCTCAAAGCCTATTTCTAAGCTATGTAAAGGATATTTATGGTATGTTTAACTTATGGTCATGTTCCGGAATGTCTGTTACAGTTCAAATTGGCATACTTTCGCAGTTTGTCATATTTAGTCCCTGTAAGCGATATAACTTTGATTTCACCTCACCAAACCTTCCAAAACTTATATCTAAGTTATGTAAAGGTTATTTTAGGTATGTTAAACCTATTTCACTATTCCGGAGTGTTTGTTGCATTAAACTGGTTATATTTACGCATTAGTGCGCGTATAACCTTCCAGAAAGCGATTTAGAGTTTGAAATCGAACAAGAATTGATATGTGCAAAATGATACACATATTTTTACAATTCCCTAGTATGAAATATAATATTTCATTGGTTTGGTATTTGTTTGATGGCCGTGAAGGCACAGGTGTTACAGCATAAACCAAACAACAGAACGAGTGGGATAAACAGTCGTGAATATGACGTAAGAAGTCAAAGAGTCAGAAAGATAATCCGAAAGAAAATAAGTGTAGCCTTGGATTATGGTTAAGGTCAAATGAATTTCAAAAGTGAAAATAAATTATTCTAAACATAAAAGGGGGCGCCTTGACGCCATATGTATATATATACAATTAAATAAAGACACAAGTAGAAAGTGATCTACGAGATCACTATAACCTTCGGGTCATAAACAATATAAAGGTCTATGGGATCAAAATGACCCTCGGGTCACAAATACGAAGAAACAAACTATAGGGTCCCACCTTAAAAAGGTGAAGATCTAATAAAATAGCCTACGAGGCAAAGTGAAGAAATCTACGGGTCACTTGGGGTTAAGCATGAGGACTGGTTACGATTCCCCGCGTAATATAATAACGGAAAAGAATAAATTCATGTCGTCAATTCCTGGATATGAGTAATTGACATAAGTAAAATAGATAGACGTTAAACTAAAATTCAGTTTTAGTAAGAAGTGGCGTTTAACAAATATGAATGTTATAGAGAAATTAGAACATAGCTAATATTAATAAATGTAGATCTCAACACCGATAGGTGTGAGACACTATGTTCGAAAGAAGATTCATGATAATGAAGAACTAATGAGAACTTAGACATGATGTGATGCGATGCGATCATAGTCACAAAAGTGACATAGAAATACAGAATATAATCATGTCGTAATGCGAGTTACGGGATAGGAAATCATAAACTCATGTGAGACCGAATATGACAATATGGGAGACCCGAATTACGGGGCATAAAATGACGGTGATTAATCAATCTAGCCGACAAGACCATCCAGAGTAAAAAATAGTGACGTGATTTATACAAAACACTTGTCAATATAAGATTAGTATGGGGTGAACATATTGATGAACTCATACTATTGAGTGGTCAATTGACAATGGGGTCAAATAGGTGACAAAATAAGAAATACAAGATAAAAGTTACAGTCCATGAGGATTTACTCGTGAAAGACACATGCGTATGATAACTTTTGACTAGAAGAAACAATGACTTAAAAATGAAACTAAGCTAGTTGGGTCCAAACCAAAGGACTACTTAAGAAAGGTTGTCAGAAGTATATACTAATGAAATAGTGGCGCGACACGGAGTACCGGTATCCATTGTGTCCGACAGAGATACTCGGTTTACTTCAAACTTTTGGCGTGAATTCTAAGAACAAATGGGAACTAAGTTGTTAATTAGCACCACGTACCATCCACAAACGGATGGACAAAGCGAAAGAACAATACAGACGTTAGAAGATATATTACGGGTGTGCATTATCGATCTCGGGGGTAGTTGGGATGTCTATCTACCATTGGTCGAATTTTCATATAATAACAGTTACCACGCAAGCATCGGTATGGCACCCTACGAGATGCTATATGGTAGAAAGTGTAGAACCCCGGTGTGTTTGGGTGAAGTGGGACCACGTGAACTGGCCCATAAAGATGTTGTCCAAGCCACTAATGAGAAAATTGAGGTGGTACGAGCCCAATTAAAGGCAGCCCAAGATAGGCAAAGGTCGTATGCCGATAAATGACGAAGACCGATTGAATTTCAGATTGGCGACAAAGTTATGTTAAAGGTTTCCCCATGGAAGGGCGTTATCAGGTTCAGAAAGAGAGGGAAACTAAGCCCGAGGTTTATTGGGCCATTTAAAGTCATCGAACGGGTTGGCAAGGTAGCTTATCGCCTTGAACTACCAGAAGACCTGAATGGAATACATGGCACATTCCATGTATCACAACTACGAAAATGTCTAGCGGAGGAAACAACTTATGTCCATTACGACGATATCGAGGTGGATAATAGCCTGAATTATGCGGTAAGGCCGTTGGAGATTTTAGATCAAAAGATTAAGCACTTGCGAAACAAACAAATCGATCAAGTTAAGATCAAGTGGGAGCATAGAAAAGGTTCGGACACTACGTGGGAGTCCGAAGAGGAGATGCGACGTCTCTACCCTACATTATTCGGTACGTGCTCTGGTTTCGGGGACGAAACCCTTTTAAGGGGGGTGGACTTGTAACATCCCGAAAATACAAATTCTTAAATTTGCAATTAAGTTGCAAATAAATTAGTAAAATAAACTAACTAGTAATGACACTAACCTAGTTAGTATTTTACTTATGAGTAGTTAAAGACATAGAAATAAAATAAAAGAAACTAGAAGGACCAAAGGTGCTAAACTTGAAAATAGTTTTAATAAAAACATTTTTATTAAAACATAAACCAAAAATTTAGTACGGGGATCGACCAGAAGCAAGGAGGGGGCGACCAAGCTTTTCAAAACCCTAACCTTCACTAATCTCATAAATTGAAGGTTCAAATCTGATCCAAAACGAAATCCGAGTTGAGATTTGTGATCCTCATCGCAAGAGGGTTATAAGGTATGTAAATTTTGATGAGAATTCTCTACTTGAAATTCTCATGAATTTGGGAAATCTGAAATTTGATGATGCATGTTTGTTATTTGGGTAGAATAGGAATGATATAATGTCTAGGAGTAAAACCTAGACAACAATATGTGAAATCATGCCTAAATTCTGAAAATTTCATGAACACATTGAAGGTGATTCATGGGTTTTGTGAGAAAATGATGAATACTAGGATTATAGTGATTGTTCTAGTAATATTTGACATATGTGAAGTGATTTCAGAATTTTAGAGGTTAAAGTTCATGTATGGTAGTTGGTTGATGAAGAATTAGGGCTATATGACAAGTTATGAACTTGATAATATTTATAGTGTAAATTTCTGCCCTTAAGGTGTTCGCATAAATGCCTCAAAGAAGGCTTAAATCTAAAAATTTGAGTTAAACCGCATGATTGTGATGTTTCGGCAAAATATGCGAACTATGAATTGAAAAGAGTTCTAAACAATGTCTTGGTTGAACTCTATAGGAAAGGATACCGGAGCTCCAAGCTGACAAGCCAGTGGCGACTTGCGTTTGAAAGGCGTGCACTAAAGGTATGTAACTTGACCCGTTACATTAAGTGAATCGTTGTTAAATTATGTATAGTCGTATTGTAGAATAGAAGTTGTGATGATTTTAGTGACCATAATCATTACTTGAATCAATAAGATTAGAATTGGTAAGAAACCGTTTGGTAGCCATTGAAATGGAGGGTTTCCACAAGATGAGCCAACGGGTCGAATAATGGTGTAAATGGTAGTACAAGCGCTCTTAATAGTTAGCTATGGTGATAACAATCACAAGAGCATTAAGCCATGGTATTGGTAAGGAGATGCAGGTGATGATATGCCCCGGATGGAGGGTGTAAGGCGCCATAGGCTTGCTAGCGAACCGGTAATAAAATGGGTGAGGTTAGAATGGATCGAATGATTGTATAGTGACTTTTAGACGTATGACATGTAAATCAAATTCTTGGTATGATAGTTGTAATGAGCATGTCCGTAATGAATTTACAGACGTATAGGTCTCCACCGTAACTTACGGTAGAAAACAAAACAATTACGGCAGTTCTACACTGCCTTTCGGCAGACTATAGTGAAACAATGTCTACCGTAACTTACGGTGGATACCGTAAGTTACGGTAGAGTCCTGACCTATATGTTAAATTGTGCATATTCTTGTTAATCGAATCCGTTTTTGAGCGTAGTTTCGATTATGTAATATTTCTAAGAACTCTAATACAAATTTTTATGTAAACATTTCAGTTTCTAGGTATTGCAAGAATACAGATGACGGTCAAGCATGATTTTGAAGAACCGAACACAACTTTTGAAGCTTCCGCGATTTCATAACCTTGTTAAACTATGTTTCTATTTCTTTAGAATGTAAACAATTTGCTAATTAGGCCATGAATGTTTTAACTAGTCGTTTGTTGACTAGTTTTGATTACTTAGAACCTTGTTTTGGGTAACTATGGTTTAATTTAGACACCTTTTATATAAATCGTATGAAGTTTTATTAAATCCAAGTAATAATAAGACGGGTGTTACATCGGTTCAAGGAACTTGATATAATATGTTATATAATTATCAAAACTAACATTTGAGTTGGTTTTGAACGCAGGTAAATGATGTCCGCTTTCCGGATGAAGATCAAGCGCTTAACAAGAACCGAACACATGATAATAAAGCTTCCGCATAAATCCTGTTTTGATGTCATAATGTGAATTATGAACATTGTAAATTAGTATTTTGAATGTGTAAATATGTGCAAATACTCTTGACGTAAAAGTTTTTGTAAGGAGCATTTTTGACTTAAAATGCTCACTCTAATGATAACGATATGTTAAAATTGGCAAGGGTGTTACACTTTTGGACTTTAGAATTGCATTGACCACTTCAGGGGTCGATATATAATATGATGCATTTTTTTATGTTACCAGTCTTTCATTTTCTTGTCTCCCCTAAGACTGGGAATACGATGTACATATCCTATTTTATATGTTATGGTGGTGCTATTTGTACATAGGCTGCACAACAAAATATAAAAAAATGGAAACTTGGTTCTCTTCAGGAGACCAATTGTAATGGGGAGTATTTGAATTAAGCAGTTGGTTTTGAATTGATATAATCAATCTATGAATTCCGTCTCGACTACGTATGCCTCTCACTATATTTCACATTGTGCCCAACAATGGTCCCTACAATTGGGTTGTCAAAGAACAGTGTTAAACCATGTCAAAGAACAACGTTCCATAGTGTTGGGTATATGCTACATACGGGTAGCTAAAAACTCACATGTAATCATGTATGAATGCCACAATCCACACAATTGTACATTTCAATGGTCCCATATAAGAGGGATTGTTTGTATGAGTTTATTGTTTGGAAGGGCATAAAAATTTATTTGCCACAAAAAAAAAAAAAAAAAACTAACTAGACATATGATAAGACATTTTGGGAGCAATGTTTTTAGATTACTTAGAGGTGCTAAGGTGCCGGTTAGCATGTTTGATTGTTTAGCATATCATGATGCTATCTTGATGACCTATTTGGTCATGCCATATGGTGAACGTATAAATATTCTAGTAACTTCTGGTTACTCACCATATTTGATTTAATGGAATACTGTGGAAAATTAGTATCATTTCTAGTAACTTCTAATATAGTCTTCTGGCCATATTTGCTATTTGATATATTTTAGATATTTAGTACATTTTCTTTTACACCATTCCAAGGTGATGACTTTTTATTCAAACATAGTGGAAACTATCGATGCTCTTCTGGAGCATTTAATATGCTATTAACACGTGAAATAGTATCAATAGCGTCTCTACCAAGACAACTAAAAATTATATTACTTATGTTTGTGACAGTGTTAGTTGTGATGTGTATCAGACATTTGCCACCTCAATTTGTGATTGCTCTACTGGAGCTTCTAGATTCGCATATGTATGATACATGCTGTCACACCCCAACCAATGGCGGAAACATCGGAGTGAGACGAAATAGATTGCTCGAGACATCATAACGCTAATATTTGTGACAAGTATATAAATAATAAGTTTCATTCCATTTCTAAAGTGTCAATTACAAGGATTTGAAACAAATACAACATAAATAATGAAAAACTATATAATAAGAATACAAGTTTAAAGTGTGCATCTAAGCATCCTACTAGATTCCATGCATCACCAACATCATCGCTAAACCTGCAACATATTTTAAAAGTGAAGTTCAATACAAAAGTATTGGCGAGCATACAAGTTTGGTGCGTAGTATATAAGTAATAAAATAATAAGGAACAATCCACATGGCAAACCTAGTTATCAAGATTACCGTATAAACTGGCATGCGATTTACAAGTCAACCCTCTGTTTACGCAAGTATGAATGAATAAACCTAACATGACCTCTCGTTCACGTGTGGTGCGTTACTCCTATAGCGCTATACATGTTAAGTGGAGGCTTGTACGAACCTAATGACAAGTTCATCACATAAGAATCGTCCAGAAAACACGAATCAAGCATAACAAATAGTAAGCATGTATTGGATTTTTTGTTTATGTATTTGCATAAGAGTATGTATACTAAGTGTGTTTTGTATATAAAAACATGTTACACCCAAAAGTGTGAAAACGGTAAAATGGGTCAAGTATACTCACAAAATTGCTAAGTCTTCCGATTATCCAAGTGTTGACGAGTGTAAGAGATTAGGAAGTTGAATGTGTTCGATTTGGAGTTTAAGAGATGTTTACATATGGTTTAAGGATTTTGGAGTTCGAGGACATGAAAATAAACGTATGAAAAGTAATCATCTAGTCACATAATACTTGTTTGACACTATGAAACCCCAAGGGTTAGAATGTTTTCATGGGTTCAAATACCCATTAGAATCATAACAAGTTTTTACGTCTTAGATGATGTAATCTAATACTTTGACAAATGAACACTAATACAACATCAAAGGTTCAATTATTTGGATAATATATATATGTATTACATAGCGTGCATCATATCGTATAGGTCATGTAGGAGGTAGGAGGATAAATCCACCATTTAGGAACCTCTTTGTATCATAAAAGTCATGTAGGGGGTAGGAAGAATAAGTCTTCCATTTAGGTACCTCTAGGTGTTCACCACTACACTTGATGTTATGAACATTCAATGAGGGTCATGAACATGCAATAAGAAAGGAAATAATTACAACTAATCTAAGAAATTATCAAGTAATGTGTGGATTTTTAGTAGGATAGCCCAAGCTTGTCCTATAATCTCACAACCATCAAGCTTGAAGCTTGTTCATTACTTGTGGGTTAAACCCTAACCAAAACAGAAAGTTTATGAGGTTTTAACCTCTGATTTTAAGTGTCACAACCTTGTTTTTAAGCATACTTAATCATAGTCTTGATTGGTGGCATAAAGACATAGGAATGTATGAAGAAAATATGAGTTTTCTTCCAAAACAAAAAGATAAAAATGAGCAGAATTATAGGTGCACTTTGGACCTCAAAAATGGTGAGGTTTCACCTTAGTTTGCCCAAGCAAACTTGTGAGAACCTTCCTAGAGGTTATCCAAGTGTTGTAGAAGAAGAAACAAGAAGAAAATTGAAGTGGAAGTGAGTTAAAACTCACTTTTTATGGCTGGAACCTTTAAAAACGTGGCTGAAACTCAGCTGAGTTTGGGAGAGTTTTTGAAGTGTTTGGTGGCTTGAAAAAGTGGAATAAGGAGTGGGGAAGTGTTTATTAAATAGGGTAGGGATTAGGGTTTCAATGGGTTGGGCTTTGGAAGTGTTTAGTGGGCTGAATAACTCAAAACAAAAGACTTAAGTGGGCTGATGCAAGGCTGTTAACAGCCCTATAATTTTTATTTTATTATTTTTTTAACATTAGAAAGTATATATTTTATGTTTAATAAAGTGTTACATGTTGTCTAGTATGTATGTAACTTGTAACAAGGTCCAAAATGCATAAATGACGTCTTTTAATTTAGCAAAAAGTGTGATAACATAGGTGTGTATAACACATGAAATGTAACAAGTATGTATGGTTTATAGTTTGGTATAATCAAGTGAAAAACATACAACTTAGTCATATAATCGAATAACCAAGTGTTTGAATGTATGGAGATTTAAGGATTACGAATACACAATGATCGTGTACGAGTTAAACTTATGTTTATGAGAATTACAAGTCATGTATAAAACGAATGCACGTATCAATGTAGAAGATTAATTTTATTACGATCAAAGCCTCGGATACGATTACAAGGAATACAAGTTTCCAAAAAATAGAAACGCACGACAAGCTTTCTAATTAAGGAAAGTTATGAAAAAACAGGGCGTTACAGTCTCCCATCCTTTAGGAAATTTCGTCCCGAAATTTATTCAAGAGGAAGACTTTGAAAGGCGTTTTGGCTAAAATAATGATCATCAAAATTTGAGACTTGGAAGCTTTTGAAATATAAAAAGTAAGGGATTTCAAAGAACGACAAGATAAATTTGTAAAGGAGTTCGTTTGTCTAATATTGATTTAAGGTAATTGAAAACGTATAGGTGTGTATATGGGTAAAGCGAGTTTAAACAAGTTTGAAAATCTTACATTGGATGTGTATTAAAATGAGTCGTATTAGGAAGGAAAATTTTGTACAAGACGGTTTGTATTTTGATGGAAAGTGAGGTAGTTTGCATAGGAAGTTTTAAGGATAGTATAAAATCGTACATTTGTAAAAATTGTTTATTTTGAGGAACGAGAAGGTTTGGTAAATAAAGTGATAATGGTCTACTAAGTATGTTTACACACGAATAAAGAATAGAAGACGTTTTTAAAGGTGAAGAGATAAGTTAGGGTTCGATGTTTTAAACCGATGTGATTGTGAACGAGGTTCGTATAAGAGGACAAGGAATAATGGAGAATAATGAGAGTATAAAAGTGAACGATTTATTCTTAATGAATGCAAGTATAAGATTGGCATAAGTATTGGATAAACGAAAGTAACGTGCTAAGAATAAATTCTCGTCGTGGATAATCGGATATAATGCGTTTGTTAGTTGTTTGAAGTTTGTATTAGGTCCAAAAAGGTCTGCAAAACACCGAATTTCTCATGGCACGTTTTACGAAAGTTTGGTAACATGGTGAAAACACTTATATATAGGAAGTACCAGCGGCGTATCCACCATGTTTTGACCATGTTACGTCCGCCTCGTTATTCAATGTCATGTTACGTTCCGTGTCTTACCATACACAGTAGTACACTCTATGGTTTTCATACGCCTATCACTATAATCCCGTGTGCACCCGCGATTATTTTGATCGTTGCATGATCCGCATAACTTATACTAATTGTGTATTAATCAGAGTATACATAATTTAAAATATAAGAACGTGTACGTATAAGAATGTAGTATATAAGCAAGTCCATGCTTAAGTATGTATGGGACCCACGTAAGCGAATCCCTCGGATTACGCTCGCGTACGGGTACGAATGTATGAATCATGAGTATGAATGAAAGTATGAGCATAAGTATAAGTTTAAGTATGAATATGCACGTAAGTATGAGTATAAACATAAAACGTATGAGTAGTATGAGTATGAGTATAAGTATGAGTGTAGGTACGAATAATAAAATTTATGTATATAGTATGTGTTGGAACATAACAGGTTTAAGCGTATAAAAACGTTCCAAAAGGTTGAGTATGTAAATACAAACGATATAAATGAAATTGTCACGAGATATCGACTAAAACGTGTATGAGGATATGCATGTATAGTTGTTTAAGCGAAACGTGGAGTTTATCCAATAAAAAATAGATTGAGTTTGATTGGGAAGGTAGAATATAGTTTGTATATGCAAGAGAATATAAAGTACTCATTGGTTACGCATAACCTATTTTGTAATGAATGGAAATGCTACTTTTGTTTTTAAAGGAGTTTACGTAAGTTGAAGATTGTCGGTCCCCATGAAGTCCTCTTGCCCACGTGTTCTGAAATGACGAATTGAGCGGTGTAGGAAAAGGTTTTCGAAAATAATGAGTTTGTTTCATTTGCATCAAAACAAGAAATTTTGAATTTTGGAGGATCTTGTGAAAACGTTGATCCTTAGAAAAGAAATTTAGCAAAATGGACTTAGTGATCATTGAAAAGAGTTTTAACAAATGATTCGTCGATGTTGAAAAGAGTCTTTGGTAAAATAATCGTATAATATCTATAAGGTCTTATAAGTATATGAGAAAGTTGGTTTGAATTCCGATTGGGAATTAAAGTCTTTACTATGGTGATATAACGTGAGTGTGTTTTAGTGATTAAGTCGAATATGAAATTTAATGGGCAATGGATTTATTGGGCCGACTAAATTGATAAGTAGCATTTCGTGGGATTGTGAAAATCAAGAAATGAGCGTTTACGTTATTATTAAGAATTTCGTGGATGTGAGAGAATGTGAAATTAGATTGTAGGATAAGGAGTAGGTTTAAATAGACAATGCATGTTGAGACGAATAAGAATTTGACTAATAATAATCAATTTGGGTATAAACGTGATAGTGTGTACGTAATAAGGTTTATTAAAAGTAAGTCTTGGTAACGATCACCTACGTAAGGGAATCACCCCTAACTCGTTGGTGAGGTCGTTGTAAGATGAGAAAAGGAACGGAGTTAGTCGTCAAGGTAAGGAAATCACTCCTATCTTGAAGATATGCCTCCATTTATTGTTACAAGGGATATAAATAAAATTATGTGAAATCATGTATGTGAATAATGTATAAATGCATGAAAAAAGTATTACTACGATATACACGTAAAAGTGAAATCTCAAAATAATTCGAATTCGAAAAAGAGGGAATTGTATCATAAATGATCGAGAATAATAAAACGTAAATTTGATTAAAACTTGGATGGTTCCAAAACGAAATGTTGACTAACCAAAGTGGTCGAAAAGCCTTTTGAATTTGAGAAGCATGCTTTGGCCTAATAGGTGGTATACTCTCGCCGACACGTCGGTTAACGGTATTCACCCTTCCGGTTACTACATGTCCCAATTCAATTGAAAATTCGAGACTTGGCGGGATTTATAAAAATCAAGGAGTGGGACTCTTTTGGTCAAAAATCAGGCTAGGATAATGCAACCAAATCTTTGTTGTGAGGAATGATGCTTGAACAGATGTATGAATAACTTGCAAATGAAATGAACAAATGACACAAGGATTTATACGAGGAAAAAGCCCTTGATCAAGAGTTGATCTCCGGCATAAAAAACCTCGGGTGATGGAAACTACCGATAACAAACTAAAATTAAACAAATGATTGTTACAACTCGGGATGATAACAAGCTTGTTACAAGGATCACTAAAGTGTAATGTGTATGAAATCGCCAAATGACCTGTTGAGAGCTATTGAGAACTGTTTCGAGAGTGTGTGTTTGCTAAATTAGCCAAGTTTTCTAATTCAAGCTTGTTATCCCCTTTTAAAGTTAGAAATAACTAAAACAACTAATTATCCGCTAAATGTGCAAGCTTCCCACGATCTCCATAAGGTTCACAAAGCCACGCACGTGCGGAATATTGAGGGCATATTCCCCAAGAATATCGGCAAGACCAAGTTCAAGGCGTATGCTCCTGCAAAATAAACTTAAACATAATGAAGGAAACCGTTAGTATAAGGATAACAACAAGGATCCTGAATCCTGATCCTGCAATGTCTTCTGAGGATCCTTAATTCAAACAGAATTGAGGATCCGTGATCCTGGCAGTGCTTGAGGATCCGTGATCCTTAGGATTGGAAAATCCTCCCCTAACAATTGCCCCCAAAATATAAGGAGTAAAATGTAATTTAACGAATTGTATTTTTGATCTTATCTCCAACTGACTAACGGATATATAGCCGTTTGGATCGAACTAGCCGTTGCTGGTCTTACGTCATTGAAGTGACAATCCTGCAGAATCATCATTATAAATAGGTTAGAGATAAGGATCGATAGGCATTTAAATTCATGCGTTACTTCCTTTAAATCCTCATTCAAAGATCAATCAAGTATCTTTCTTCTCCTTTTCTCTTCATCTTCTTAATATGTTCTTCTTCAAAATCTTTAGACCAAAATGAAGTTAAGATCATCCCCCGCCAAGGATCACCAGAAAGATAGTCCTTTGAAAAGCCAAGGGATTATCAAAAGTACTCCGAAGGAACTCTGCAGTTTTACCGATCCGGAGATCGACCGGATTCGCCATTGTTTTCCGGCGAACACCGTCTTCAAGCCCTTTGACCCTACCACCAAAAGTGATTTTGTTTCTGAAACTTGGGTTGCCTTTCCTGTTACCCCATTCCTGATAGGATACTCCTATCCTTTCCCTGCCTTCACCCAGTCCTTCTTCTCCCTCACCGGCATGTGCTACATTCAGGCCATGCCAATGATGTGGAGGGTTTTATATACCCTAGAGAACATCATCGAGCAGGAAGGCATTGAGCTGGGAATGTCGGAACTGGCTGAATTGTACAACCTTGTGAGCCATGGTTCACATCGCTTCTTATTCAAACATAAACCCGGTGATGCACACCCAATCCTCAAGACCACAAAGAATGACACCAACTGGAAGAAGCGATTTTTCTTCGTTAGGAGGGATTCTATCCCTGATGGGAAGGATCTCCCAAGAAAGTGGGCCACCCATGGTAGGATAGAGGATCCTTATAGAAGGATCATAGGATAACCCTGTTTCTGTTGAGGATAACTGACCCCTTTTCTGTCTTTTTGTGCAGCTATCTCTGTTTCTCATATCATTCCATCACCTGCAACAAAAGAGAGGATCGCTGCTTTCTGGAATCTTGATCCTGCAGTAAGATCATTCCAAGCAAACGCCAATGATTCTCAAGAAGTATCCTCCGGCTTAGTCACAATGTCAAGTAAGTATCCAAGTCCGTATATAATTAAATGTTTGAATGAAAATAAAACAAGAATACTTATCTGTTGTGTTGGATTGGTAGGTGCTGGAAAATCTTCGAAGTCAGCCTCCCACTTCAGTGTCAGTGATCTTAGCAATGTAGCTCCCCGGTCCGGAAAGAAGAAGTCTGCTGCTAGCCCAAGCACTCTAATCCCCAAGCCTGTTACCTCCAAGGGAGGAAAGAAGAGGAAGGCCACTGAAGCTGATAATCTTGAAGGCCTGCCCCTCATCCGTCACCAGTTTGAGAAATACTTTGCTGATGTAAGGATCACTGATCCTGATTGATTATCCTGCCCGTTTGAGGATAGCGGATCCTGAACCTTACCTTTTCTTTTTGCAG
Source organism: Helianthus tuberosus (assembly GCA_030545235.1). Lineage (NCBI taxonomy): Eukaryota > Viridiplantae > Streptophyta > Magnoliopsida > Asterales > Asteraceae > Helianthus > Helianthus tuberosus. The sequence continues at coordinate 422,790 of JARYGA010061428.1, forward strand.
AAATTTGCCGAGATCCAGATGCTCTTCGATGCATACGTTGAAGAAGCTGAGCAGAAGCATTTGGAGTTTCAGAAGATCTTCCTGGCCAAGGATCAAACCATCTCCTCCCTCGAGAAAGATCTCAATCTGGCAAAGAAGCAGGTGGTCATGACCCAGATTAATGCTGATCATGAGAAGGCTGAGGTGTGGAGGATGCTAAAGTCTCTGCTGCCATCACTATGTACAAGATCAAACTCCAGATAGCCCAGGAGGCTGAGGATCCTGACTTTGACAGGACCAAATGGGACCAGGAGGGCTGGAAGGCTAAGCTGGCTGAGCTGGATGACGAGGAAGAGGCTGCAGAGGTCTTGGCAATTGAGGCAGGTGGCAGCGGTGCTAAGGATCAGGCTGGTGGAGCTGGAGGCGATGGTGATGGTGATGCAGCGAAGGTGTGAGCTGCAGAAATGGGCGATGATGGATTTATCTAGACGCGGCCGGAGCCCATTTTTTATAGTTTGGTAGTGGTTTTTGTTTGTTGGTGTTTTTCCCGAACAATAGTTGGTCTGTAATAACTTAGACAATAGTTTTTAGGGTTGAGGATTATGGATCCTTGGACAATAGGTAGGATAATGGGTGGTGGATGGATCCTCTGTTTGGGGGATGAAGCCACTTGTTATCCTTCCGCCTTTATTTCCTGCACTTAGACCTTGTTAAATATGGACACCCTTTGCCAACCCAAGTGGACGGGTCACGTTTTGTTAGTAGAAGCTTGGGTTGGCAATTTTGACAACCTTTAAATGGTTTAACTTTTGGTAAATAAAATCTTAATATTTTGACTATCTTGTGTTGTTACTTTTGTAAATATTTTATCTTTCAATTGTTGTGATATACTTTGTTTGAATTCACAAATAAAGAATAAAAGTTCAATAGATCATGTCAAAAAGTTTAGGATATGATCAAGGATCAAATATCCTATAATCGATAAATTCAAAAAAGTAATGTAACTTAAGGATCATGTATCCTGTTGTCAAAGAATAAGGGTCACTTAGATAAATAAAGAATAAAATCAAAATGATCAAGGATCATACCTGAGAATCCAAGTTAGGATCCTAAACCTTTAACATTTACAATCAGGATAACCCAAAGACAAACCTTAGTAAAAGGTAAGGATCAAAGATCCTTAGCTGTTTAACTTCAAAAACCTGAAATAGAACATAACTTGGGACTAAGCCAATATAAGAAAAGAGTTAGCAACTGGGGACAAGCCCAACAATTCTGGGGACAAGCCCAATATACTGGGGACGAGCCCAAAAAACTGGCGACAAGCCCAAAGGATCTTGTGTAAACTGGAGTATGGCCCTCACTGGCGACTATCCTAACTTAGTGACATGAAAATGTCAAAACCTTAGCTAACGTGAAAACGTTAGAAACCTTAGGAACGGATGTATGGTACGTCTACCATTATACGTAGGATCCCGGATACAGCCAGTACAATGAAATTGTCAGCCCCTAAAGCGAGTACTGGTCCCATTGCCGTGAACTGTACCAGGATCATCGTGCGCTGCTGGCGATACTGGGGACAGGCCTAACAACTGGGGACTAGTCCAAAAAACTGGGGTCAAGCCCAAATAACTGGGGTCAAGCCCAAATAACTGGCTACTTCTGTGGATACTCAATCCTTTGTCAAGGATATATCAACCTTCTGCAAAACTCAGAACTAAGTGAAAGAAGGATAAAGGATCCAGGATCCTTCCCCTAATATATAGGATAACTAAAGAATTAAATAGATTGGGATTAGTTCATTACCAGAGTGAGGATCATCTATCCTCTAAGGATCCTTCGAGGATATCAGTCATGAATATTGCTAAGGATCATGGATCCTTATCACATGAAGTATTTCTTCAAGTGGACAGCATTCCAAGCTCTTGGTAGCAAATCACCTTCCATTGTTAGCAATCGATATGCCCCCTTTCCAGCCTCAGCTTCAATCAGGTAGGGGCCTTCCCACTTTGGTGCCAACTTTCCATCAGCAGGATTTGTGGTATTCTGATCCTGACATTCTTATTGTAGGCTCCAGCCATCTTTTGTTGATAACTAGCCATCCTTATCCTTGCCAAATCCCTGAGTTCTTCTATAGTATCCAAGTCTTGAACCAAGTTTTCAGCATTTCCTTCAGGATCACGAATGCTTGTTCTTGCAGTAGGAACCACCATCTCTGTAGGGATCACTGATTCTGCTCCAAATATCAACGAAAATGGAGTTTGGCCAGTAGCATTCTTGGGGGTTATCCTATTAGCCCATAGTACATAAGGTAGTTCTTCTACCCATTTTCCTTTCTTGGACCCAAGCTTTTTCTTCAAGTTGTTGTTGATGATCTTGTTGGATGATTCTGCTTGACCATTAGCTTGTGGGTGGACTGGTGTTGATGTTATCATCTTAACCCCCCAGCAGTCACAAAAGTTAGTAGTTCTACTCCCAATAAATTAGGATCCATTATCACAAACAATTTCAGTAGGGATACCAAATCTAGTAATAATGTTTCTTTTAATAAAGGATATCACTTCCTTTTCTCTGACTTGAGCAAAGGCTTCAGCCTCTATCCACTTAGAGAAGTAATCAGTCATGGCAAGTGTTAGGGTTGGATTCCTAAATGATCAGTGATCCTCATTTACTGTTGGGTTTAGTGATCCTCAATTCTGTCTGAAGTAGTGATCCTCAGAAGTGTTGCAGGATCAGGATCATGGATCATCATAAGGATCCTTGTACTAACAGTTGTCTACTTTGAATTCGAAATTGTTATGCAGGAGTATCAACTTGGACTTGGTCTTGGCGATATTCCTGGAGCATATTCTATGTTTATTCCGCACGTGCTTGGCCAGAAGTGGACGTTATGGAGTCGTGGAAGACTTGCACCATTTGCGGAATGTTAGTTAGAGTAGATATTTTCCATTTTTAAAGGGGTAGCGAGCTAATTAGAAAACACTTGGCTATTTTTGGCTACACACACACTCGTACAACTGCTCTCATCAGTTCTCGTTAATTCACTTGGCGATTACACACTTTTTTACACAATACACTATAGTGATCCTTGTACTTAGCTCGCTATCATCCGAAGTTGTATTACATTTCTTATTTAATTTTAGTTGGTGATCGGTAGTTTCCATCACCCGAGGTTTTTTATGCCGGAGATCATTCCTTGATCAAGGGCTTTTTCCTCGTATAAATCTTCGTGTCACTTGTTCATTACATTTCTTAGTGATCCTTATTATTGTTCATCAATTCAAGCATCATACCTCACAACAGAAAGTTTGGTTGCATTGTCATTACTTGATTTTTGACCAAAACAGTTTGGCGCCCACCGTGGGGCAATTGGTGCTTCATTCCTAGAAAGATTCGTATTTTCGTGCTCATTTCGGTTCGTTACAACCAAGCAGATGGATTCCTCGGAGAAAAATACTTCAAACTTGATGCCGTCATTCAGCTCTTCACAAGGCGTTCCTCCTTTGCCTCCACCACCTTCTGGATCCCAGAAGAATGCTGAGAATGCTGCGAAAAAACCAACCCCCATTTTCCAAAAACCACCAACTTCTTCTGTTTCAACTAATCCTACTACTAATGATCTTTACACTCTGATTTTGCAGATGAGGAATCATGCACAAGAGCAGGACAAAACCAACGAAAGGATCCTCCGGGAGATCGATGAGATCAAGAAACAGAAGAAATCAGTGGAGGATCACTCCCCTCTGATGCCAAGGTCGCTGAACTTCGACACTCCAGTCATAACTTCCCAACACTTAGCAGTTCCGGACGTGCAATACTTGGGTGAATTACCAGGAAGGCGTTATGGAACAGCAACTATGAGTCAGGCATTTGGCTCTCACTTCCAGCCTCAAGGATCCTCTTCTCAACCATTAGGATCCTCTTCTCAGCATCAGGGATACTTCACATCAGGAGGATATATGGGAATGCATGCAGTCCAAGGATCCTCCCAGGTCCAAGGATCCCCCCAGGTCCAAGGATCCTCCCAGGTCCAAGGGTCCTCTCAGGTCCAAGGATCCTCCCAGGTCCAAGGGTCCTCTCAGGTCCAAGGATCCTCCCAGGTCCAAGGATCCTCCCAGGTTCAAGGATCCTTCCCAGTCCGAGGATCCTCCCTTATCCCAGGGTCCTCTCTGGTCCCAGGATCCTCTCTGGTCCCAGGATCCTTTCAGGTTCAAGGATCATCTCAACTTCAAGGATCCAACGTCCTTCAGGATCAAGGATTCTTGAGAAGTATGCAGCCTCCAAGCTCGGATGTTCATCAAGGAGACTTCATACCAATGCAGACCATTGCTCCCTCTGGTCCTACAATCATACCAGAGTCTCATCAATATGGATACACATCTGGGATTCCAAACACCAATCCCGTGGGAGGTAACACTTTCAATAATTTATACAACACTCATCATGGCTTAATGCAGGATACATGTATCAATCAGGCTATGGCCAGGGAGTTACAGAAGCTCAAGGATATGATATCCAGTGTTCCAGGAGTGGTTAAACCCATTCCTAAAATTGCAGATGGTAGCCATAGGATATCTCATTTTGCACCACCCTTATGTGATGCTGAGATACCCAAAAGATTCCAGATACCATCCATGAAACTGTATGATGGTTCAACGGATCCAGATGAGCATGTAGCTCAATACAGGGAGAGGATGGAGATCAATCCTATTCCTGAAAGGTTAAAAGAAGCATGTCTATGCAAGGGATTTGGGTCCACACTCACGGGATCTGCTCTTAAATGGCTGCTAAGTCTTCCCCTTACTCTATTACTTCATTTGCTAATCTAGTTAATTTGTTTAATAGTCAATTTTCTTGTAGTAGGAAATTTGAACGATTAACTAGTGATTTATATAGGGTAACACAAGGTCAAAATGAATCACTTAGAGATTATATCACTAAGTTTAGTAAAGAATCCTTGGATATTCCTAACTTGGATATTGCTACGGCTGTAGAAGCCTTTAAAATGGGATTACTTAGGGATTCATTATTCTATGATGATCTTGTAATGACACCTTACAGGAATCTTGATGAAGTAAGAACCAGGGCCCTTAGGTTCATCCGCCTAGAGGATGACAAAAGGATCCAGGATAGATTGGCAGGATCCTCAAAACAGGAGAAACAAGGATCCTACTTCAGGAACAACAAATCCAAGTTCTACAATAAGTCTGACAATCAGAATGTGCATTCAGTGGAACAAGAAGAGGATGATGAGGATTATCCTCCTATTTCTGAATACTGTTTTTCTGTTGATAACAATGAACTAATCCTTGCAATGCAGAATCTAGGTGAGAAAGCTAGGTGGCCAAGGAAAAGTGATAAACCAGCCGCTGCAAAGGATAAGTCCAAGTGGTGTGCATATCATGAGGATTTCGGGCATCTCACTGAAGAGTGTATTGCACTGAGAAAGGAAATTGGTTACTTATTGAGCAAGGGGCATTTGACGGAACTCTTGGGTCGAAAGAAGTCAAGGATCCAGGATCCTGAAAGGATCCCGGAAAGGGCTCCTGCTCCTCCAGCAGATGCACAAGTCATAAATTTCATATCCGGTGGATCAGACATCTGTGGTACATCCTTTTCAGCAGCAAAGAGACACGCTAAGGAAACCAAGATGGATAATGGAGACAGACCCGTTCGGACCTCCGTTGTCACCCAGGATAAAGTCATAACTTTTGATGAGGATGATCGTGTTGATGTCCAGGATCCTCATCATGATGGTCTTGTAATTACATTGTTTATTTCTAACCACTTTGTTCGCAGGATCCTTATAGATGGAGGAAGCTCTGTGAACATCATCCAGCTTGATGTCCTCAAGAAGATGAATATCCCGGAGTCTGATATTATCCCAAGATCCTCAGTGCTTATAGGATTTAGTGGAGAAACTAAGAATACATTGGGGGACATCAAACTCCCAATCTATATCGAAGGATTGCATTCTTATCAGAAGTTTTGTGTTATTGATTGCTTATCGTGTTGTAACGTTATCCTTGGCAGGCCATGGATACATGACATGAAGGCGGTCCCATCCACCTATCATCAGTGTGTAAAGCTTCCAAGTCCATGGGGAGTGGTGAAAATTGAGAGTGATCAACAGGAGGCTAAGAATTGTTATACATCCTCAATGAAGCCAGCCTCAAGACCAAGGGAGCAATAGCAATTAAAGTATCATTCAAGAGATGTCTTGGAGGCAAGAGAGCAGGATTTGAAAGAAATCCTCATGGATCCTGAGGATCCTGAATCCAAGATCTTTATAGGATCAGGGATCCTTAGCGACATCGAACAGGAGCTAGTATCCTTCCTTAAGAGAAGGAAATCCACCTTTGCCTGGAAACATGAAGACATGACAGGTATATCTAAGGATATAATTACTCACAAACTCGGCATTGACAGGTCATTCAAGCCAATTCATCAAAAGAGGAGGAAGTTTGCACCTGAAAGGAATGCTATTATCCAGGAAGAGGTAGACAAACTGCTTCGAGCAGGTATGCATTGAGGATCCTGAAGTCCAAGAAGTCCTAAAGGATTTCCATGAAGGAGATTGTGGAAACCACACTGGGGGCAGAGCATTGTTTTCAAGGATCCTGAGAACAGGATACTATTGGCCTACTATGAAGAAGGATGCTGTAGAGTATGCCAAGAAGTGTGATCCTTGTCAGAGGCATAGTAATATCCTTCACCAACCAGCAGAGCTCTTGCATCCTATATCCTCTTCCTGGCCATTCATGAGATGGGGAATGGATATAGTTGGAAAGCTTCCTAAGGCACCTGGTGGAAAAGTGTTCATGCTTGCTATGACGGATTACTTCTCTAAGTGGATAGAGGCTGAAGCCTTTGCTCAAGTCAGAGAAAAGGAAGTCATATCCTTTATTAAAAGAAACATTATTACTAGATTTGGTATCCCTTCTGAGATTATTTGTGATAATGGATCCCAATTTATTGGGAATAGAACCACTAACTTTTGTGACAGTTGGGGGATTAAGATGATAACATCAACACCAGTCCACCCACAAGCTAATGGTCAGGCAGAATCATCCAACAAGATCATCATCAACAATTTGAAGAAGAAGCTTGGATCCAAGAAAGGAAAATGGGCAGAAGAACTACCTTATGTGCTTTGGACTGATAGGACAACTCCCAAGAATGCTACAGGCCAAACTCCATTTTCTTTGGTATTTGGGGCAGAATCAGTGATCCCTACAGAGATGGTGGTTCCAACTGCAAGAACAAGCATTCGTGATCCTGAAGAAAATGCTAAAAATTTGGTTCAAGACCTGGATACTATAGAAGAAATCAGGGACTTGGCAAGGATAAGGATGGCCAGTTATCAACAAAGGATGGCTGGAGCTTACAACAAAAATGTCAGGATCAGGAAATTCCAAGTTAGTGATATGGTGTTAAGGAAAGCATTTCAGAATACCACCAATCCCGCTGATGGAAAGCTAGCACCAAAGTGGGAAGGCCCCTATTTAATTGAAGCTGAAGCAGGAAAGGGGGCATATCGATTGCTAACAATGGAAGGTGATTTGCTGCCAAGAGCTTGGAATGCTATCCATTTGAAGAAATACTTTATGTGACAAGGATCCATGATCCTTACCTGATCAGTATCCTTGAAGGATCCTTACTGAATAGACGATCCTCACCATGGTAATCTTCTAATCTCAAACTATTTCATTCTTTTATTCTTTTATATAGGGATAAGGATCCTGCATCCTTTATCCTCCTTTCACTTGATTCTGAGTTTTGAAGGTTCAAGTATCCTTAACTAAGGATTGAGTATCCACAGAAGTATCCAGTTGTTTGGGCTTGACCCCAGTCTGGGCTTGTCCCCAGTTTCGTCCGTAGCGCACGATGATCCTGGTATAGTTCATGGCAATGGGACCAGTACTCGCTTTAGGGGCTGACAATTTCATTGTACTGGCTATATTCAGGATCCTACGTATAATGGTAGACGTACCATACATCCGTTCCTAAGGTTTCTAACATTTTCACGTTAGCTAAGGTTTTGGCATTTTCATGTCACTAAGTTTGGATAGTCGCCAGTGAGGGCCATACTCCAGTTTACATACGATCCTTTGGGCTTGTCCCCAGTTATCCTTTGGGCTTGTCCCCAGTTATCCTTTGGGCTTGTCCCTAGTTATCCTTTGGGCTTGTCCCCAGAATTTTTGGGCTTGTCCCCAGTTACTAACTCTTATCCTATGTTGGCTTAGTCCCAAGTTGTACCTTATTTCAGGTTTTTGGAGATAAATGACCAAGGATCCTTGATCCTTACCTTTTTTACTAAGGTTTGTCTTTTGGATTATCCTGTTTACAACTGTTAAAGGTTAGGATCCTAACTTGGATTATCAGGTATGACCCTTAACTATTTTGATTTTATTCGTTGTTTGTAACCCTTATCCTTTGACAACTGAACTTGTGATCCTTAAACTGTATAACTTTTCAAAACTAATCGGCGATGGAATATGTGATCCTTGATCATATCCTAAACTTTTTGGGGATATTTCTTAATTTTTTTCCCTACTTGATAAGTTTAAACAAAATAAACATCACAACAGTTGGAAAGTAAAATGTCAACAAGGATATCAACACAGGATAAGCCAAAAAGTTAAAGTTATTTTATTCACAAAAGATTAAACCCCTTAAGGTTGTTAAAATTACCTACCCCGAGCATCTACCAGCAATACGTGGCCCGTCCGCTGGGGTAGGTAAAGGGTGTCCATTGTCTAAAGGTCTTGGTAGTGCAGGAATCAAAAGACGGCAGGATCACAATGGCTTCATCCCCCAAACAGAGGATCCCTCCACCATTTGTAATCCTACCTATTGTTCAAAGGATCTACGATACTTAGCCCTAATTACTATTGTTTAAGTACAGACCAACCATTGTTCATCAAAACATCATCAAAATAAAAACCATAACCAAACTAAAAAATGGGCTCCGGCTACGTCTAGAAATGTCCTTCATCGCCCATTCATGCAGCTTACACCTTCGCTGCATCATCATCCCCTCCAGCTCCAGTATCCTTCGCCTGATCCTTGCCACTACCACTAGCCTTGATTGCCAGGACCTCGTCAGCCTCATCCTCATCCTCCAACTCAGCCAGCCTGGCCTTCCAGCCTTCCATGTCCCAGCTGCTCCTATCAAAGGCGGGATCCTGAGCTTCCTGAGCCATCTGTAGCTTGGTCTTGTACATAGCAATGACAGCGGAGACCTTAGCATCCTCCGTGATCTCGCTCTTCTCATAATCAAAATTGATCAGAATGGCAGCTGTTTGAGCTTTGGCATCGTTGAGATCCTTTTCAAGGGAAGCGATCTTGAGATCTTTGAGCATTGCTACTTTTTGGAGGTCAGAGTGTTTCTCCTCTAGCTCTTCAACATTGCCAACATAATCCTCAATTTCAGCAAATTTCTGCAAACAAGACAATGCAAAGTTAGGATCATATGATCCTCAAGTGGATAGGATAACCAAGCTAAGTCAGTGATCCTTACATCATTAAAGTACTTGAGGAATTGATGGCGGATCAGAGGCAAGCCTTGAAGGTTGTATGCTTCAGAGGTTTTTCTTTTCTTTCCACCTCTTCCCCTTGAAATGGTAGCCATGGGGATTACAACAGAGGGGCTAGCAGCAGACTTTTTCTTGGAGGATCTGACATTGTCAAGATCAGTGATGTTGAACTTGGAGGCAGATTTTGAGGATTTCCCAGCGCCTACACATTCAAAACAGATAAGTATCCTAATCCTATTTCTATTCAACTATTTATTTAAATATTTGACTATACAAAATACAGGATACTTACTTGACATAGTGACAGAACCTGAGGATACTTCTTGTGAATCCTGGGTGTTGGTTTTGAATGACCTTGTTGCAGGATCAAGTCTTCTGAAAGCAGCGAGCCTCTCCTTGGTGGCAGGTGAAGGTATAAGATGCGAAACAGAGATAGCTGTGCAACAGAAACAAAAGGATGTTAGTATACAAAAACAAGGTTATCGGGTGATCCTCCACAGGATCCTATATCCTACCATGGGTGCTCCACTTCCTTGGCAGATTCTTTCCATCCGGGATAGAATCCCTTCTGACAAAGAAGAATCGCCGTTTCCAGTTTGTATCATTCTTAGTGGCTTTGAAGATGGGATGCTCTTCACCCGGTTTACGCTTGAATAGATATCGGTGGGATCCAAATGTGGTGAGATCATACATCTCTGCCAACTCCGACATTCCTAGGGTAATTTCTTCTTGCTCACTGATCCTTTCGAGGGTATATAAGACCCTCCAGATCATTGGCATAGCTTGAATATAGGAGATGCCGGTAAGAGAAAAGAAAGACTGGGTGAATTCAGGGAAAGGATATGTGTATCCTATCGTGAACGGTGTGACCGGGAAGGCTACCCAAGTTTCAGAAACGTAATCACTTAGAACAGTAGGATCAAACGGTTTGAAATAGGTGTTCACCGGAAAGCAATGCCGGATTCTGTCTATTTGCGGATCAGTGAAGCAGCACCTTTCATTCGCTGAATCTTTGATGATCCCCTGGCTCTTAAGAGGACTGTCCTTCTTGTGATCCTTAGCAGGGGAGGATCTTAACATCATCTTGAAGAAGGTGAAGAGAGAAGGAGCAGAGAAAGAAAACGTAAAGGAAGAAGAGGAAGAGAGATACCTGATTGATCTGCGGATATGAATTTAAAGGGAGTTTCTCTTGAATTTAAATGCGAATTGATCCCTATCTCTAACTCCTATTTATAATGATGATTTTGCAGGATAGTCACCTCAGTGACGTCATACTCGTAACGGCTAGTCCGACTCCAACGGCTAGTTATCCGTTAATTTGTTATGGATAAGAACAAAATATAACTCATTTATTTACATAATTACTCCTTATATTTTGGGGGCAATTGTTAGGGGTGGATTCCTAAATGATCAGTGATCCTCATTTACTGTTGGGTTTAGTGATCCTCAATTCTGTCTGAAGTAGTGATCCTCAGAAGTGTTGCAGGATCAGGATCATGGATCATCATAAGGATCCTTGTACTAACTGTAACACCTGTGCCTCCACGGCCATCAAACAAATACCAAACCAATGAAATATTGTATTTCATACTTGGGATTTGTAAAAATATGTGTATCATTTGCACATATCAATTTTTGTTCAATTTCAAACTCTAAATCGCTTTCTGGAAGGTTATACGCGCACCGATGCGTAAATATAACCAGTTTAATGCAACAAACACTCCGGAATAGTGACATAGGCTTAACATACCTTAAATAACCTTTACATAACTTAGAAATAAGTTTTGAAGGCTTTGGTATGGCAAAATCAAGTTAAATCGCTTACAGGGACTAAAGTTGACAAACTGCGAAAGTATGCCAATTTGAACTGTAACAGACATTCCGGAACATGGCCATAAGTTAAACATACCATAAATATCCTTTACATAGCTTAGAAATAGGCTTTGAGGGGTTAGGTGTGCTAAAATAAACTTTTGGGTCATTCAGGGACTAAAAGCGTCAAAAGTGCACAAGTTTGCATTTTCGCGCATAACTTACATTCTGAATACATCCAGACATCCAAAAATTTATGTAAGCACTATAATATTTTATTTTAGTGTTTGGCATAAGAAAAATCCATTCGTCATGCCATTTGGATCGTTTTTCGCGCTTATGCGCATTCCGTCGTAATTAAGCGAACATCGCGTTCGTACGACCAAACGAACTGACATCCGACATATTTTTGAGCATGTTTCATGTCCACAATGTTTAGACATCATTTTAGGGCCTTAAAGTTGGCTTTACGGGCCTTAGAAGTGTCGGAAATGGCATAAACACATAACAGGGACCAAAACTGTCATTTCTGAAAGATGTTTGCTTATACATCGAATCTAGTCCTTCCCACTTGTTGCACATGGTTTTGGGAATCTATGGGCTGGTATTTTAGGCACATGGTATTACAATACCATGTGTGCTAAGTGTATGGCCAAGATCGCATCACGTTTTCCTAGAAACGATCCTAACGGCTAACCGAATACTATAAATACCCCACCCCCCATGCTTCAAAATTACAAGAACTTTGATTTGAGAAACTCTAAGTTGAAACTATTGTTTCATACCTGAGATTTTTGAATCGAGGTTAGCATTCGGGGACCCTTCGTAAGTATTCTTTCGTTCTTTTATTGCTTTTCGAGTCTTTCGAGTCTGAAAGTCAAACTTTGTTTGACTTTCTACATTGACCAGTTATGGTCAATGCGAAGTTCGTTTGAACTTCGCAATGTGAGTGTAATCACGTTGGTTATAGTCCCTTGGGACTATGCCTACTGATTACCACGTTGTCTAGGGTCGTAGGGTAAGCGATCTAATAAATCGCTTATACCTCGAACCGGACCCATTTGGTCGATCATTAGGATCCGACCAAATACATTAGGTGACCATAGTAGGTAGGGAATAACCTTCCGAGGTTATACCCTATGGTCACATCGTTTGAGTAGTTGTATGATAGGTAGTTTATATGCCTTAGGTAAATTACCAGAATACCCTTTTCATGTATAATTGGTAATTAAGCATATGTAACCTAAACCTTTGTCACATAACTGATTATGTAACATGTTTAGGCATATTCTACTTGTCATAGGACTAGTTAGGCGGTCCGAACGCGTTTCACGCACACGACGCGTTAAAGTAGCATAAGCTACCTTAATGGGTCGCGATGGGTCGAAAGCACTTAGGTTTGGTTTCATTGTAGTATGTAGGCCTTGTTAAACCATATCATATGAGTTCCAACACTCATTTGGTTTACCAAGCCTCATCCTATCCGATCTCCCGATTTAAGTCCGGTTTATTTATATAGTTTAGATTTGCCGACTGATTCCGTGCTCCCTCAAGCTTTGTTTGGTTGTTGTTCAAGACCTCTAAGCATTCTCAGGCGAGTACATTATTCCCCTATTTTACTACTTTCAATTGTTTTGGGGTGACTCATATGTGCTAAATGTTTTCGATGTTATAACGATGGTTTCAAAAACGATTAAGACGATTTATACAAAACTAATAACGATTTCATAAAGTGAACAAACTTGTTGGTTGTAGTTACATAACAAATGACATTCATTAGCAATGATCAAGCCGACCAGTATTAGGTTATGGTACCATAGGATCTGACAAATCCCGTTATTTACTACACCCGTGGTTATGTGTGGGTATGGTAGGTAGCGACTGAATCTGAAATTGTTAACTTACCCTATGGAGGTTTGTTAATACGAAAACGAGAAGCGACGAAAACGAGAAGCGACGAAAACGAGAAGCGACGAAAGTCAAGAAGGTTTGAATGTTATTAGCGAGACGACCATTTAAGTAGTTTCACGACCTAAAACGAATTAAACGATTTACGATTGGTTTTCACACGATGTTTTAACGATTGGGTAACGATTGGGTTTCACACGATGTTTTAACGATTGGGTAAATGATTGGCTTCAAAGCGATATACGATATTATTTCTGGTTATACATATTACATGATTTACATTTGGGCATGAACATTACTTTGGTGGTTTGGTTTGGATTAAGTGATTAAGTAACAATGCGTGTGGAATATGATACAAGCATGGTGGATACGCCGCTGGTACTTCCTATATATAAGTGTTTGTATGGTATTACATATTGTAGCGTTATTTGAATCATTTCAGTTTGAGACATAGAACATTTTATACAAGTAACATACTTTTCACAAGACATTTATTTACAAACAACTTATCTTATACAAACTCATTTTACATGGTTATTCATTTAATCATGCATTATTCTCTTATTTATACATATCACCTAAACTAATTATTTTTCAAATGATTTACAAAGACAAAGCAAATTACAAGGTTCATGACTAAACATTTTCTTAAAACAGAAGTCATGAATCTTATTTTTCACAAAACCTATGTACTCGCCAGCATTTCCTTGCTGACCTCGTTTTCACATATGTTTCAGGTATTGTTGAAAGATATCGATTGATAGGATGCATGCTCACATAGGACTGGACAAGGCCTTAGTGACTCAATAATAATGATAGACTATGTTTAAATTGTGTATTTAGATTTCCAGACAATGTAATTATTCAATGTTTAATAAAACGAAACACTTTTGGTATCCATGGTTATGAAACATTAATTCTGTTGCAACACGCCCCGATGTTTCCGCCGCGATTTATTGTTTTACGCGGTCGGGGTGTGACAGAAAAGATGGTATCAGAGCCAATGGTTATAGGGAATTAGGTTATTAGTAATGCTTTGACCTAGTCTATAACCTTCTTAGGACCCTAACGCGAGATTACTTGCGTTTAGTCATAAAACAATACTGTCACCTATCCTTAGGTGACAACCACAACAAGAACATAAATTTCAAAACCGCTTTGAAAACTAATCATCTGTTCTAGGATGATTGATTACTAGGTTTTGAACCCTCTATTGTAAGGTTTTGAACTCTCTATTATATGGTTTTGAACCTCTTTGAGTTTTCAAAACTTCGTCAAGGTTTTGGGTTTTAAATAATGTGAACACGTGCAAACTGGAAGGGTGAATGCCTGTATTCTGGGTTTTCTGTCTAGGCAAGCACTTCGTATACATCTCATCAGACGCGAGACCAGTTGTGCTTACCTGGGAATTCTTGGGATGAGTGTTCACTTATAGGCGAGCATGTCTTCGCGATACATTATTTTTGACCCATTTACTTTGATCAGTCACCGTCTCATTTGTTTGCCTTAGGTAACAAACAAATGATCGCAATCTTCATGCGTTATCATTCTGTTTTGATTGTCCAATAATCTTTCACCTGTTTCTCCCTATGCCTTTCTTTTTCTTCAAGAATGTCTCTTCATCACGATGACGCCCAGATATCTGAGCAAGCAGCCAAAATTCGCTCAGCGAATAGGCGAAGTAGTCCTGAAGACTGTTGAATTAGCTACTGCCATGTATCATCTCCAGGATGAAGCCACTCAAGAGTCACCAAGACAGGCAGGACCTAGTCAGGCGACAACACCATCAGCCAATAAACCAATCGAGGAATCAAAGACCATGGATGAACGATCCCCTAAGAAGTCAAAGAAGCGAAAGGCTTCTCAGAACTTCACCATGGTCGCTCACAATGGTAAAGCAGTCCCCAACCAACCAGCTCAACCCCCTGCTAGGTGTGTATGGCTTTTCCTATGATACCTACATCAAGGAACTATGTACCTTACAAACTACTCTTGTGATTTCTCTCTTTCAAATGATTGCTCATGATTCCCTCAAAAAATTTTAAGTACTCGTTTCACTCTAAGAAACAAAGTACAGAAAATTAAGTGACATTATGAGTAATCGTGCTTTTCGCACATCTGTGCCTTTAAATCCTTGGTTAGATAACTAAGGGTATTTTCAAATCTCATACCCATTACGTTTTGATTTTTCAACATACACAGTACCAGTATTTCAAAACAATCTTCATGATCTCAAAACATTTCATATAGTTTGAAAACAATTTTTCTAGATGCATTGTCTATGTTATTTCAAAAACATTGGCCATGTTATCAAAACCAACCTTTCTAATTTCAAAATATTTCATATAGTCTGAAGACAATATTAACACAATACATTTTCTGATCAAGTGCATGATTTCGAAAAGCATCATTCATGTCTTTCAAAAACCTTATACATAATTTCAAAATTCATCTCGCATGATTTTAAAACATTTTTGTAAATATATCTACCTAATACACCTACTTTATGATTTCAAAAAGTATTATATATAAGGTTTCAAAAACGTTAAACACATTTTTCTTAAAAGAACCCCATGCATAGTTTTCAAAAATATTTTCCTCATACATTGACTTAACCTTCAAAATTCTGTTTCATATGTCGCCTTGACATATCAAGCATCTCAACTTCATAAGCATTTTACATCATGTTTTGACCTAAGCACATCCAGTGCAAGGTTTCAAAACATCTTCAACTTCTAAAATTCATATGGGATCTTTTTATCTTTACAATTAGATCCTTGTGGATGATTATCATTCAAATCAGAGTCCTTAATTGGATTCCTTATGTACCTTAATTCGAACACTTCGGTTCCTAATAATCGAAATCGAATTTTCTTTTTGAATCTTTCTATCTTTATAGTTGGATTCTTGGTAACGTTTAAAGTACCAAATGAAATCCACGGAATGGATTCCTAGTGTGCTTTAAATGCATGTACGCAATTTACAAGACAAATTAACGAACAATTTTGTGGTTATATGATATGTGTTTATGTGTTATCCTCTATGTTTTTGTGTGTTACGATTTTTCAAATCCTCATAGAATCTTTCATATCTTCATATGAGGGATTCGTAGTAGGATATTCAAAAGGTACTACCTTAAATCCTTATGGGCTTCTACGTAGTAGTTAAGACCCTTGGATTATATAGTACCACTCCATGATTCATAAGAGACCCTTTAGTGGTCTAATCAAAAAGATTGATTCACAATTTGGTTAAAAGAACGACATCTAGTGATGTAGCTGGACAGACTCCTTGATAGTCTATTTAGATCAATTATTGATTTAATTAAAAGGACTCTATGGCGGTCTAGTCACACTCATCACAAGTTTGTTCATTTGGTTTTACACTACACATTATAAAATAGACTGTGTGAACTGTGCAAGGAATTGTCTAATTATGGACGCGTACATAATTATGAAATTTAGTGCACGGAAACCCAGTAAGATTTATTATGTGTAAGAACCGATAGTGACAACAATAACGAAATGAGAACGATGTAATGGAGGTACGGTGGATGCACCAATGATGCTTCATATACTTGTATATCAGTATCCCACTTACATTGCAAGCATGATGTTATTAAAGTTACTAGAAGTTCAAAACCCTAACCAATGTTGTTCGGTCTTTTCAACTTCATGTTTTAAACTCTCACAAGTTTCCTCTAAATAAATTTCGGGACGAAATTTCCTAAAGTAGGGGAGACTGTAACACCTGTGCCTCCACGGCCATCAAACAAATACCAAACCAATGAAATATTGTATTTCATACTTGGGATTTGTAAAAATATGTGTATCATTTGCACATATCATTTTTTGTTCAATTTCAAACTCTAAATCGCTTTCTGGAAGGTTATACGCGCACCGATGCGTAAATATAACCAGTTTAATGCAACAAACACTCCGGAATAGTGACATAGGCTTAACATACCTTAAATAACCTTTACATAACTTAGAAATAAGTTTTGAAGGCTTTGGTATGGCAAAATCAAGTTAAATCGCTTACAGGGACTAAAGTTGACAAACTGCGAAAGTATGCCAATTTGAACTGTAACAGACATTCCGGAACATGGCCATAAGTTAAACATACCATAAATATCCTTTACATAGCTTAGAAATAGGCTTTGAGGGGTTAGGTGTGCTAAAATAAACTTTTGGGTCATTCAGGGACTAAAAGCGTCAAAAGTGCACAAGTTTGCATTTTCGCGCATAACTTACATTCTGAATACATCCAGACATCCAAAAATTTATGTAAGCACTATAATATTTTATTTTAGTGTTTGGCATAAGAAAAATCCATTCGTCATGCCATTTGGATCGTTTTTCGCGCTTATGCGCATTCCGTCGTAATTAAGCGAACATCGCGTTCGTACGACCAAACGAACTGACATCCGACATATTTTTGAGCATGTTTCATGTCCACAATGTTTAGACATCATTTTAGGGCCTTAAAGTTGGCTTTACGGGCCTTAGAAGTGTCGGAAATGGCATAAACACATAACAGGGACCAAAACTGTCATTTCTGAAAGATGTTTGCTTATACATCGAATCTAGTCCTTCCCACTTGTTGCACATGGTTTTGGGAATCTATGGGCTGGTATTTTAGGCACATGGTATTACAATACCATGTGTGCTAAGTGTATGGCCAAGATCGCATCACGTTTTCCTAGAAACGATCCTAACGGCTAACCGAATACTATAAATACCCCACCCCCCATGCTTCAAAATTACAAGAACTTTGATTTGAGAAACTCTAAGTTGAAACTATTGTTTCATACCTGAGATTTTTGAATCGATGTTAGCATTCGGGGACCCTTCGTAAGTATTCTTTCGTTCTTTTATTGCTTTTCGAGTCTTTCGAGTCTGAAAGTCAAACTTTGTTTGACTTTCTACATTGACCAGTTATGGTCAATGCGAAGTTCGTTTGAACTTCGCAACGTGAGTGTAATCACGTTGGTTATAGTCCCTTGGGACTATGCCTACTGATTACCACGTTGTCTAGGGTCGTAGGGTAAGCGATCTAATAAATCGCTTATACCTCGAACCCGACCCATTTGGTCGATCATTAGGATCCGACCAAATACATTAGGTGACCATAGTAGGTAGGGAATAACCTTCCGAGGTTATACCCTATGGTCACATTGTTTGAGTAGTTGTATGATAGGTAGTTTATATGCCTTAGGTAAATTACCAGAATACCCTTTTCATGTATAATTGGTAATTAAGCATATGTAACCTAAACCTTTGTCACATAACTGATTATGTAACATGTTTAGGAATATTCTACTTGTCATAGGACTAGTTAGGCGGTCCGAACGCGTTTCACGCACACGACGCGTTAAAGTAGCATAAGCTACCTTAATGGGTCGCGATGGGTCGAAAGCACTTAGGTTTGGTTTCATTGTAGTATGTAGGCCTTGTTAAACCATATCATATGAGTTCCAACACTCATTTGGTTTACCAAGCCTCATCCTATCCGATCTCCCGATTTAAGTCCGGTTTATTTATATAGTTTAGATTTGCCGACTGATTCCGTGCTCCCTCAAGCTTTGTTTGGTTGTTGTTCAAGACCTCTAAGCATTCTCAGGCGAGTACATTATTCCCCTATTTTACTACTTTCAATTGTTTTGGGGTGACTCATATGTGCTAAATGTTTTCGATGTTATAACGATGGTTTCAAAAACGATTAAGACGATTTATACAAAACTAATAACGATTTCATAAAGTGAACAAACTTGTTGGTTGTAGTTACATAACAAATGACATTCATTAGCAATGATCAAGCCGACCAGTATTAGGTTATGGTACCATAGGATCTGACAAATCCCGTTATTTACTACACCCGTGGTTATGTGTGGGTATGGTAGGTAGCGACTGAATCTGAAATTGTTAACTTACCCTATGGAGGTTTGTTAATACGAAAACGAGAAGCGACGAAAACGAGAAGCGACGAAAGTCAAGAAGGTTTGAATGTTATTAGCGAGATGACCATTTAAGTAGTTTCACGACCTAAAACGAATTAAACGATTTACGATTGGTTTTCACACGATGTTTTAACGATTGGGTAACGATTGGGTTTCACACAATGTTTTAACGATTGGGTAAACGATTGGCTTCAAAGCGATATACGATATTATTTCTGGTTATACATATTACATGATTTACATTTGGGCATGAACATTACTTTGGTGGTTTGGTTTGGATTAAGTGATTAAGTAACAATGCGTGTGGAATATGATACAAGCATGGTGGATACGCCACTGGTACTTCCTATATATAAGTGTTTGTATGGTATTACATATTGTAGCGTTATTTGAATCATTTCAGTTTGAGACATAGAACATTTTATACAAGTAACATACTTTTCACAAGACATTTATTTACAAACAACTTATCTTATACAAACTCATTTTACATGGTTATTCATTTAATCATGCATTATTCTCTTATTTATACATATCACCTAAACTAATTATTTTTCAAATGATTTACAAAGACAAAGCAAATTACAAGGTTCATGACTAAACATTTTCTTAAAACAGAAGTCATGAATCTTATTTTTCACAAAACCTATGTACTCGCCAGCATTTCCTTGCTGACCTCGTTTTCACATATGTTTCAGGTATTGTTGAAAGATATCGATTGATAGGATGCATGCTCACATAGGACTGGACAAGGCCTTAGTGACTCAATAATAATGATAGACTATGTTTAAATTGTGTATTTAGATTTCCAGACAATGTAATTATTCAATGTTTAATAAAACGAAACACTTTTGGTATCCATGGTTATGAAACATTAATTCTGTTGCAACACGCCCCGATGTTTCCGCCGCGATTTATTGTTTTACGCGGTCGGGGTGTGACAATAACAGTTGTCTACTTTGAATTCGAAATTGTTTTGCAGGAGCATCAACTTGGACTTGGTCTTGGCGATATTCCTGGAGCATATTCTATGTTTATTCCGCACGTGCTTGGCCAGAAGTGGACGTTATGGAGTCGTGGAAGACTTGCACCATTTGCGGAATGTTAGTTAGAGTAGACATTTTCCATTTTTAAAGGGGTAGCGAGCTAATTAGAAAACACTTGGCTATTTTTGGCTACACACACACTCGTACAACTGCTCTCATCAGTTCTCGTTAATTCACTTGGCGATTACACACTTTTTAACACAATACACTATAGTGATCCTTTTACTTAGCTCGCTATCATCCGAAGTTGTATTACATTTCTTATTTAATTTGAGTTGGTGATCGGTAGTTTCAATCACCCGAGGTTTTTTATGCCGGAGATCATTCCTTGATCAAGGGCTTTTTCCTCGTATAAATCTTCGTGTCACTTGTTCATTACATTTCTTAGTGATCCTTATTATTGTTCATCAATTCAAGCATCATACCTCACAACAGAAAGTTTGGTTGCATTGTCATTGCTTGATTTTTGACCAAAACAGCAAGCATGAACACCTTTCCTCCTGGTGCTTTGGGAAGTTTACCAACTATATCCATTCCCCATCTCATGAATGGCCAAGAAGAGGATATAGGATGCAAGAGCTCTGCTGGTTGATGAAGGATATTACTATGTCTCTGACAAGGATCACACTTCTTGGCATAATCCACAGCATCCTTCTTCATTGTAGGCCAATAGTATCCTGTCCTAAGGATCCTTGAGAACAATGCCATGCCCCCAGTGTGGTTTCCACAATCTCCTTCATGAAAATCCTTTAGGACCTCTTGGATTTCAGGATCCTCAATGAATCTTAGATATGGACCTGCAAGAGATCGTTTATATAACATGTTATTCAATATTGTAAATTGAGATACCTTGATTTTGAAAGCCCTTGGGTTTTCTCCTGTAGGAATCTCTCCATGTTGTATATATCTCATGATTGGAAGGATCCATGATCCTGAACGAGACTGTGCACCATCACTAGGAACCATTGAAGAATCCTGTTCTATCTCCATAGTTATCTGATCCTCAATAGCAGGAGCCAAAACATGGATGATAGGGATCTTGATATCCTCTGGAATTTTCAAGGATGATCCTCGGTTGGCCAATGCATCAGCTTCTGCATTTTCTTCCCTGGGTACCTGTGTCAAACTAAAAGAAACAAAAGAGAGTGCCAATTCCTTGACTATCTCTAGGTATTTGATTAGCTTTTCACCTTTAACAGCATAGGATCCATTAAAGTGATTAGTAATTAACAATGAATCTACATGTACCTCAAGATACCTGATCCTCATATGCTTGGCAATTTGCAAACCAGCTATCAAGGCTTCATATTCAGCCTCATTATTAGTAGTTTGAAACTCACAAGCTATGGAGTGGGGTATTATGTCCCCATGTGGTGATTTTAGTAGTATTCCAAGTCCTGTTCCTTTGACATTAGAGGCTCCATCAGTGAAGGGTATCCAAGGATCCTTAGTTTCTTCAAGCTGCTGGACTTCTAACTCAGCTTCTCTTTGCAAGTCACTACTAAAATCTGCCACAAAGTCAGCTAAGGCTTGGGATTTGATGGCAGTCATTGGTTCATATCTTATATCATAAGCACTAAGCTTCACTACCCATTTAGCCATCCTTCCTGACATTTCAGGTTTCCTGAGAACATTCTTAATTGGAAAATTAGTCTTGACAATAATGGCATAAGTTTCAAAATAATGTCTTAGTTTAGTAGATGCCATAATCAAAGCAAGAATAAGTTTTTCTAAATGTGAATACTTGGATTCAGCATCAAGAAAACTCTTACTTACATAATAAACAGGATGTTGTGTACCTTCGTGATCCTTAACAAGGACCGCACTTACTGCTTTAGAGGATACCGCTAGACATAAGGATAATATATCCCCTTTTCTGGTTTCATCAAGGCAGGAGCTGAGGATAGGTAATCCTTAAGGGCTTTGAGAGCACTTTCATGCTTTTCAGTCCACTCAAATTTCTTGTTCTTTCTCAAAATGTCATAGAATTCCTTGCACTTTTCTGATGACTTGGATATGAATCTGTTCAAGGCTGCGATCCTCCCTGTCAACCTTTGCACATCCTTGACATTGGTAGGAGATTTGATATTCACAATTGCCTTGATTTGCTCTGGACTTGCTTCTATGCCTCTTTTTGTTACCATGTATCCTAGGAACTTGCCTGCTTTAACACCAAAGTGACACTTTGAAGGATTCAACTTCATATTGAATTTGTCAAGTATATTGAATGCTTCCTCTAGGTCTCTAAGGTGATCCTCCGCTCTCTTGGACTTAACCACCATGTCATCTATATAGACTTCCATAGTGTGTCCTATCTGCTCTTTAAACATCATATTGACTAGCCTTTGATAGGTAGCACCTGCATTCCTTAGTCCAAATGGCATAGCAATATAACAATAGATACCAGTTGGGGTCATAAAGGCTGTATCCTCTTAATCAAATGGTTCCATCGGAATTTGTTGAAATCCAGATGAAGCATCCATAAAAGTCAACAACTCATGACCCGCGGTAGCATCCACCATGGAGTCAATGTGGGGTAATGGGAAAGGATCCTTGGGACATGCCTTGTTTAAATCAGTGAAATCGACACATACCCTCCACTTTCCATTTTTCTTTTGAACAACAACCACATTGGCTAACCATCTTGGATACTTAACCTCTCTAATCATACCTTCTCGGAGTAATTTGTCTACCTCCTCCTGGATAATAGCATTCCTCTCAGGTGCAAACTTCCTCCTCTTTTGATGTATGGGCTTGAATGACCTGTCAATGCCAAGTTTATGAGTAATTATATCTTTAGAGATACCTGTCATGTCTTCATGCTTCCAGGCAAAGGTAGTTTTCCTCCTTTTAAGGAAGGATACTAGATCCTGTTCAAAGTTGCTGAGGATCCCAGATCCTATGAAGACTTTGGATTCAGGATCATGAGGATCCATAGGGATTTCTTTCACATCCTGTTCTCTTGCCTCCAAGACGTCTCTTGGTGGATACTTTAGTTGTTATTGCTCCCTTGGTCTTGAGGTTGGCTTCATTGATGAGGTATAGCAATTCTTTGCTTCTTGTTGGTCACTCTCAATCTTTATCACCCCCCATGGACTAGGAAGCTTCACACATTGATGATATGTAGATGCAACTGCCTTCATGTCATGTATCCACGGCCTGCCAAGGATAACATTGCAACAAGATAAGCAATCTATAACACAAAATTTTTTATAAGAATGAAGTCCTTCAATGTAGATGGGAAGTTTAATGTCCCCCAATGTATTCTTGGTTTCTCCGCTGAATCCCATAAGAACTGAGGATCTTGGGATAATATCTGATTCAGGGATGTTCATTTTCTTGAGGACATCAAGCTGAATGATGTTCACCGAGCTTCCTCCATCGATTAGGATCCTGCGAACAAAATGGTTAGAAACGAACAAAGTAATGACAAGACCATCATGATGAGGATCCTGAACATCAACACGATCATCCTCATCAAAAGTTATAACTTTCTCCTGTGTGACAGTAGAGGTCCAGATGGGTCTATCTCCATTATCCATCTTGGTCTCCTTGGCATGTCTTTTGGCTGCTGAAAAGGAAGTACCACAAATGTCTGATCCACCGGATATGAAGTTTATAACTTGTGCATCTGCTGGAGGAGCAGGAGCTCTTTCTGGAACCTTTTCAGGATCCTGGATCCTTGACTTTTTTCTTCCCAAAAGTTTCTTCAAGTGCCCCTTGCTTAACAAATTACCAATCTCTTTTCTCAGTGCAATACACTCTTCAGTGAGATGCCCGAAATCCTCGTGATATGCACACCATTTGGATTTGTCTTTTGTTGTGGCTGGTTTATCACTTTTCCTTGGCCACCTAGCTTTCTCACCTAAATTCTGCATTGCAAGAATTAGTTCATTGTTATCAACAGAAAAACAGTATTCAGAAATGGGAGGATAATCCTCATCATCTTCTTCATGTTCTACTGCATGCAGATTCTGGTTATCAGACTTGGTGTAGGACTTGAACTTGTTGTTCTTGAAGTAGGATCCTTGCTTTTCCTGTTTCGAGGATCCTGCCAGTCTTTCCTGGATCCTTTTATCATCCTCTAATCAGATGAATCTAAGGGCCCTGGTTCTCACTTC
The DNA here is from genome assembly GCA_030545235.1 of Helianthus tuberosus. Classification (NCBI taxonomy): domain Eukaryota; kingdom Viridiplantae; phylum Streptophyta; class Magnoliopsida; order Asterales; family Asteraceae; genus Helianthus; species Helianthus tuberosus. Next base: position 447,154 of record JARYGA010061428.1, read on the forward strand.
ATCAAGATTCCTGCATGGGGTCATGACAAGATCATAATAGAATAATGAATCCCTAAGCAAACCCATTTTAAAGGCTTCAACAACCGTAGCTATATCCAGATTAGGAATGTCTAAGGATTCTTTACTAAACTTAGTGATGTAATCTCTAAGTGATTCATTTTGACCTTGTGTTACCATATATAGATCACTAGTTAAACGTTCAAATTTTCTACTACAAGAGAATTGACTATTAAACAGATTAACTAGATTAGCAAATGAAGTAATAGAGTAAGGGGGAAGACTTAGCAGCCATTTAAGAGCTGATCCTGTGAGTGTGGATCCAAAACCCTTGCATAGACATGCTTCCTTTAACCTCTCAGGGATTGGATTGATCTCCATCCGTTCTCTGTATTGAGCTACATGCTCTTCTGGATCCGTCGAACCATCATACAGCTTCATAGTTGGTATTTGGAACCTTTTGGGTATCTCAGCATCACTAATGGCTGGTGCAAAACGAGATATCCTATGGCTACCATCTGTAATTTCAGGAATGGGCTTAACAACTCCTGGAACGCTGGATATCATACCCTTCAGTTTCTGTAATTCCCTAGCCATAGCTTGATTGATACCTGTATCCTGCATAGAGCCATGGTTAGTGTTATAAGAATTATTAAAAGTGTTACCTCCTAGAGGATTCAAGTTTGGAATACCAGAGGTGAATCCATATTGACGGGATTCTGGTATGACTGAAGGACCAGAAGAAGCAATGGTCTGCATTGGAATGAAGTCTCCTTGATGAACATCCGAACTTGAAAGTTGCACACTTCTTAAGAATCCTTGATCCTGAAAGATGTTGGATCCTTGAACCTGGAAGGAGGATCCTTGAACCTGAGAGGATCCTTGAACCTGAGAGGATCCTTGAACCTGAGAGGATCCTTGAACCTAAGAGGATCATTGAACCTGAGAGGATCCTTGGACTGTGTGCATCCCCAAATATCCTCCTGAGCTGACGAAGGATCCCTGATGCTGGAAAGAGGATCCCGAAGGCTGAAAATAGGATCCTGAAGGCTGGACCCTAAATCCTGGCTCATAGTTGTTGTTTCATAACGCCTTCCCAATGGTCCACTCTGATACTGGATGTCCGGAGCTGCAGATTGCTGGGCAGTTATAGCTGGAGTGTCGAAATCCAGTGACCTTGGTATCAGAGTAGAGTGATCCTCCCCTGATTTCTTCTGTTTCTTGATGTCACCAATCTCCTGGAGGATCCTTTCATTGGTTTTGTCCTGCTCTTGTATGTGATCCCTCATCTGCAAAATCAAAGAAAAAAGATCACTAGTAGTAGGGTTAGAAGAAACAGCAGAAGTTGGTGGTTTTGGAAAAATGGGGCTTGGTCTCTTTGCAGCATTTTCAGCATTCTTCTGGGATCCAAAAGGTGGTGGAGGCAAAGGTGGAACGCCCTGTGAAGAAGTGACTACCGGCATAGAGCTTGAAGTGTTCTTTGCTGAGGAAGCCATGTAGTTGAAGATGATGAAACGAAATGAACACAATGAGCAAAATTTTCCAAGAATGAAGCACCAATTGCCCCACGGTGGGCGCCAAACTGTTTTGGTCAAAAATCAGGCTAGGATAATGCAACCAAATCTTTGTTATGAGGAATGATGCTTGAACAGATGTATGAATAACTTGCAAATGAAATGAACAAATGACACAAGGATTTATACGAGGAAAAAGCCCTTGATCAAGAGTTGATCTCCGGCATAAAAAACCTCGGGTGATGGAAACTACCGATCACCAACTAAAATTAAACAAATGACTGTTACAACTCAGGATGATAACAAGCTTGTTACAAGGATCACTAAAGTGTAATGTGTATGAAATCGCCAAATGAACTGTTGAGAGCTGTTGAGAACTGTTTCGAGAGTGTGTGTTTGCTAAATTAGCCAAGTGTTCTAATTCAAGCTTGTTATCCCCTTTTAAAATTAGAAATAACTAAAACAACTAATTATCCGCTAAATGTGCAAGCTTCCCACGATCTCCATAACGTTCACAAAGCCATGCACGTGCGGAATATTGAGGGCATATTCCCCAAGAATATCGGCAAGATCAAGTCCAAGGCGTATACTCCTGCAAAATAAACTTAAACATAATGAAGGCAACCGTTAGTATAAGGATAACAACAAGGATCCTGAATCCTGATCCTGCAATGTCTTCTGAGGATCCTTAATTCAAACAGAATTGAGGATCCGTGATCCTGGCAGTGCTTGAGGACCCGTGATCCTTAGGATTGGAAAATCCTCCCCTAACAGGGACTAGTCGACAAGATGCGGGTTTCACCCCTAACTTGACGATTTCGTACCCTAAGTGTGGTTGGTACTCGTCGGGTCAAAATTTAATTTCGACACGTTGATGAGGGTCCACTAGAATTTGAAATTGAAATTCTTCATCAAGATGAGGACTTCACACCTAACTTGATGACGAATCTCGTGTAAAAAGAATAGGTAGATTGAGAGTCGTTAACCAAATTGTGGGTTTCACACCTATTTTGGTGAAGTTGTCTCATTTGTATAATACGAGTGTTTGCGGATTTAGAATAGTCGAGTAAAATGTATGAGGAATAGCGTATGTTGAAGATTAAACAAACAAGTATAACATGTCAAGAATGGCACATAAAGAATGAAATATTAAAACAAATATTAACACATAATAAAACATGTATTAACACATAAGAATAGCATGTCAAGTATGATACATAAGGATAAAATGACATATATGTTTAAAAGGCTCAAAGAGAATAAATAAGAAACACATAAAGTGGCATGCATGTAGTTTCAAGCAAAACATAAGAATAAGGCTCTAAAACTATAGACTAGGTAAAAGCATTCCTACTTTTCCTAATTCCCTATAGTTATGGCTCTGATACCAATCTGTCACACCCCAACCGATGGCGGAAACATCGGAGTGAGACGAAATAGTTTGCTCGAGACATCATAACGCTAATATTTGTGACAAGTATATAAATAATAAGTTTCATTCCATTTCTAAAGTGTCAATTACAAGGATTTGAAACAAATACAATATAAATAACGAAAAACTATACAATAAGAATACAAGTTTAAAGTGTGTATCTAAGCATCCTACTGGATTCCATGCATCACCAACATCATCGCTAAACCTGCAACATGTTTTAAAAGTGTAGTTCAATACAAAAGTACTGGTGAGCATACAAGTTTGGTGCGTAGCATATAAGTAATAAAATAATAAGGAACAATCCACATGGCAAACCTAGTTATCAAGATTACCGTATAAACTGGCATGCGATTTACAAGTCAACCCTCTGTTTACGCAAGTATGAATGAATAAACCTAACATGACCTCTCGTTCACGGGTGGTGCGTTACTCCTATAGTGCTATACATGTTAAGTGGAGGCTTGTACGAAGCTAATGACAAGTTCATCACATAAGAATCATCCAGAAAACACGAATCAAGCATAACAAATAGTAAGCATGTATTGGATTGTTTGTTTATGTATTTGCATAAGAGTATGTATACTAAGTGTGTTTTGTATATAAAAACATGTTACACCCAAAAGTGTGAAAACGGTAAAATGGGTCTGACGTGATTGTCGTGGGTCACGCAAATTTAATCCCAAAAACAACTAAATAGATAGCGGTAAGTGGGTATCGAACACAGGGAGTTTGTGGAATATGTGTTATCTCAATGTATGTCTAACTAACTAGATTAATCTAAATTGCAAGAAATGTAAATTTCAATGTTTGGGTTGATTGGTTTTAATTAACTAAATTAAACTAAATTAGATTACAAATCAAGGTTAAGTTTTGTAACAAGATAAAAGGATAGTGATCATCCCGAATTTCAGGTTTTAAGGGACAACTAACGTTCATGTTCAACTGGAAAGAACCACATAGACATGGCTCATGTAAGATCAATTGTTTGTGATGAAAGGGAACTAAGTACTCGGATTCCTAGAACGCGAGGTTGTTACCCGATGACCAATCAACACATATCCAACCCTAAGCCCTCCCATGATATCTCGATTGCCAACGGCACCAAGAACGTATGGTTTAGAACTATGATCAAACACACATTAATAATTTACAAACAATCAATCAAACACCATAATAAACTAACAACACATGCACAGTCTAATATTCCAGAAATTAAAGAACAAGCATAATTGTCACAAATAAAACCTTACATCCGAGACGATCACCAAACAAACCTAGCCGCTCATAGTGTTATGAACCATCATCACAATCGAACCTTTGTTTATTGGAATCAAACACAAAGTCCTCATGTTTTGATCACTCAAGAACACAAAAGGAGAGCCAAGAATCGCCCCTCTCACCTCCAAAAACCGTCCAATGATAAGAACCACGAAAAGACACACTCAAAACTGATTTAAGAAGGCGGTTACATTTTTTCACGCAGACGCCACCGTAAATTACGGCTCCACCGTAATTTACGGTGGACTTAAATGTGTTACGGTGTGAATAGACTGATTTACGGTGGAGTAATGTTGACTTTTGTTTCCAAAGTGTATGTGTTGTCAGCCCACATGTGCAGCCCTAGTCTCCAAAAAGCCTCAGTCACGTGAATGTTTTATGTTATGTTGGCAGCCCAAAAATTAAGAAGTCTGCCGTCCCATGATCAATGTGTGGCGGCCCAATCCATGACCTCCAAGACAAGATGGCGGCCCAATAAAAGGAATCCATGTCTCATGTTCACGTGCTTAGATGATGTTAATATGTGCCGCCCATGTGCGGCCCAATGTCTTGTGTTCCATGTGATCAAGCCATGATGTTGTTGACTTTCCCACTATTGAGATGATGCCTTTCACGTGAGTCCACGAAGTCCATGTGCGTGCCAAAAACTCTTTCACATATTGTGTTATTAGGGTGCATCTTTTGTGGATGTGATGATGATTACAATTTGTTTTGACCTTGCCCATGTGCGGCCCCAAGAGTCAGCAGCCCCTCATGTCACGTGTGCTTCTTTTGTCTCATTAGTCCAAGCCCAATGATGATGTGATGCTGTTGTTTGGCGGCCCAATTATAGGAGTCCATGTGCGGCCCACAACTCCAAGAACATGTACAGCCACCTTCACATGCTCGGCCCAATGGTGTGCTTGTTGAGATGGTGAATAATATTGTTGAAAATCACAATAATTATCTCCACAAAAACCCTTATGTCCGCTGCCTTTTTCAATTCCCTAGAAATTCACGTGAGGTCTCATGATAACATTCCCACTTATGAATGATGATGATGATTTGATATTAGTGATGATCAAGACTTGGCATCAATCCTCCATGTGATGTGCTTCTCAAAAGTCAATTCCAAATTCATATGACTTCCTAGAAGTAATAATAACATTCTCAAAATTCAATTCCATAAAGACATATTTTATGCACTTAAGTACCTGCAAAACCAAACAACTCGTAGTTACTAAGTTCAAGCAAATAACCAAGTAAAGCATGGAATTTTAATCTTTTTAAATCACTTAAGGGTTGTCCTACGGACCACCCGTCACATCCCCACACTTACCTGTTGCTTGTCCCAAGCAACCCATTCAAAAACTATTTCAAAACCACGAGCGATCAATTATGCAAACCAAGCTAAATGTGCCATCCTTTTACTAACCTTCAACCATACCATAAGACACACCCCTCGCCAAACTCTCGGTGACAAAAATTACTAGCATGTAATGCAAAACCACTCAATGCGTGTGTGTGTGTGCGCGACAATAAGCTTGTATACAAATCAAGTTTCCTCCTAACAATATCTAACATGCTTTAGAATCAAAGGGACTTGCGGGTTGCAACGGGGCTAGGTGTAAATGTAGGAAAATGGTGGAATACATATGAAAGAGCTAATTGATTTGACCCGGTTTTTTTTTTATGTCTACTACTACGAAGCAAACACCAAAAAATATATATAAATCTTCTTGACATTCTCAACTCTATTGCAACTAAATACTTCTTCTTTTTGTATTTTTCATATTTTTCTCTTTTTTTTTCTTTCCTTTCCTTTCTTTCTCTTTTTTTTTTTTTTTTTTTTTTCATAACACATCAAACTCAACAATATATACAAGAACATCAATACTACAAACTAAATCTCCTAAACCGGGTCATCTCAAAAGGTAAAATTTTTGTAGGAAGTAGGCTCGGGTCACAATCGAATGGTCTAAGGCTCAACATGGCTTTCTAAGGACCAAACCCCCACCCCTCACAATACCAAGCTCATATATATAACGTATGAGGTCCAACCCACCAATCCCACACTCTCACACGTCTAGACGAGGCTTCCTAAAAGTCCCCCTATCATTTTCAAAAGCATGCTAATTCTAGGATTTAACAAGTATTCGTACACAAGTTCTATTAACACAATAAACACACCGCCACTCAAAACAAAGAAATATCTATAACAATCATGTGTGGCTCAAATCCTCACCAAGAAAAGACTAGGAATGGGTATCGGTGTGTCAAATGGAACAATATCAAGCTTTCAAATTTTTAACAATTTTCGCTTGGCTTCACAAAAATTTTTTAAATTCTCAAAAATTTCCCCTCATCCCCACACTTGGGATACATTGTCCCAATGTATGGTTTTGAGGGAAGTATCGCTTTAACCAAGAACATCAACAATTGCTTATACTCTCAAACCCCAAATTTTTTTTTTTTTTTTTTTTTTTAAACACCACCAATTCCTTCACAACCCATAAACTAAACACATCAAAACACAACCAAACCGCCCAACCAAAAACTTAAACATGAATATATACAAAGGGGCACAAGATGAGAACAAGACACGACCTGATTAGTAAATCAGCAGTGTTGGTAGTGATGCAGCTGCGGTGATCGAACCGGTTCAAAAACATCTCTTAGATTCGCCGATATCTCAACGGGGATGTTGCCAAACATCCCCACACTTGAATCATTGCATCCGCGAGGGTTGAAACGTAATAACCTGCCAACACACAAACACAACACCAAAACAAAACCAAACAAAGCAAAACAAAACAAAACAAAACACAAATACAATACTCTACATCCTCGGGCTGCCTCCCGAGAGCGCTAAGTTTAAAGGTCTTCAGCCAGACCATACCTGATATGCGTTATGGTGGTCTTAATGCACACTTACCCGCAGCATTTCCAACAAATGCCCGGAAATTTACATGCCATCTCCATAGATTTGTCAGTATATTTGGCATGTTAAAGCTGCTCCTGCGGGCTTTGCTAGTCCACTTCATGACACATACGTTAATGTCTGGTAGTTTCACCCTTCTCATCTTGTTCCTCGAACCCTCTTCCCCACACTTGTTAATTTGAATCATTGATATGGGAAGAGGTTCGGTACACATATCCATCCCATCAGCCTGCTCTACCTCATAATCTGCACACATCATCTGATCTACAAGTGACTCTTCATCAGATAAAGGACTCATTGGTGTGGTATTATCCTCCACAACCTCCTCCTTCATGTGAGAATAATCTCTAATATCGTCAGGTAATGGTGAGAGGCGTTCTTCTATCTCTATCTTCAATTTTAAAATATGACACTTAGAGACTAAGCAGCTGATTCGGTCTTCATTGGACAGATTGGGTGTTGCTAAATATTGCTCGAGTTTGGACAAAGTTACTTCCAATACAGCAAGCTCTTTTTCCTCCTCGGTCTCATAAACATAAACACCCTCGGGCTCAGAATATTCTTCGGGATGATATTGTCGATATCCCTGATACGGTCTATAGATGCGCGCTTCCATCATCTTTTTATTCCAATACTTCGGGTTTTCCGAATACACCGGGCACACATCATAATCATAAGTGTGATCGCGACCGCAACAAAAACATAAACTATCCATCCTTGCCTCATAATAAACTTCCTCGTCCCGATCGTATCCATATGAATAATAGTCATCCTCCATTTCTGATTCATAATCGTCAACGTATGATGGAGGTGGAAGCTGTGAAACATAAGACACCGGTTTTCCATGTGCCCTCCTGTAGTGAGCCTCGTGGCAACCAATACATGGATGTCGTGGACCCCCGCACAATCTACACGTAGATAAGCTGAAATTTGTGTAATGCCCTGTCATCCTGCACAACACAACTCAACTACCAAGTGTAAATCATGAACATAAAAGAAATCTTTTTGGTTTTTTTTTTTTTTAAATTTTTTTTTCTTTTAATTTTTTTTTTCAAACTAATACACAAGATAACACACGTTGCGCACTACTCCCCGGCAACGGCGCCAAAATTTGACGTGATTCTCGTGGGTCACGCAAATTTAATCCCAAAAACAACTAAATAGATAGCGGTAAGTGGGTATCGAACACAGGGAGTTTGTGGAATATGTGTTATCTCAATGTATGTCTAACTAACTAGATTAATCTAAATTGCAAGAAATGTAAATTTCAATGTTTGGGTTGATTGGTTTTAATTAACTAAATTAAACTAAATTAGATTACAAATCAAGGTTAAGTTTTGTAACAAGATAAAAGGATAGTGATCATCCCGAATTTCAGGTTTTAAGGGACAACTAACGTTCATGTTCAATTGGAAAGAACCACATAGACATGGCTCATGTAAGATCAATTGTTTGTGATGAAAGGGAACTAAGTACTCGGATTCCTAGAACGCGAGGTTGTTACCCGATGACCAATCAACACATATCCAACCCTAAGCCCTCCCATGATATCTCGATTGCCAACGGCACCAAGAACGTATGGTTTAGAACTATGATCAAACACACATTAACAATTTACAAACAATCAATCAAACACCATAATAAACTAACAACACATGCACAGTCTAATATTCCAGAAATTAAAGAACAAGCATAATTGTCACAAATAAAACCTTACATCCGAGACGATCACCAAACAAACCTAGCCGCTCATAGTGTTATGAACCATCATCACAATCGAACCTTTGTTTATTGGAATCAAACACAAAGTCCTCATGTTTTGATCACTCAAGAACACAAAAGGAGAGCCAAGAATCGCCCCTCTCACCTCCAAAAACCGTCCAATGATAAGAACCACGAAAAGACACACTCAAAACTGATTTAAGAAGGCGGTTACATTTTTTCACGCAGACGCCACCGTAAATTACGGCTCCACCGTAATTTACGGTGGACTTAAATGTGTTACGGTGTGAATAGACTGATTTACGGTGGAGTAATGTTGACTTTTGTTTCCAAAGTGTATGTGTTGTCAGCCCACATGTGCAGCCCTAGTCTCCAAAAAGCCTCAGTCACGTGAATGTTTTATGTTATGTTGGCAGCCCAAAAATTAAGAAGTCTGCCGTCCCATGATCAATGTGTGGCGGCCCAATCCATGACCTCCAAGACAAGATGGCGGCCCAATAAAAGGAATCCATGTCTCATGTTCACGTGCTTAGATGATGTTAATATGTGCCGCCCATGTGCGGCCCAATGTCTTGTGTTCCATGTGATCAAGCCATGATGTTGTTGACTTTCCCACTATTGAGATGATGCCTTTCACGTGAGTCCACGAAGTCCATGTGCGTGCCAAAAACTCTTTCACATATTGTGTTATTAGGGTGCATCTTTTGTGGATGTGATGATGATTACAATTTGTTTTGACCTTGCCCATGTGCGGCCCCAAGAGTCAGCAGCCCCTCATGTCACGTGTGCTTCTTTTGTCTCATTAGTCCAAGCCCAATGATGATGTGATGCTGTTGTTTGGCGGCCCAATTATAGGAGTCCATGTGCGGCCCACAACTCCAAGAACATGTACAGCCACCTTCACATGCTCGGCCCAATGGTGTGCTTGTTGAGATGGTGAATAATATTGTTGAAAATCACAATAATTATCTCCACAAAAACCCTTATGTCCGCTGCCTTTTTCAATTCCCTAGAAATTCACGTGAGGTCTCATGATAACATTCCCACTTATGAATGATGATGATGATTTGATATTAGTGATGATCAAGACTTGGCATCAATCCTCCATGTGATGTGCTTCTCAAAAGTCAATTCCAAATTCATATGACTTCCTAGAAGTAATAATAACATTCTCAAAATTCAATTCCATAAAGACATATTTTATGCACTTAAGTACCTGCAAAACCAAACAACTCGTAGTTACTAAGTTCAAGCAA
>JARYGA010061429.1:0-93324 GCA_030545235.1 Helianthus tuberosus
ATCCACGAGGTTGTTTTTGTTGCTCTTGGTTGTTTTGCGGACATTGAGGCCAAAGCTGGGTAGGATCACCACATTTGTAGCAAGCTCTACCATTGTTTACGGGTGCTTGACGGTTTTGGTTTTGGTGTGGTGCTTGAATTTGGTTGCCTTGTGGTGCTGGGCCACTTCGGTAGGTAGCAGCAAGATGCCCAAACCGATTGCAAGTCGTGCAATGGTGGCATGTGGTGGCGGGTAAGTGGTGGTAATGGCACGTGTTACACTTGGGATGAGTCCCAACGTAAGATTTTGTAGCGGCGTCTTGGGGGGGGGGGGGGGATTGGTGTTGTTAATGGGTGTGATGTCGCAACTTTGGCTTTGTTAAAATTTTAACACATAAAAGTTTGGCTTTCGTAATCATATAGTTGTATTTGTTAAAATTTCATTTGATTGGAGGAAATTTGCCAAAACTTGTCCTAACTGGCATCTATATACGCAAACAAGTTATGGTATGCTGGTGATACGCATGCCTTAAATTCAAGGCACCATACCATATGCTGGTCGGCGTATGCTATGATGGTGCTTCATTTTAACTTTTATTAACCTAGTGTTGTAGCTTGGGATTCAATGGGGAATGTTTACGTTATGTACATTAACTTAGCATCGCTAATATTGTTGTGATGCATGTGTTTTTAGGTAAAGCCCCAAAAATCTAGAGGTTGAATGATCAAACACAAAAGGTTTTATGGTGTCTCTTTTTTGTCAGCGAGTCAAGTTCGTAGGTGGTTCAATGTATCTATTTACGTAGTTAGGGTTGTATGATAAAGCTTTCTTATGTAAACGGATCAAGGGTTGACATGTGATATAAATAAATTTCGACACTTGGCTTAAATTGAAAAAAAAAACTTTTGAAACCTATTTCCTTTCAAATTATATTATTGAGATATCCCAATGATTTAAAGATAATGGGTCCCAACTTCCTAGTGATTAGGTACTTGTGCCTTTTATTTTTTCATGCAAGAAAGAAGAACATGTGCTATGTGGGGACGAAAACGGATGAGAAGAAATGGCTTTGTGTTCTTTTGTTATATATTCTACTGCTTAAAACACATGCTTGCGTAGTTGTGTTTTGTATTTTTTACTCCTTATAATCACAATGCAAGAATCATCTTTGTTTGTTACAAATATACGGTATGGCATCTCGTGGTCCGGATGGCCATACCCATAAACTTTTTTAATCAAAAAAGCCCAAATTTGTATTATGTTCACGGTTTAGTTTGAGATAGACCCGATTCTACATTGGGGTCAAAGCAATACCGAACAAATTCATGTTTGTTCATTTGTATGTTATCTTTGGTTTAGACCTGACAGATATGTATAGACCATAAGGATAATCGATTCCTAACAAATTTATAAAATCTTATACTCGTTTTCCAAAACTATGAGTATAATTGAGAAAACCTTTTATTCGCATGTCTAGGTTGAAAGTTTTCACCATAATATCAGTTCGGCTATTGATTCTTGCCCGTAAACCAGTTGTTAAAACAACAAAAAGTATGGCTAACTTAAGGTCCTGGATCCTTCTTAGCTCAGAGCTTTCTAGGTATCTGCGAACAATAACAACATCGTTAGCCTTGATGCAGGAGGGGTCCTCTTGCGTTTGGAATCCGGCGTGAGAGTGTGGGATTCTCGGGAGTTAACAAAGTATAGAGAGATCAATAAGTATCTAGAGAGTTTTAGTGAGAGAGTGAATACATTTCTTGGCTGCATGAAGTGCCCAAGGGCAAGGGCTTCCCGCCTAGGTCTTGCAACTATCAAGGGGAGACGTGTGAGTTCCAAGGTTTAGTTTTTGTGCTTTTGGTTTAATATGGAGTGGGCGTGAAAACTGGCATGGAAGCCAGTCCACGCTGAGTACACCACCTCAGACATGGCGTGGAGGGCGGCGTGGTGGTGTGAGTGGGGGTTTTTGCACCGACGTGGAGGGCACTTGTTTAGTGATGTGGAGGCTCTTGATTGGTGGGTGTAGTCTGGGTTGATTTTGATTGGTTGCTGTTTATTTTTTTAATTTTAATAATGCCACTTTCATGCCTTTTCCACTACGTGCTTTTTTTATCACCCACACTGCTGACGTGCCTACCACATGACGTTTCATGTCCCTCCACTCTGTATGGTCTAAAGTCATATGTATTGACTTTTCAAGTCTTGATATTCGTGATGTTACTGTAGCCATGTGTTAAGCTCCAAACTCCAGTATCTAGGTTTCTAGCTCCGGTTTCTAGCTTTGCTGAGTGGGAGCTTTCGCGTACCCATGTCATCACCAACTATATTTCGATTTAACTTGACTGTATGTGTATATATTTATATACTATTATTTTGCAACAAGTTTGTGCGTATATGAGTTGTACATGTTGCTTTAGTGGTATTTTGTTCTAAACCAATTTGTTCAAAAATTTACATAATATAAATAAATATAAATTTACAACAAGTTGAGGCATTGGGTGTTGTACCCCATGTTTTAGGGTTTTTAAAAAAAATGATGTTTCACTTTAAACCAAAAACTACTTGATTTTTTAGTTTTAACCCAAAAGTTTTTAGTTTTTCCAATTAACCTCACAACCTTTTTACTTTCAACTTTGATCCCCTATGTTTTTCATATTTTGCAAAATTTTTCGTTTTACGTTTAGATCTAAATTTTGCGACTTAACACGACACAATGTGTGTGTGTGTGATTCAACGATTTTACGTTTTGTCATACGCTTCGTTCTAAATTTTGCGAGTTAACATGGAGCAACGTACGTGTGTGGTTCAGTGTGCTTATGTCGCCTATTTTGTTTCCCGTTTAATAAGTTCGTCATAACGCGTGAGTCCTAAATCGAGTTAGTTATTATTTTCTATGTTTTATATGTCGGTCTAATTTTTCCACTTCAATGTTGGTGGTCGTTGGCTACAGTGTGGCATTGGTGCTATTTGTCACGTTTTTACGCCCCCGCCGCAACACGGGAACCTTAATACAATAGGTTTTTTATATGGATACAAGTCATGTATTGTAGTAATTATGATACCATTAATTTTATTGAGCTTATTTGGTTAATTACTTATTTGTATAAGCTAGTAATACAGACTTAACCGACAAAAACATATTTAACACATTGTAAATGTGAATCTGATCAACAGCATGTCAATTTCGTTAGCCGCGGCGCAACGCGCGCGGATGAATCTTCTAGTTAGTATTACATTGAAAACAATAAAAAAAATTAGTGGATGGTGTTTTCTCATTTATACCTAACTTTTTGTGTTTAGCATTTCTTTGACTGTCACTTAGATCAGTTAGTTGATGTGATACTAGATGGGTGGGTGGTAAAGAAAAAATGGATGGTAAAGAAATGGCACACTTTGCTCATCATATTTGAAGTGACATGCATATAACTTTCGGTAAGACCTAAAAGCTTCATTGGTGGACTTTTGGCCACATAGAACTTGATTCTTTGAACTCCCTTCATTTTCGCCATCTTTTTCTCCTATTTGTCCCCTTTCTTTTTGTGGGTTTCACTTGTTATGTGGATGCTAGTCGTTTTCAGTCATACGTGATTGACTGTTTCCTCACCCATCGGTTGATTTGAACGTAAAGAACACGAGTCGTTTGAGTTGTGTGATTAGTTCCCTTTTAAATCTCAATGTAGATTTCAAAGACTTTAGGACTGAAGGTACATGTCACTTCAACACATTTAATGGTGTATAAATATCGCATATATTATGCACATGCCCCATTAGTCAAAGGAGAAGTCATGTTGATTTGAGTTATGAAGGTGTTCGTAAGCGTGTCTTAGGCTGTGTGGTGTGGTATATTTATCACGTCACATCAGCGTCACTTAAGGGAGGGGCTTTATCGTTAACTTGCACGGTGTGAGATAACTCACCTTTAAAGCCCCTTTTAAACAATATAAAAAAGAAAATAAAAAAGAAATCAAAAAAGGCGGAAATCTGATTGGTGAGAATGAATGAGTCTCACATGCATACCCCTATAGCTCTCGCCGTTGTGGTAACGAAATTAAAGTTCGGTGATCAACGCTTCACTCGCAATAAAAATGGCTCCAAATTGAGAAATAATATTATATATATCCAACATGCGTTCTCGTAACAACCCTTTATATCAATTTTAGGATGTAACAAGTTGAACACTTTATGAGCTACTAAAAGGATTGATTTGTTAAAATTTGAATCGAATCAAACTTAAAAGTTGCCTCATTTGTTATTTATTATTTAGGCCACTGGGGGCGGTAACAATATCACGCGTGATACAATAAAATAACGCGTGGAACAATTGTTTTTCCCACCGCCACCATTAGTTCAACGCGTTATATAATAACGAAAACCCGATTTCGTTATTTTTTTTCACAGAGTGATGGTTTTTTTTTGTGACGGTAATTGTTGGTTGGGGGGAAATTGTTGGGTGTGGTGGTGAGTGATGACCACCGCCACTAAAAAAGGTTGTGAGTGATGGAAAAATGGTTGCTGGCATGGCGGAACATGATTGGATATTGTGAGTGATGGAATTCTATCACTAGTGACCACCTCCACCCCTTATCAATAGTATCATTTTTGGGGTATACAAGGAAAACTCTTTTTCAGGGCTATACACTAAAACCTCTTGTTCTGGGACTGTGAGGTTTTTAGAAAAGAAAAACTTAAATGAGCTGAGCTAAAGCTTGTTTTGAGCATTAAATTGAATAATAAAATATACCCCTTTCCAACTATATATTCTTTTAATTTTTTTTTCACACCAAGTCCCCTACAACACAAAATTCTCTACCCAAAAAAAAAAAAAAAAAAAAAAAACAAAACAAAATCAAATCAAATGGAGGATTCAAGCACGTTGTTTTCACCGGACTCACCAACTTCTTTCTACTCTTCCTATCTTAGGGGGGTCAGTACGATATCGGAACCCCTTCGGGGATTTGGAATCAGATTTGGAATCACCGAGCGGTGATTGATCGCCGGGCACAAATCGGTGAGTGGGGACTTGACAAATCGGTGTATAGTCACCGATGAGAGGAGAGAGGAGAGAGGAGAGAGGAGAGAGAGAGAGAGAGAGAGAGAGAGGAGAGAGACAACCAATTAATTTTTTTTTAATTGAGTGGGTGTTTAAATCATTCCTAGTGTTTGAGTAGAAAATGGGGAGTGAAGAGGGGGAGTTGACATGACATAAGATTATTGGGTAGAGAAAACTCAAACACCCTAAAGTGTTTGAATGATACCCTCCACCCTTACTATTGAATTTCTTGTCATGGTTGCCGAAGCAACATAAGAACCTGATATGAGGCAATTACAGAAAAAAATAATGCGCCGTGATCAAGATGGGGCTAATGATGTTCTAATGATTGTTGAGTTTGTCGAAAACCAAAGTACAATGTTGAGATGTTTAGAGGGAAATTTTGCTTAACCGAAGAGTTATTTATAAAACTTGTGGGAGATATAGACGCCCAGTTGGAATGGATTCAAGTAGCATATTACAAGAAGTATAAAAAGAGTTTCACACCGCTACAAAAATGCACATCCACGACTCGTCAACTTGCAAGCAGTAATGTTCTCGACATACAATGAATATTTAGTTATGTCTGATATGCCTTCACATGAATGTCTATATTATTTTTGCAATGCGGTTATTAAGTTATATGATACAGAGTTTCTACGGAGACTAACTAGCGACGACATTACACGTTTCTATGTTGCACACGAAGCTAGATGGCACCTTCCGTCTGCGCGACTACTTTAGCGGCTGCCATCACTTTATCCCAATATTTGGGCATTTAATCTCTTCCCGTTATAGTTGTTATCAAACTATCACAGTGCACGACGTGAGTGAAGTGCGCTCACATTAGGTCTTCACTAACGTTGCTGATTTCTAGGCACTCTTTGTTGAAACGAGTGATGAACTCTTTGAGGTCCTCGTTGTCTCATTGCCAAATTTTCATTACGTCGGTTGTATCTCGCTCATGGTGCCTTTGCTGGCTGAAATGTGCGAGAAATTTCTCCTCTAACTTCGTCCATGACTTTAATTTGCCTACTAGAAGGTTGTCAAACAAGGCGCGCGCCGCGTTTGTGAGAGTTTGAACAAAAAGATGGCACCACATAGGGTGGGTCTATCCGCCGACAACACCAATGCTTGTAAAAACTTGAATATGATCATCTGGATCTGATAATCCATTGAACGTACTGATGGTTGGAGGGATTTCGCCTTTTTCAACGGTGCAATACCAATTTCTCGAATTAATTTTGATTGTCATGTTTAGCTAATGGGTTATATGTTATGCGAGCCCGTGGGTTGTATGCCTCATGTTTTTTTGGCAAACGACTTAAAGAAAAAAATTACACTATGAAGCTATTGTCAAGGGGGAGTCTGTTGGTGCATATTCTATGACAACAGCTTAATAGTATTTTAGTCTTTGGATATACCAAAAAAAATTCAAAAATACCAAAAACATTTTCCTTTTAAAGCTAGAAACTTAAAAAAAAAAAAAAAAAAACCCTCCAAGCTCATAGTTCCCTCACATTACCTCAACAGCTCCTAACTTCATCAGAAGACTTAAGTTGCATACTCTGAAGCATCCAACTCTCCCGAAAATAATCTAATATCGATAAGCTTAACATCACAGCAACTTATCAACAAAAGATTAGATCTTCGACTGAGATTTATTAAGTCATAAGAACCTATACTTACACTATATATACTTATGACCGGGGGGCTGATGACTTGGGTGCCTGGAAGCTTCCACTCAGCGGGGTTGGAAGCAATAAGTAGGAAGCAGGAGCGAGTGACGAGCAGCCGAAAGCTAAAGTACTGTATTGTACACATCTCAAGTCCCAAGACTGCAAAGTCAAGTTGATGTGACTTTATCCAAAAGCATATGAAAGTGCAACTGAGACACACAAACTCAAACTATATAAAGGGCATTCCTCACAACTTTCAAAGGTATTCGAACTCTTATTATCTCTCTCTCTCTCTCTCTATATATATATATATATATATATATACACACACACACTCTCGTGAACCCCTTATGGATTCTCATGTCAGAGTCCAAACGTAGGAGGCCACCTCTTGCGTTAAGGCTAAAAGTGTTTCTTTGTGTAGAATACTCAAGGAAGCTTCTAGCTGAGGCAGATCCAGGACCTTCTAACTAGCCAAACTCTTGTTTTTTTTAACAATGTTCTACAACAACTAGATGTAAAAACTAAAAAGTAAAAGAAAACAAACTTGTTATGCATTTGTAAGGGTTAGTCCCATGAATATCAAATAACCCACTTTCTATTAAAAAAAATTGTCTATAAAAATACACTAAAGAGAAGTATTTCTATTACTTCGTAAGTTACATACATAACTATATGAAATAATGGAAGGTTGGTTGTTAAATGTACATAACAAAAAGTTCAAAATGCATAGTCCTAACAAATAAATCATACTACTAGCTTGTCTACCACAAGTTGACTCTTATTGGAGCCTCCCACCATGTGACCAATAATCTAAACAACCTATCACTCAACAAGCCATATGACGGGAACTCTTACTTGGTGACGGCCTGTCCTTACAAACTCGGCATGACTTGGGTCGTTATCGACTCGACTCATCAGAATCCATAAAAGCGAATATCAATAACAGGTGTTTTACCTACGATACGCGGTGCGAGTATGCTCATCTTTCCCCCATGCTACGGTGGGAGTATGAACGCTTTTTCCCCGTGCTATGTGACGTTACTTTGGTCGTTGTCGGCTCGACTCATCAGAAACCATAAAAGCGAATATTTCGACATCGGTTCTGATAATACCAATTAAAAAAATTAGGGTTTTCCCCGTGCTACACGGCGCGAGTATGATCGGTTTTCCCTCGTGTTACACGGCGTGACTTTGGTCGTTATCGGCTCAACTCATTGGAAAACCATAAAAGCGAATATAGATTTCGGTTCCGATAATACCAACTCAAAAAATAAAAAATACTTTTTTTTCCCATTGCACTATGTGGCAGGAGTTTGATCGTTCGGCATGACTTTGGTCATTATGAACTCTACTCATTGAAAACCATAAAAGCGATAAACGATAAAAGCAAATATTAATACCGGTTTCGATGATAGCAAGGAAACAACAAAAAAGCCATCAAAAATAAAAAAACCATAAAAGACAAAAACAAGTGGTCACTATTCTTAAGTCCTCTCATTAATTGTTATTGTTATATAGTTGAATTTCTCCGTGCTTCGCAGCAGGCTTTCAGTTAGCATCGGTTCGATTCATTACAGTCCCATAATGATACCGGCACTCAGTATAGCAGTTAACACATGTTTACATTGATTGAAATCCATAAAAACGAATACCCGTACCGGTGTTGTTCGATCGATATCGGTCGGTTCATTACGTTACCAGTATTATGCCAAAACTATTATTATATTAAAATAAAATAATAAACATACTAAAAAAGTTATATATTATTATAAAAATTAAATCACTATTCAAAGTCACTTTCCAATTTTATATATATATATATACACACACACACAGAGGCGAAGGTTAGTTGGTGCCCGGGGGTTCCCCCCCCCCCCCCAATGTTTCGGTTAGAAGTGTAAAAGTTCTGATTTTTCGTCTGAAAATTTTAAAATTATATAGGGTCCCCCCGGATTATTTTTCCTAAATTGTATATCCTAAATATTTATACAATATATAAATTAAAGTAAAGTTCGTTACCATTTTAAAGTTTGTTACCACTTTGTATATAAATTATGGGTAGTTTGGTAAATATATTTTAACTCTTATTTGTTTAACCCTAGATTACCCACAATACAATAAACTTAATCACAACTTAATACCAAATTATCAGTCATATTCTTCCCGTACTCCCGTAGCTGTCTGCGGTCCATTCTTTTTCCAATTTCATCAAGATATTTTCGCTTTCGGAAGACATAATTGATGAATTCAAAAATCTTAAAGGTCGCCGGGCTGAATTGTAATTCTTCGTCCAGGTTTCATTTATCTCGTGTCATTATATATATAGGGTGGGGTTCTAGAGTGAACACTAATGTATTTGCGAATTGAGTGAACAAATCCTGGCCATTGATCTACACACGTGTATGGCCAGGATCTCATCATCAAATTGTAAAATACACAAGTGTATTTCAACATCAAATCCTGGCCATTGATCTACACACGAGTATGGCCAGGATTAGTTTACTCAGTTCGCAAGCTACACTAGTGTTCACTCTTGAACCTAATCCTATATGTATATATATATATATGTATATATATATATGGTAGAGGATCCTGTACATTAATCTAGAAGTGTGAGAAGGATGAGAAATATTGTGGTGATGACATGTGTCCTCAATCTAAATTAATTCAAAAGGGTAAACAAGTAATTTTCTTATTGATTTAGTTAATTGAAAACCTTCAATAACCGCCACCCTTAATTATAGGAATACGAATTAAGAATTAATCTATGAACTTGTGTCATCTCATTCAGAATTGTATAGTGTTATGTATTTTTACATAGTGTTATATAGTGTTATATAGTGTTTTTTGGTGTTATATCGTGTTATATGATGGATGTTTAGTGTTATATAGTGTTTTATGGTGTTATATGGTGTTATATGGTGTTATATAGTGTTACTTAGACTTATATAGTGTTATAGTGTTATATTTGTCTGATAGCATGTCTATGATAGATGTATAGTGTTATATATTGCTATATAGTGTTACATAGTGTTATACGGTGTTATATGGTGTTATATAGTGTTATATGATGGATGTATAGTGTTATATATTTCTTGTAGCAGTTACATATTTCTGGATTTTTTAGAATGTCCGAATTTTAAAATAAGTTTAAAATTTGAATCGCTAGAATTTATGAGTGAATCGCTAGAATTTAGGAGAGGTTACCTAATTTGAAACATATACAAAGACACTATCACCCCTACAATTTTCAAATCAGTCCAAATAATTAAAACACAATTTATAATTTGGTCCCTATTGATCTCAACCATTAGATCGAAGATCTAATGGTTTAAAACACTTCTCACACTTTTGAATTAATGTACACTATCCCTACCCATATATATATATATATATATATGGAGCCGCTAAAATGAAAACCACCTCCAGTTGTAAGAACCGCGAGAACCACTCTCAACCAATCAGAAAAAGTGGTAGTTTGGTCATTTACCCCAAATGTCTAAACCCACCCTCTCTCTTCATTTAAATATAGCAGGCATTGTCTCTCTCCTCATATATTCTCCTTTCATTTCCCTCTCTCCTCATTCAATCCTTTCATCTTCAAAAACCAAAGCTTATCTTCATCTTCTCAATTTGTTTCATCTCTCTCTCTCATCTCTTAAAAAACCAGAGATGTATCTCTGACACTCCTTCAAAACCTAACAGCCGAAGAAAAACATCACCGCCGCCCCCCATTTGCCGCCCCCTTTCTTATCCCATCTCGTTTCCCGTCTGGCGACATCACCACCGCCGCCGTCATCGCCACTGTGATGAGTTGTGGTGTTATGTCGTTTCAGATTCTTCTGCTTGAAGCCGTCGCCGACCAGATTCACATGGCGGTGAAGGTGCGTAAGATCTGACAAGGAGATGGGGGAGATGATTTGCGGTGGGTTTGGTGGTGTGGCGGTGGGTTTGGTGGTGTGGAGGCAGTGGTGCGTAAGTTTTTTTATAATTTTTTTTCTTTTGCATAAAGATTTGAACTTTATAAGTTGGGTTTTTTTTTAGTATGGTGAAAGAGAGGAGTTTCATATTTATTCTGAATTTTGTTGTGTTAGTTGTGGTTTAAAAAGGGTGGTTTTTAGTTGTTCTTGTTGGATTTGCTCTTGAAATTGCTAGAAAAAGAAAAAAAGAAAAAAAAGGAAGAATCTTTGTTCTTTACCAGTGGGTTGTATTTTTGGGGAACGGTTGTTTTATTTCTCCATTTTTCCAGCAGCTTGATGATTTTATTAAATTTCAAGAAATGTAATTTCATGTTGAACTTGATATGCATGTTTAGATCACCATCAGTTGGATTGATGATTGGGGATGAGTTTCATAAATTTTGTCGGTATCGACCGGCGGCGGTGACGGTGGTTCCGACCATGGCTGTGATGGAGGTGATTAGTGTGAAATTTGGTACGGCTTGGTCTCGGTTTTGTTGGATTGATTACCTGTTATTTGCCATTTGTTCGAGTCTTTGGTTTTGTTGGATTTGTTTACCTTTAGCTGTGTCTTTTACCATTGCTTGAGTCTTCTGTTTGTTGGCTTCGATGTCGACTGTTTTTTACAGGTGACCGATTTGCAAGCGTTGTCGGTGCTTTTTTGGTAGATTTCGCACAGTGAACTATGTGGGTTTTGATCCGTTTGGATTTTTGGGCGGTGATGATGCAAAAAAAAAAAAAAAAAAAAAACGTATATTTTGATGACGATGGCGCGACACGGTTGGTGGATGGTAGATTTTTAAACCTGCAACCCCACTTTGCAGCCTCTGATTATCAGAAAAAATCTGAGGCAAACCCCGTTTTTTTCAAGAATTCAAACATTGTTTTGATTTTTCTTGTTGATTTTTTATTTTTTTCCCAGTCGATGATGATAACATTCTATCTGAGACACCTACCGAGTTGCGATTTCTGGGTGCGTTAGTTTTCTGGGTGCGTAAAACGTAAAGTTTTTAACGTAAAAGTTAAAATCGTAAATTTTTCAACGTAAAACGTAAAACGTAATTTTTTTAACGTAAAACGCAAAAAGTTTAACGTAAAACGTAAAAACTTTAACGTAAAACGTAAAACGTAAAAAGTTTTACGAAAAATGTAAAAAGTTTTATGTAAAACGTAAAACATAAAAATTTTAACGTAAAACGTTAAACGTAAAAAGTTTATCGTAAAACTTAAAACGTAAAAAGTTTAAAATTTTTTAACGTAAAATGTAAAAAGTGTAAAAAACGGCGCCTTAAAGAAACGTGAAAAAAACGGCGCGTTAAAACGTCGTGTAAAAAAAGGCGTGTAAAAAACGCCGCGATAAAAACGTGTAAAAAACGACGCTTGAAAAAACGGCGCGTAAAAAACAAGGGGCGTGAATGCGGCGCATAAAAACGCCGCGAAAAAAAAAGGGACATAAAAAACGTCACGGTAAAACGGGACGCCAAAAACCAGCGCGCAAAAAAAATTCGCTTTGTTTAAAAAATCTGAATTTAAAAAATGCTTTTAATAAAAAAATTATTTTTAAAAAATAAAAAGTAATATAATAAAACAAAAAAGTAATAAAAAATAATAAAGACAAAGAGACAAAATAGAGTATTTTTACTATACTACCATTTTAAATTAAAATATTAAAGACATAATAAGACAAAATTTATTTAATATTAATTTTAGTTACTTTCAATCTCATCCATCCATCTTCTTGATTTAAAGGCTAGAAAGTGGTTCTCTCAGTTCTTACAACTAGAGGTGGTTTTCATTTTAGCGGTCCCCTATATATAGAGAGAGAGAAAGTATAATGTACTTTACGCCTTAACGTACGTTAACGTACGCGACAAGAACATAACGTGCGTGATTAATATAGATAACTTGCGTGATTACCTTTTGATCAATGTTCCATGCGTGATTATGTTCCTGTGCGTGATAATTCAGGTCCCATGCGTGATAATTCAGGTCCATGCGTGATTATGTGTTCTATGCGTGATAATCCACGGCCAGGATTGTCGCGTACGTGAAGTAGGATAAGCCGTGAAGTATGTTAACCGTGCTCTCTCTCTCTCTCTCTCTCTATATATATATATATATATATATATATATATATATATAGGGGACCGCTAAAATGAGAACCACTTCCAGTTTTAAGAACTATGAGAACCACACCATACGAGGTGAGTTGGACCAAATTTTTTTTTTCATAAACGTAAATGCATGTATTATAAACACATTTGTAAAAAAAAAATTCAAAAAAATATTTCTTGTGTGTAGTTTTGAGCACCCCAAGTTTGTGTTTACGGGTACCGTAAAATTTATTTAAAATTTACGGTACCCGTAAGCCCAAACTTGTGGTGCTCAAAACTACACACACGGCATTTTTTTTTACAAATGTGTTTATAATACATGCACCTACATTTATGAAAAAAAAATTTGGTCCAACTCGCCCCGGATAAAAAATTCTCACGGTTCTTACAACTGGAGGTGGTTCTCATTTTAGCGGTCCCCTATATATATATATATATATATATATATATATATATATATATGTATGTATGTATGTATGTAACACCCCGAAAACAAGTTTGGTAATCAAACCTTGTTAATACTAAAAGAACGGGTAAAATACTGTTAGTGGTAAAAGTAACCCGGTAAATATTAAGATTTAAATAAATAATCATAATATTAATTAAAAAGCGAATAAGAACTTTCAAGAAATAAAATGGATAAAAGTTCCGAGTTAACGGGACTTAAAGCAGACCTAGTCATAAACTTTCCCCAACCCACTAAGATAACTAGGAATGCCAAACCTAGTTAATAAGTGAGAATGTTGTTAAAAAAAATAATTATGTTGTGACCTAATTAATAACTAACCAAACAAGAGGGACTAAAAGGGGTAAAAGAGAAAAGGGTTAATTTATTAAACACAAAACATCAAAACACACATAAAAGTGTGTGTTCTGGTCGTAGAAAACACAGGGGCGAACACGGGTTCCTCCAACTTAACCCTAACTTGCAAAATTGATCAAATTGAGAAGCCAAATCTACTCCAAATCGAAATCTAAGATCAGATTAGTGATCACCTCAGCGAAGGGATCACAAGGTATGTCAAATTTCATCTTCTAGTTACATCTTGAGATTTTGATAAACATGTGAGATTCGAAATTTGTGTTGCATGGATGTTGTATTGATGGAATAGGAACAATATTATGTCTAGGAGTAAAGCCTAGACAAGTATATATTGAAATCATGCTTAGTTCAAGTAAATTCATATGTTGTTGATGCTAAATTCATGTATGAGATGTTTTTAGGGTTTTGATTGCAAAGAAAATAGTGTTATGATGTCAAGAACATGCTTTAATTGAAAGCTGAATTCAAATAGATCCTGATCACAATTTACAGCGCCGCTTTGTATTGGCTGTAACATAGACAAAACTTGACAAAAACATGTTTTTCTTAAGTCTAAAATGTAATTTCAGGAAATATCTTTAAAACCCCACTGGAATCGCATTTTTTCGACGAAAATTGAGCGTTTTATGAATTTTTCCGTATCAAAGGTTCAAACTGCGTTTTCTGGCAGAATTTGCAGCCCATTACGAATGTCATAACTTAATTTAGGAATTGAGTTATGATCTCAAATTCTTACTGTAGAAAGTTTTAAGTGATTAAAAGAATCGCCAATTGGAATTTCGTCAATCGGATAAACGAGGAATTTTTAATGAATTTTTCCGTAAGCTGCAGTCAGAAGTGACGAATCTGATTGCATCTTAGTAAATGAATTTTTACGAATTTTTGGTAAAGAGTTAGATCTTGAAATTTTAACACAAGGCCTAACCCTCCGAGAGGTATGCCACATAAAAAAATCATAATTTTTGAAGACATGTAAACAGGTTAAACAGGTCACCAAAAACAGCCTATTTTCAGTGATACAAAACTTGATTGTTGATGTTATAAATTATGCCCACATTGTTCATATGTTGAAATTATGAATCAAATGCGTAATTTCCTAGTTCGACCAATTACGTGTGATGTGGAGTAATACAAATTTTAATTATGAAGTCGATTTAGCTTATATGCACATATCATATAATTAAGGGTAGTTAACTGTTGAAAAGTTAAACTAACCATGGACGAAGTCGAATAGTAGTTTTGACATAGAAAATACGTAAGGTGGAATAGTCGTGGTTATAATGACTAATCTAACCACCTTGTGAATTATGATGATAGTTTGACTCTTGACAAGCTAGATGGAGGCTTGGGAATGAAGCGGGTCAAACGGAGCAAGTACGAAAAGGAAAGCGTAATTTGGATACCAGGTAAGTAAAAGCTTACACCCTTTTTAGTATACATCAGTTGTGTGTATTGAAAATGAATAAGGAAAAGTTAGTAATAGAGTTATAATGTTCCGACGCAAATAATATGAGTCGGAACTAGTGTAATGGTGAGAAATCATAAACAATGGCAAAAAGGGTAAATTGGTAAATTAGTCATGTGACGATGAACTAATAAGAAATTTTGAAACATTACGTTATGGTGTAAACCGGAATGGGTAAAAGGGCGAGATGGTAACTAGATATCATCTCATAATGGAAAATGGTCGTTCGGACTAAACGGGTCAAATGACATTGGCAAGATTATTTGACAATATTAATTGATGACCGCTTGTTGAGTTTTGTGATTACAGGAAATATCATACGGTTCGCGTTGGTATTAATTAGAAATTAATAGTGAAAGATATTTAAATGGGTCAAGCCTATGACTCGAGCCAGGTACGCATATTTAGAATTATTGTTAAAAGCGATATTTTTGGTCAAATATTAGCGAAAGTCCTTCTTCGTAAAATGAAGGACTAAAATTAACCAAAAAGCCCTTAATGGGTGAATTGGGCAAACGACCCATATGGGTTGTTTAGGAATTCGCATTAAGATTACGAAGAATAGGTAGATACCTTAATGTAGTAAAATGATGAGTGAAATTTAAAGTTAATGGTAAATCCCTCCAACGGGTCAAAATGAAGTTTTGTGCTTAACTCATCCTTTAGTTGCATAATGTATGAAAGTCTTGAACTCACGAGTTGATGGTTTTTGAGATAATGAATACCTCAAAAATTTGTAATGATTTAAACAAAAGTGGTTTAATGAATCATGAAAAGGGTCAAAAGTGTTAAAAAGGAATTTCAAGCCGAGAGCTTGAAATCTGAATTTTTGAAGTAGTTGAATATCAGGTTTTAACTCCATAAGATGGAGAATTAAATTTCGAACGCGTAGGAAAAAGAATCACGTAAAACGGACTTCTAGATCAAAAGTTATGGCCTTTGAAAGTTTGATTTTTGATAAATAAACATAGCTGGAAGAAATGCAGGTCCTAGATGCGGACATGCTGGAAAACGATCTCTCCCGCGACACGCGAAGGAGAACAGGGCACCGGGCGCGACACGCGGGTGCTATCGCGGCACGCGAAGGAAAAGAAGGAGCCTCTCGCGTGGCGCGAGAGGCAAAATTCCGAAATTTTATTTTTATTTTATTTGCTTGTTTATGAAACTTGTTTATACATGTTTATAAGCTATCAAAACTAACTTTTAAGTTGGTTTTGATCATATGTGATATCAAGTGTACCCGGATGGAGATCAAGCGACGGCAAAGGACCGAACACACGAAAAATGAAGCTTCCGCAAGTTGTTTCGTCGTTATTCTAAAACGATGAATTAAATCACATTATGTTGTATTACTTTAAATTGTAAAAGTTTTAATAAACCCGTATTTTTCATTGTAATTGTAACCGTAATTACATGATTATGGACTTAAATTATACGAAAATTGTTAAATAATAGCAAGGGTGTTACAAGTTGATAATCAGAGCTAACGGTTAAAGAATAAAGTGTGTTCGGTTCGAGGCTTGATCGTAGATCCGGTAGGTACAAGTATGTTAATGGTCTAGTATGATTAACGTGTTGTGAACAACACATAGGCTATCGTGTAATACACGTTACACCAACGAAAATGATTAGTATAGTTAACGAAATCACGTGCAGTAAAAAGCCTGGTATTACAATACGTGTATTTATTAATGTTTAAATTACTAACTTTTGTAAATGCTTAGTTGAAGGATACTCGCATCTGAAGATAGCGGGAGTCTAACAAATTGCGGACTTGACGGAGGAACAGTCCAAAGTACGACAAGTAGAACATGCTCACCAAGGACCTAAATCGCGTAGCGATCGCGAACAAGGCTAATGGCAAGAGAAGCCTGTCAGGGCAAGCGTTACCAGGTGCACAGTTTAAATTTAATTACACATATAGTAATATGCAACAAATACGTAGAGATAGAAAGTTGCATATGTAGATTGAAAAGTTGGAAAAACCCGAATAGAAAACCTATCCGGGATATTGTTTCCAAGAGAAACAAATAGATGCATTACTTACATGGGGTGTAATGTGAAAATTATAAAAAGGTCATGTATACCAGGTGTTGATCGCTTACTCTGGCCAAGTAAGTGGTGAGCACGTGGTACTATGAACTTTTTATGATGAACATACTTACATCCGATGTAGTAAGGACGGGGTGAGTGGGACAAATTAAAAAGTACCCAAATAAATCAAATGAGCAAAATATTTGATAATAATGTAAACGCACAGCCGAGCGACGGAAGCGTATTACATTAGGATAATGAGCCCGAGTGAAGGGACAAAGATTAATGTAAAATGATTAAGATATGCAATGGGAGGGGGTGTACTTACACTCGAACCCGAAGAATCCAAACATGTAAAATGATTAAGATATGCATTGGGAGGGAGTGTACTTACACTCGAACCCTGAGAATCCAAATACGTAAAATGATTAAGATATACATTGGGAGGGGGTGTGTGCTTACACTCGAACCCGGAGATGCAAATATATCTCTTAACGGGCCATTTAAATAAAAAAAACGTCAAACTTGAGGACAAAGTCGGAATATAAAAATGAAGCGAAGTCTTAATGTATACCGAAAGGGTTGCAATAACGACGACTTCGATAAAACACCCGGTTGATGGGTAAGGATTAAACACAAGCGTAGACCGAGAAACGGGAACTCGGATGGAAAATTAAAAGACTCGGGTTTTGAGTCATGACTAAAAGACGACAAGATGATGTAAATAGAAATTTTGATAAATTATGTTTAACTATTTTAAAGTTGAACGGGTCAAAACAAAGAATGAAGTTGACATCCATAAATGATGAAATTTCACATGAATAAGTCAAACGGGTCAATAGAATAAAACGAGGAAACTGGTTGTAATATCCCGCGTAAAATAATAACGGGATATAAGGTTAGTATAAAAGCGATGGGTTTCGCTAAGTTAATTAAATGGGTTAAAAGCAAAGAGATCATGAAAAGTCTAGTGGACAAAAGTGAAAGATTCACTAAAACATCTAAACAAGCTGAAATGGCAAAAGAATTCACGAATTCTAATTTGTGTTATTTCACAAAAAGGGCGAGGACATTACCGAAATGACAACGGAAGGGAATAAATTATTGGTTGTCAATTTCTTTGATGTGAGTAATTGACATAAGCTAAAGAGAAAAACGTTAAACTAAAATTCAGTTTTAGTAAGAAACAACGTTTTAACAAATATGAATATTATGGGACGAACTCGGAAATGGTTAATGTAAAAGGATATAGGTTTTAACCGATAGGAGTAAAACAATACGTTCGAAAGAAAGATTTTCGACGATGAAAAGTCGACATAAACTTAAACAAGATGTGAGGTGATTACGATCACTGAAAGTGACATAGAACGTAACCACGTTGTAACGTGAATTACGAGATATGAAACCAGAAACATGCAAAAAGGCCGGGATGGCAATATGATATACCCGAGTGACGGGGTATAAAGTGACGGCGACAAATCAGTCTAGCCGGTAAAAACCATGCAAAGTCAAAATAGTGTTACGAACTATGTAAAGTGTTTGTCAATATAAAATTAGCTAGACATAAACATGTTGAATAATAAATACAACCGAGTAATCAGATGACAACTCGGTCAAATAAGTAACCAGAATAAGAAACACAAGCTGAAAGTTATGGCCTACGAGGCCTTACACGTGACAGGCGCATACGCCTTAAAAAAAACATTACCATACTTTTTGGTGGGATTATTATGTGCGAGCAATGCTCAAGTGATCACCGAAGCTAAGGTTCAGATGACCAAAACTAGTAAAGTACGTGAGAAAGGTTTCGGGGACGAAACCTCTTTATGGGGGGTACACTTGTAACACCTCGAAAACAAGTTTGGTAATCAAACCTTGTTAATACTAAAAGAACGGGTAAAATATTGTTAGTGGTAAAAGTAACCCGGTAAATATTATGATTTAAATAAATAATCATAATATGAATTAAAAAGCGAATAAGAACTTTCAAGAAATAAAATGGACAAAAGGTCCGAGTTAACGGGACTTAAAGCAGACCTAGTCATAAACTTTCCCCAACCCACTAAGATAACTAGGAATGCCAAACCTAGTTAATAAGTGAGAATGTTGTTAAAAAAAAAAATTAATTATGTTGTGACCTAATTAATAACTAACCAAACAAGAGGGACTAAAAGGGGTAAAAGAGAAAAGGGTTAATTTATTAAACACAAAACACCAAAACACACACAAAAGTGTGTGTTCTGGTCGTAGAAAGCACAGGGGCGAACAAGGGTTCCTCCAACTTAACCCTAACTTGCAAAATTGATCAAATTGAGAAGCCAAATCTACTCCAAATCGAAATCTAAGATCAGATTAGTGATCACCTCAGCGAAGGGATCACAAGGTATGTCAAATTTCATCTTCTAGTTACATCTTGAGATTTTGATAAACATGTGAGATTCGAAATTTGTGTTGCATGGATGTTGTATTGATGGAATAGGAACAATATTATGTCTAGGAGTAAAGCCTAGACAAGTATATATTGAAATCATGCTTAGTTCAAGTAAATTCAGATGTTGTTGATGCTAAATTCATGTATGAGATGTTTTTAGGGTTTTGATTGCAAAGAAAATAGTGTTATGATGTCAAGAACATACTTTAATTGAAAGCTGAATTCAAATAGATCCTGATCACAATTTACAGCGCCGACTTGTATTGGCTGTAACATAGACAAAACTTAACAAAAACATGTTTTTCTTAAGTCTAAAATGTAATTTCAGGAAATATCTTTAAAACCCCACTGGAATCGCATTTTTTTTACGAAAATTGAGCGTTTTATGAATTTTTCCGTATCAAAGGTTCAAGCTACGTTTTCTGGCAGAATTTGCAGCCCATTACGAATGTCATAACTTAATTTAGGAATTGAGTTATGATCTCAAATTCTTACTGTAGAAAGTTTTAAGTGACTAAAAGAATCGCCAATTGGAATTTCGTCAATCGGATAAACGAGGAATTTTTAATGAATTTTTCCGTAAGCTGCAGTCAGAAGTGACGAATTTTATTGCAGCTTAGTAAATGAATTTTTACGAATTTTTGGTAAAGAGTTAGATCTTGTAATTTTAACACAAGGCCTAACCCTCCGAGAGGTACGCAACCTAAAAAAATCATAATTTTTGAAGACTTGTAAACAGGTTAAACAGGTCACCAAAAATAGCATATTTTCAGGGAAACGAAACTTGATTGTTGATGTTATAAATTATGCCCACAATGTTCAAATGTTGAAATTATGAATCAAATACGTAATTTCCTAGTTCGACCAATTACGTGTGATGTGGAGTAATACAAATTTTAATTATGAAGTCGATTTAGCTTAGATGCACATATCATATAATTAAGGGTAGTTAACTTTTGAAAAGTTAAACTAACCATGGACGGAGTCGAATAGTAGTTTTGACATAGAAAATACGTAAGGTGGAATAGTCGTGGTTATAATGACTAATCTAACCACCTTGTGAATTATGATGATAGTTTGACTCTTGACAAGCTAGATGGAGGCTTGGGAATGAAGCGGGTCAAACGAAGCAAGTACGAAAAGGAAATCGTAATTTGGATACGAGGTAAGTAAAAGCTTACACCCTTTTTAGTATACATCAGTTGTGTGTATTGAAAATGAATAAGGAAAAGTTAGTAATAGAGTTATAATGTTCCGACGCAAATAATATGAGTCGGAACTAGTGTAATGGTGAGAAATCATAAACAATGGCAAAAATGGTAAATTGGTAAATTAGTCATGTGACGATGAACTAATAAGAAATTTTGAAACATTACGTTATGGTATAAACCGGAATGGGTAAAAGGGCGAGATGGTAACTAGATATCATCTCATAATGGAAAATGGTCGTTCGGACTAAACGGGTCAAATGACATTGGCAAGATCATTCGACAATATTAATTGATGACTGCTTGTTGAGTTTTGTGATTACAGGAAATATCATACGGTTCGCGTTGGTATTAATTAGAAATTAATGGTGAAAGATATTTAAACGGGTCAAGCCTATGACTCGAGCCAGGTATGCATATTTAGAATTATTGTTAAAAGCGATATTTTTGGTCAAATATTAGCGAAAGTCCTTCGTCGTAAAATGAAGGACTAAAATTAACCAAAAAGCCTTTAATGGGTGAATTAGGCAAACGAACCATATGGGTTGTTTAGGAATTCGCATTAAGATTACGAAGAATAGGTAGATACCTTAATGTAGTAAAATGATGAGTGAAATTTAAAGTTAATGGTAAATCCCTCCAACGGGTCAAAATGAAGTTTTGCGCTTAACTCAACCTTTAGTTGCATAATGTATGAAAGTCTTGAACTCACGAGTTGATGGTTTTGAGATAATGAGTACCTCAAAAATTTGTAATGATTTAAACAAAAGTGGTTTAATGAATCATGAAGCGGGTCAAAAGTGTTAAAAAGGAATTTCAAGCCGAGAGCTTGAAATCTGAATTTTTGAAGTAGTTGAATATCAGGTTTTAACTCCATAAGATGGAGAATTAAATTTCGAACGCGTAGGAAAAAGAATCACGTAAAACGGACTTCTAGATCAAAAGTTATGGCCTTTGAAAGTTTGATTTTTGATAAATAAACATAGCTGGAAGAAATGCAGGTCCTAGATGCGGACCTGCTGGAAAACGATCTCTCCCGCGACACGTGATGTGTACAAAATGCAACATATAAATTACATCAATTGGGGCATAAAACTAACCCCTTTTTAGTACTAATGTTGGAAAAAGTGTGCTTTTGTCTTCCTTTTGTATTTTCAGGATTAAATGAGCTCAAATTAACAAAAGAAGCAAAAAGACAGCAAAATCTAACATAAATACAAGAAAAGGAACAAACGTGACATGCCTGACCCCACGACAACATCTTCCCCAGCAAAACAAGAAGACAGAAGACTGAACACGCCCCGTGCTCAGCCAGCACGGGGGCGTGCCCAAGTGTCAGCAGAAAAGACAAAGTGGTAGAAGCTTCTATTGCCCACCACGGGGCCGTGCTCAGCGGGCACGGGGCCGTGGTCAACTATAAGATTCGCAGAATCCAGGCAAATCTTCATAGTACAGATATGGTTCTGCACACGGGGTCGTGCTCAGCGGACACGGGGGCGTGGTCAACTAATAAGACAAGCTGCAATAAATGAAGAAAGAGAAGGATGTGGACATGGGGCCGTGCCCACTGGACACGGGGCTGTGCCCGAGCTTCTGTTCAGCCTATTAATAGGAGTGCTTGGCTCAAGCTCAAACCATCCCTTGGCACACCACCTCTCTCACACTTCATTCACCACCCACCACCACCATAACACCATCATCCACCACCATCATCCATTATCCATCGTAGAGTGTGTGAGTCGTCTCGGGATCCAAGATTGATCGTAAGAGTTCTTGACAATCACGGCCATGTTTGCCTAAGTCTCTTACATCACTTGGTGAAGACAAGTGTCTAGTGTAATACTTTTTATTTTTAATCTTTTCGCACTTTTTAATTGGTTATGTATTAATGACTTTAATAACTAGTTTCTTATGTTGAAGGTGATTCTTCCTTATCGTTTGTCCGTGGTGTCTTGGCATTATTTTACTGTCTATATAAAATAAAAGATTTTCACCATTCATATCTCAACGGTCTATATGGAGGTATGTTGGCTACCTGGTCGGGGGTTAAGGGAACGGTTTGGTAAGAGTCTTGCCGTTGTTCAGCGTTTAGAGATCCTGCAAGGGACCTGGGTCAAATTTAGTAGGACCTCCTTCAATACTTAACTGTATTGGATGGCGAGGGTCCAAACTCTTTGATCCCCTCATAAGTTAAACTACTATTAATACTATAACCCGGCTACTTAGGACTGTATCCTTGCTGACTCAGACTACTTAGTCGAGGGTAACGTCAACTTCAAAAGAGGGGCCTACCATAATTTGCATTAATAACTTAATGAATTATCTTTCAATAATCCGACCCTTTAGGATTGTATCCTTGCTGACTCAAACTACTGGGTTGAGGGTAACGTCACCTTCAAAAGAGGGGCCTACTACAATAACTAAGATAATCTCTTAAATAAGTGCAAAAGTGCTGAAATAATCAAAGGTTACTCTATACACGAGTCGGAACCAAGTGATTCATCTTGTCTATCTGTTTTTATTTTCAGCATTTTAGTTAGTTTTTATTTTTCTTAGTTTAAAACATTTTTCTAGACTTTTTGATTTGATTAGACGTTGAGGATAAACCGGTACTAAAAGCTCTTGTGTCCTTGGACGACCTCGGTATCTTACCAACACTATACTACGCTCACGATGGGTGCACTTGCCCATAGGTGTGTTTAGTGTTAGTAAATATCGTGTTTTATAAATTTAAAACTTGGCTAAAAAAAATGTAAAAAGGGCTTAAAATATACTTAAACCTACATATACACCTAACACGCATCAAGTTTTTGGCGCCGTTGCCGGGGACACAAGGATTTTAAGAAAGCTTAAAATCGACGGCCTAATCAGTTTTTTCAAAACCTTTTTAAAATGCGCGCACATTTTTCTGCATTTTAGTTTAGTTTTGCATTTACAGTAGGTTGAACACGGACCGTGCTCGCTGAACACGGGGTCGTGCTGCACATTTTTCATAAAACACCCAGTAACAGTAGCTTGAACACGGGCCGTGCTCGCTGAACACGCCCCGTGCTCAACGAAATCAGTAACTTTAATTAAAATGCCCAGATACAGATTCTGTACACGGGGCCGTGTCCACTGAACACGGGGCCGTGTCCACTGAACACGTGGCCGTGTCCAGCCTCTGTTTCCATTTTTATTTTTGTTTTCTGATCTCGAGACTTGGTTGTGGTCTGCTGAGTGATTCTTATGGATCAATACTCAGGAAGTTACAACTACACCTATGAGGAGGATGATTATAGGAGTAACTATTGCACTAATTGTAGTAACCCACACTCGGTTCAATATCGTCACTCATATCAACCATCCAATTCATACACCTACTATGAGGAACCCAGGTACGAGCCATCAACTTCATACACATCCTATGAAGACCAAAGGTATGAACCTCCTCCCTCATACTCATATTTTGATGAACCAAGGTATGAGCCTTCTTACTCATACTTTGACGAACCAAGATATGAGCCACCACCTTCGTGCGCTTATTATGAGGAACCATGGCGTGAACAACCCACCTCATATGAGTATTATGAAGAACAAAATTACGACCCTTATCCAGCATATGCTTACAATGAAGAACAATGGTGTGAACCATCTATTTCATATGGGTATTATGAGGAACAAAGGATCGAACAACCGGATTCAAGCTTTGAAAATCCCGATTCTTTTTCTATAACCGAAGTGACCGATAGGATATTAGAACACCTTAGAGTTATCGATCGATATATAAAAGAATCTCGCGCAAGGGAAGAGGTGTCCCGCGCAAGAGAAGAATTAAATAAAGATGAGATAACCGAAAGCGTAAAAATGGAAGAACAAATAAGTGAAGAGCCGACACATGAGTTAAACAACGAAAAAGGTGAGTCCGACAACGTTAAAATTCAAGAAGAGTCTAATTTTGAAGAAATTAATCTCTTGTCACCTTCTTTTGAAAATCATTGTTTAGTTCCAACTCATGCTAAGTTTTTAAAAGAGTTAAACACTAACACTAAAATTGACGAAACGGTAAGTGTTAAGTTAACTAATGATTGTTATGGCTCATTTTCTAAGCATACATATCTTGAACTATATCCTGCTTTTAATTGTTTATCTGTGATCAGGATACTGGACGGGGATATTGCCAACATCCTGGGTGATATCCTGAGGTATATCGAATTAATCACGTGCAGGTTAAAGACTGGGACTTGCCAACAGTCAAATGGACTCCATCTCCTCAAGACTCGGGCGTATTTGTTAAAGGAGAGACGTTGAACCCGAAAGACCAGGTCTACAACGTTCGACTAAGGAATATTCGTTGGATCCCGGTTATGTAGGATAGTTAGTTACATTTGTTTTACTATAAATAGATGGGGGCGGATCAGATTAAGGCACAACGCAACTTTCACACACTCTCAAACATTTCTGCTTTCTAGCTTTCAACAATCACTACACACAAACACTTGTAATCGAATTACATTGTAACACCTAGTTGATCCGCACCACATCCTGCACTGTATCCTGGTATTTGAAGCAATAGAAGAACAAGGCAGCTGCGATTTTCAGCTCCCGAGGTTTTATGCTGGCGATCTAGATTGATCAAGGGCTTTCCTCGTACATCACGTGTCAACCTTTACATTTTTGCTCATTGTTTGATTGTAGATACAGCTCGATATCCTGAGCCGTATCCTGAAACTGTTTTCATAACTAATTTGGTTAACACATTTTTCACACATAATATTAGCACACTACCTCACTTAACTAATTTGATCACTAAATTGCTTCGGTAATTTTTGACCAAAACAATTTGGCGCCCACCGTGGGGCAAGTGGTGCTACTTTTACTAAAAATCTTTGTGAAATCGTTGATCGGTTTTCTATTTTCAAAACTTTTTGCCACATTGTTTACAATGGCCTCAAGATCAAACATGAGCTCCTCCACTATGTCTGCTGCAACCTCTGCTACTACCGGTTCGGTGCTTCCACCACCTCCTCCAAGGATGCCATTTTCTTCACAACCTCAAGATGTTATCCCTACTCGGAGTGTTCAGGGATCTGCTCCCGTTTTAGCCTCTAA
This sequence comes from Helianthus tuberosus, assembly GCA_030545235.1. Classification (NCBI taxonomy): domain Eukaryota; kingdom Viridiplantae; phylum Streptophyta; class Magnoliopsida; order Asterales; family Asteraceae; genus Helianthus; species Helianthus tuberosus. The sequence goes on from JARYGA010061429.1 coordinate 25,813, forward strand.
TGATGAAATTCTAACTTTATTTGGAAGTGTGTAGGAACAAATGAGGCAGCAACAGGAAACTAACCAAATGCTGTTAAGAGAAATACAACTCTTAAAAGCTAGCTCGAGTAGACCTGCTGAAGAAATTGTCACTCCCATACAGCCCAGGGCTTTGAACTTCAGTTCCGCAGTTTACACTGAGGATAACAGTGGGAATATCGTCCCAAGCCATTCTCAGAATCATACCCCTGAGATACCCTCCTCAGTCAGGATGTCGACTGTGAGGAGTTCAGGATATGCTTCAGGATATGGCCAAAATCCTCAGACCGGTAATGTATCAAATAATAATATTCTTGCTACTAACAACAATGGCTCTTTGCAGGATGCAGGTATGATGTCAACATTTACCAGGGAGCTCCAGAAATTGAAGGACATGATATCCAGTGTACCTGGAGTGGTCCAGCCAATTCCGGAAGTATCCCAAGACAGCCACAGGATATCCCGCTTTGCATATCCTATCTGTGATGCTGAAATCCCAAAAAGATTTCAGACTCCCAACATGAAGCTGTATGATGGGACTACGGATCCTGAAGAGCATATTGCCCAGTATAGGGAAAGAATGGAGATTAACCCTATCCCTCCGGAGCTCAAGGAAGCATGCTTGTGCAAGGGTTTTGGGTCTACCCTGACAGGATCAGCCTTAAAATGGCTATTAAATGTCCCTCCTCACTCAATTACTTCGTTTGCTCATTTGGTTAATTTATTTAATAGTCAGTTTTCTTGCAGCCGGAGTTTTGAGAAACTAACCAGTGAGCTTTACAGGATAACTCAAGGGCCTCAGGAATCCTTGAGGGATTATGTGAACAAATTCAGTCGAGAATCCTTGGATATCCCACATCTTGATGTTGCAACAGCTGTGCAAGCTTTTAAGATGGGGTTGCAAAAGGATTCTCAGTTTTATGATCGAGGATTGCATTGCTTTAAGGAAAGAGATAAGTTACCTGTTAAGCAAGGGGTATCTGAAGGACTTGCTGGGAAGAAAGAAGAATAAGGGGCAGGATCCCGAGAAGGATCCTGAACGAGCAGCATCACCCCTAGCAGATGCCAAGATAATTAACTTTATTTCAGGAGGATCCGACATTTGTGGGACTTCGTATTCGGCGGCTAAGAGACATGCAAAGGAAGCTAAGAGTGAAAGGGGAGACAAACCAGTCAGGATGACTACCCTCACAACTGATAAAGTGATCACTTTCGATAGTGATGACAGGGATACTGTTCAGGATCCTCACCATGATGCTTTGGTAATAACATTATATGTGGCTAACCATTTTGTACGCAGGATACTGGTAGACAACGGTAGTTCTGTCAATATAATTCAGTTGGAAACATTGAAGAGGATGAATGTATCTCTGATGGACATTACTTCGAAGTCCACTGTGCTCGTTGGTTTCAGTGGAGAAGCTAGAAATACTGTAGGAGAGATAAAGTTACCAGTATACGTTGAAGGGGTCAACTCGATACAACGCTTCTGTGTGATGGACTCCTTATCCTGCTATAACATCATACTGGGAAGACCATGGATTCACGATATGAAGGCTGTGCCATCAAAATATCACCAATGCATCAAGATCCCTACCCCTTGGGGAGTTGTCAAGGTTGAAAGTGATCAGCAGGAGGCGAAAGAATGCTACTTATCCTCAATGAAATCCTCAACCAAGCCTAATCAAGCATAGCAATTAAAGATGCGGGCCCGGGATACCTTGGAAGCTTTGGAGCAGGATGTGAAGAAAATTATCCTGGATCGGGATAATCCTGATATCTCGGTGCTCGTAGGAACCAATATCCTTTAGGATATTGAAGAGCGGTTAACTAACTTTTTGAAATGCAGGATGTCGACGTTTGCATGGAAGCATGAGGATATGACAGGTATATCCAAAGACGTTATCACTCACAAACTTGGAATTGGCAGATCCTTCAAGCCAGTTCAGCAAAAAAGAAGGAAATTTGCTCCTGAGCGGAATACAATTATCCAAGAGGAAGTTGAAAGACTATTGAAGTCCAGGATGATCAGAGAAGTCAAGTTCCCAAGGTGGTTGGCAAATGTGGTCGTAGTGCAGAAGAAAAATGGGAAATGGAGAGTCTGTGTAGATTACACAGACTTGAATAAGGCTTATCCTAAAGATCCGTTCCCCCTTCCTCATATCGATGCAATGGTGGATGCTACTGCTGGGCATGAAATGTTAACGTTCATGGACGCATCCTCAGGATTTCAGCAGATTCAAATGGAGCCTTCGGATCAGGAGGATACTGCTTTCATGACACCAACAGGTATATATTGCTATACTGCTATGCCTTTCGGTTTGAAAAATGCAGGTGCAACATACCAGAGATTAGTGAACATGATGTTCAAAGATAAGCTGGGGGACACCATGGAGGTATTTATTGACGATATGGTGGTGAAATCTAAAAAGGCTGAGGATCACCTCCAGGATATCAAAGGAGCATTTGATATCCTGGATCAGTATAACATGAAGCTGAATCCTGCTAAGTGCCATTTCGGAGTGGGGGCAGGAAAGTTTCTTGGATATATGGTGACGAAAAGGGGGATAGAGGCAAGCCCGGAGCAGATTAAAGCTATCCTGGATATAAAATCACCCTCGAATATGAAGGATGTTCAACGGTTAACAGGACGAGTAGCAGCATTGAACAGATTTATTTCGAGATCCTCGGAAAAATGCAAGGAATTCTATGATATCCTCAAGAAGAATAAGAAGTTCGAATGGGGGGCAAAGCATGAAGCAGCCTTGCAGGATTTGAAGCGATATCTCTCAACTGCACCTCTATTGATGAAGCCAGAGAATGGTGAACCACTATCCCTATACCTCGCTGTATCAGGGAATGCTGTAAGTGCTGTTCTTATTAAGGATCATGAAGGTCAGCAGTATCCTGTTTATTATGTTAGTAAAAGTTTATTGGATGCTGAAACTAGATATTCTCATTTAGAAAAATTGATGCTGGCATTAGTTATGGCATCAACGAAGCTTAGACATTACTTTGAGACACATTGAATTCATGTTAAAACAAATTATCCTGTCAAAAATGTGCTTAGGAAACCAGAGATGTCAGGCAGGATGGCCAAGTGGTCAGTAAAGTTAAGTGCTTATGATTTAGTATATGAACCTAGAAATGCCATAAAGTCTCAGGCTTTAGCTGACTTTGTGGCTGATTTCAGTAGTGACATTCAGGATGAGGTAGACCTAGAAGTTCAACAGTTAGGAGAATCCTCAGGATCCTGGACATTATATACTGATGGTGCATCTAATGTAAGAGGAGTAGGATTGGGAATACTACTAAAATCGCCACAGGGGGACATATTACCCCAGGCTATTAGGTGTGAATTTCCTGCTACTAATAATGAGGCAGAATATGAGGCTTTAATTGCAGGATTAGAGTTGGCCAAGAATATGAGTATCAAGAATTTGCAAGTATATGTTGACTCCTTGTTAATTACTAACCATTTTAATGGATCCTATGCAGTCAAGGGTGAGAAATTAATCGAATACCTCGATATTCTCAAACAATTAGCAGGATATTTCGATGTTTTTACACTTGAACAGGTACCAAGGGAGGATAATGCTGAAGCAGATGCCTTAGCAAATCTGGGATCATCGATCAGGATACCAGAAGGGATCCAAATACCGATATTACATATCTTGTATCCTGCAACGAATCCTCAGGGTAAAGAAGTAGCGGGTATTCGGGATCCTGGAGCAGAATATACGGAAAATGATCCTAGCTCTTGGACGGCTCCAATTATAAAATATCTCAAGGAAGGAGATATCCCCGGAGATGAAAATCCTAAGGCATTTAGGATGAAGGTATCACGATTCACAATCATAAATAATGTTTTATACAAGAAATCTCTTGCAGGACCGTATTTGAGATGCTTGGAGGATCCTGAAGCCAAAGAAGCACTTCAGGATATACATGAAGGGGATTGTGGTAACCATACTGGGGGCAGGTCATTATTCTCAAAAGTATTAAGGACATGATATTATTGGCCGACAATGAGGAGAGATGCCACAGAATATGTTCGAAGATGTGATGCATGTCAAAGACATAGCAACATACTGCATCAGCCTGCTGAACCATTATATCCTATTGTTTCCCCTTGGCCATTTATGAAGTGGGGTATGGATATAGTGGGAAAGCTTCCAAAGGCTCCAGGAGGGAAGGTTTTTATGTTGGCAATGACAGATTATTTCTCCAAATGGGTTGAAGCCGAGGCATTTGTCCAAGTCAGGGATCAAGAAGTAGTATCCTTCATAAAGAGAAATATCCTGACCAGATTCGGAGTACCAGCCGAGATAATCTGTGACAATGGTTCTCAGTTTATAAGCAAGAGAACTACTGACTTTTGCAAGAGTTGGGGAATCAAAATGATAACATCTACTCTGGTACATCCTCAAGCGAATGGACAAGCAGAATCCTCAAACAAGATAATTGTCAATAACTTAAAGAAGAGACTTGGAGCCAAAAAAGGAAGATGGGCAGAAGAATTACCCTTTGTTTTGTGGGCTGATAGGACAACGGTAAAGAATGCAACAGGCCAAACCCCATTTTCCTTAGTATTTGGAGCAGAAGCAGTGATCCCGACAGAAATGGTGGTACCTACAGCAAGATCCAACCTCTGGGATCCTGAAAAGAATCCTGAAGTCCTATGCCAGGAGTTGGATACTATTGATGAGACAAGAGATGCAGCAAGGCTGAGGATGGCAGCATATCAACAAAGAATATCCAGAGCATATAACAAGAATATTAGGACCAAAAGATTTAAGGTTGGAGATTGGGTGTTAAGAAAGGCTTTTCAGAATACTACTAATCCTGCCGATGGCAAGCTAGCTCCAAAATGGGAAGGACCATATGAAGTTGAATCAGAAGCAGGGAAAGGAGCATATAGACTCAAGAATATGGAAGGGGATATGCTACCGAGATCTTGGAATGCTATACACCTTAAGCTTTATTTCAAGTGAGCTTAGAATTTAATTTCTAACTCAGGATGGTATGAATTCTATCTTTCTTAAATATGTTTGGTTTAATTTATTCTTTGAAATCCAATACTAACTTAAGCATCGGAGGGGTGTTAGCCAAGCTAACACCCACCTTAGTTTAAGGATGTTTTGCAGTATATGCTTCGGGATATAGCTCCAGGATGCTCACTCAGGATACTTCAGAAGATTAGAGGATTGGCCCCCTCTCTCACGTATAAGGGATCCTGATCCCTTCACAGGTTTAAAGGTATTCACCTTTCTTTCGAGTTGGGTTTAAACACTCCGCCTGGAGCGCAAGTTATTCGGGATTAGTCCAAGGTGGCGGGACCAGTCCATGTAAAAGTGGCTGACAATTTCGTTACTGTTGGCTATATCCTGAATCCTAAAGGTATATGAGGATTGATCACCCTCTCTCACGAAAGGGTATTTTCATACTCTCTAAGGTTTAAAGGTTCTCACCTTTCTAAGTCTTGGAGTTTATACACTCCCGCCTGTAGCGCACGAAAATTTGGGATTTCCCCCAGAATTCAAGTGATTTATTTCCAGTACATTCTTGGGTTTTACCCCTGTAACATGAAAAATTGTCTATACAACGGGGATTGATATCCAGAAGATTTCTAAGTGTTTGAAGACATTGTACACAGGGGACAATCCTACTAAGGCAATGGAGTAAAGCTTAAAGGATGAAGCTTGGAACTAATGCCCTAAATGTCTCAGTCAGGGGACATCTTCATTGGAAAAGTTGCAAAGGGAATGAGGTTTAATAATAGGGTTGTACCCTATCCCTGGTATGATCTTTCCTTTGTAAAACATCGTTTAAGTTTTTGACAACACTACGTTTGGTAAAAGGTTAAATATCCTGATATATTCTCAAAATATATTTTCGAAATACTTCTCAGAATATTTGAATAAAATATTTGAAACTAATACTAGTTTGAAACTTTGATCATTTAGGTATTATCAAAACAGGTTTTGGAAAAGTGGACTGTTTTTCACTCTTTAAAAAGCTTTCTACAAAGTTGAACGAATGTTTAGAAGTCCTATCTAATAAAAGTTTTTATAATATATCGCTGAGCATATTAATCAGGATATTTTCATAAGATAACAATACAAAATTTTTACAAAGCTAAGAGTTACATTAAGTAATGCAAGGCAACAACAAATAAGTCACGAGATAGTTATATTATTAACAAGTCAAAAGTTGTGCTTTTGGTTTCACCTTAAACCAAGGCCCATCCGCCAAAAGCACGATTAGTTTTTACCATACCTACGTAACGGTTGAAGGTTTTATCTCAAAACGAAACCTGTCCACCTTCAAGCGCTACGAAATTCAAAACAGATTATACTAACTGATGACCAAGGGCTTCATCCTAAAACCTGGGACCCATCCACCTTTGGTCATCGCATTGTTCTAATGCAGGAAATATAAATTGTTCAAAGACAGGAAATGTAAATTGTTTTTCACAACCACAACCATGAGATTTAAAAAAAAGTGGGCTCCGGCCTTGGCACGTATATCCATCATCGCCCACTACGCCGCTTAAGAAGCGGCGCCTTCCTGATCAGCAACTTCTTTCCCAGTATTCGCACCAGCATCAGCTTCAGGATTCTTCTCGGCATCATCACCAGCATTGGTCACCTCCTCTGCCGCCTTAGAAGGCTCTTCACCAGCATGATTTGCAGGATGAGCAACGGGATGACCTCCGAGATCCTGTAGTTTCCCTTCCCAAGCTTTTACGTTCCAGGAGGGGCATTCAAAGCCCAAATCCCTGGCCTCATAAGCCATCCTTATCCTGGCTTGGAGAAGAGAGATGACCACGGATGCTTTGAGACTGTCCCGATATGAACTCATATCCTGCTGGTATTGGAGAAGGGCGGCATCTAGATTGGCTTGGGCATCCTCTTTGACCTTGTGGAGGGCAGCTTGATGTTCCTGGGTCATTGCCTTGTACTTGTCCTCATAATGCTGGGACTTGGCAGCTGCAATTGTTCCTTGATCAGCTATGGTGGCTTCAGTTTTTTCGAGTTTGATCTGCAGCATCTTATTAAGCCCACAGGCGTCTTCATACAAATGCCTGAGACGTTCCAAGCCCTGCAGTTAAAGATACAGGTATCGGCGTAAAATGAACAGGATAATGATTAACATATGTGTTCAGGATATTGGAAGGGAATTTTTACCTGCTTGAGGAATGAAGTAGCTTCACTAAACCGATGATTCTCGAGAGAGAATGTCTCAAAGGCGGCTGGAGAATCCATTTCTTTCCTCTTCCGGGAACTAGAGGCCCGGGTCCTGGATGCTGGAGGGGCTTTAGAAGTAGTAGTAGTCTTTGAAGTGATGGACTTCGGTGTGGCAGATGGCTTCGGCTTAGGTTCTTGTTTGGCAGGCACAAGGCTGGAGTAACTGTCCAACTCGTCAAGTTGGAAGCCTTCGAGGTTAATAACTGGCACTGCCCATGGGAAGATGCTTTAAGCTTATTATATCTCTAAAAATAATAATCAATTTAATATAAAAATAATTCCTGAAATTATGCTTACCAGACATGTTGGAACTTGATCTTTGACTTGAGCTTGTGAGTAACAGGTTAAAGGTTCTTTCACCCTCTGGAAGCTTGTAGATCTCTTTTATTCTCCCTTCCGATTCAGCACTAGGAGGAGCTAGTTCTTTAAAGTTTGCTGCAAGAAAAGAAATAAACATATCAGGGTGTTGGTTCAGGATGGAGGTTCGGGATATGATTAGGGATACTCCTAAAAACCCTAACTCCTACCGGAAGTCAACCATCTTTTAGGGAGGTCAAAACCCTTATCAATGGAGTCTCTTTTCACAAAAAAGAATTTTCTTGTCCACTTATCCTCGTTCTTGGTAGCCTTGAGGATGAGAGGGTCTTTGGAAATAGAGAATAGAAGGAATCGGCTGGAACCATGAGATCTTAAACGATAAGCCATCGGCAAATCCTCAGTGCACAGGTCAGGCATATGGCGAGCCTTAATTCCTTCCAAGGTGAGTAATATGCGCCAAACCATGGGCATGATTTGGGCAAAGCTAACACCCGTAAGTTCGAAGAAACGAGAAATAAAAGGAGAAAACGGGTATTGAAGTCCTATAGAGAAAGGATAGGCAAAAAAGCAGACCCATTCGTCGGAACAAAAGTCCGATCGGACCTCTCGGTCGAATAGATGGAAGATTGTCCCGGCGGGAAAGGCACCGGAAGCTCGTAGGGCCGCGATATCGGAATTGTCGAAAGAACACACCTCTTTTGAAGGTTTTTGAAGCAAATTCTGTTTATGAAAGGTGGAAACAGAGTCCGCCATTTGCGATCTGGTACGGGTCGCCATGGAAGATCACAATCGGAGAAAAGGAGATATAAACAAGGAAAATAGAAAGGATAGAGAGAAAAGTACCTGATATTCGGTTGAAGATAAGGATAACCATAATGAGGAGTCCCTCGGTTAATATAAGCTGAATGTAGGGGGTAAAGATTAAATAACGCCTTGGAAGTTGCACCACTGTCATTTCAAGGGTCTAGTCGTATTGATTGCCTTAAGTTATGAGATAAAACTTTTAAAATATGTCCGTTGGATTGGTATACTGACCGATATATTTGGGGACAATTGTTATGGCTCATTTTCTAAGCATACACATCTTGAACTATATCCTGCTTTTAATTGTTTATCTGTGATCAGGATACTGGACGGGGATATTGCCAACATCCTGGGTGATATCCTGAGGTATATCGAATTAATCACGTGCAGGTTAAAGACTGGGACTTGCCAACGGTCAAATGGACTCCATCTCCTCAAGACTCGGGCGTATTTGTTAAAGGAGAGACGTTGAACCCGAAAGACCAGGTCTACAACGTTCGACTAAGGAATATTCGTTGGATCCCAGTTATGTAGGATAGTTAGTTACATTTGTTTTACTATAAATAGATGGGGGCGGATCATATTAAGGCACAACGCAACTTTCACACACTCTCAAACACTTCTGCTTTCTAGCTTTCAACAATCACTACACACAAACACTTGTAATCGAATTACATTGTAACACCTAGTTGATCCGCACCACATCCTGCACTGTATCCTGATATTTGAAGCAATAGAAGAACAAGGCAGCTGCGATTGTCAGCTCCCGAGGTTTTATGCCGGCGATCTAGATTGATCAAGGGCTTTCCTCGTACATCACGTGTCAACCTTTACATTTTTGCTCATTGTTTGATTGTAGATACAGCTCGATATCCTGAGCCGTATCCTGAAACTGTTTTCATAACTAATTTGGTTAACACATTTTTCACACATAATATTAGCACACTACCTCACTTAACTAATTTGATCACTAAATTGCTTCGGTAATTTTTGACCAAAACAATGATCAAACCTCACTAATAAAAGAAGACCTATTTGAAATTAACATTACACCGGTTCCATGTTTCTTTCAAAATTCGTTTATTAGTAATGTCACAATTGATAAAGATCTTTGTGTTAACATAATGCCTAACTACATTTTCGAAAAATTAAGTATTAGTGATTTTTCTCCACTTCAAATACCCATTTTTCTATCCAATCGGAAAGTAATAAAATCAATCGGTGTAGTTGAGGATGTCTTGGTTCAAACAAATCAATTGGTAATCCCGACCGACTTTGTCATCCTCGATGACGTTCCTCTAGTGTTGGGACGACCATTTGTAAAAACTCACGAAGCTTTGAAAAACCGGAAGTACAACAATTTACCTCTCCAATTAGAGGCTTTTAAAAGAAGTGTCGATCTTGAGCGGTCAATGAAATATCCATTCGGCAATAATGACCCCCTAATTGAATATGAAGATGAACCACCCGATACAAGTGAAAAGACTGACCACTTTGTTGAAGAAGAGGTCGCCATAGAACAAACTTTTAAAGTTCTTGATAAAAATGAGCAACCAAATAAGGAGTCTCCTAAAGACCCACCACTTGAGCTCAAAGAACTTCCAAAAGGTTTGGAATATGCTTTTCTAGACAAAGATGGTAGTTTACCTGTAATTATTTCGTCTAAATTAGATAGCTTAGAAAAAGAAAAATTAATTAGTCTTTTGAAAAAACACAAAAACGCGATCGCTTGGAAACTTGTAGACATTAAAGGAATAAGTCCTTCCATGTGCACGCACAAAATTTTAATGAATGATGACTACAAATCGGTGATACAACCACAACGTCGAGTAAATCCAAATGTTCAAGAAGTGGTTAAAAACGAAGTCATCAAATTACTTGACGCCGGACTTATCGATCCTATCTCCGATAGTCCTTGGGTGAGTCCCGTCCAAGTAGTTCCAAAGAAAGGAGGTATGACGGTAATAACTAATGAAAAGAATGAATTAATACCAACAAGAACCGTCACAGGATGGAGAGTATGTATAGATTATAGACGATTAAATGAAGCAACAAGAAAAGATCACTTTCCTTTACCCTTCATTGATCAAATGTTAGAAAGATTATCCGGTCATAAATTTTACTGTTTCTTGGATGGTTTTTCAGGTTACTTTCAAATCCCGATAGCACCCGAAGACCAAGAAAAGACAACTTTCACGTGTCCCTGTGGAACTTTTGCTTATCGACGCATGTCGTTTGGTCTATGTAATGCCCCCGCAACATTCCAACGTTGCATGGTAGCCATTTTCCACGACATGATAGAAAAGACAATGGAAGTCTTCATGGACGCCTTTTCTATCTTTGGGGATTCATACGACCAATGCCTCGATAACCTTGAACGAATGCTATCCTGATGTGAGGAAACTAACCTCGCCCTTAATTGGGAAAAATGCTGTTTCATGGTAACGGAGGGAATAGTACTCGGTCACAAAATCTCAAGCGAAGGAATGGAGGTGGATCGAGCCAAAATAGATACCATTTCTAGATTACCACCTCCATCCTCCGTTAGAGCCATCAGAAGTTTCCTAGGGCATGCCGGATTTTATAGGCAGTTTATCAAAGACTTTTCTAAAATTTCAAGGCCTCTAACAAAATTACTTGAAAAAGATGCTCCTTTCATCTTTGACAAGGATTGCAATCAAGCATTTCTAACCCTAAAGGAAATGTTAGTCAATGCACCTATCATGATAGCGCCTGATTGGAAATTTCCTTTCGAAATCATATGCGATGCAAGTGACTTTGCAGTTGGAGCTGTCTTGGGACAAAGAAAAGAAAAGCATTTCCACCCAATTTATTATGCTAGTAAAACACTTAATGACGCACAAGAAAATTACACAACAACTGAAAAAGAATTACTAGCTGTGGTATTTGCTTTTGATAAATTTCGTTCTTATCTTGTTCTTTCTAAAACTATAGTCTATACAGATCATGCAGCCATTCGATATCTCTTCAAAAAGCAGGACGCAAAACCACGTTTGATTCGGTGGATTCTACTCCTCCAAGAATTCGATATTGAAATCAAAGACAAAAGAGGAGCAGAAAATACCGCAGCAGATCATCTTTCGTGCTTAGAAGACCCAGCTTTGGAGGCAACCAGGGACGAGCAAATCAACGAAAAATTTCCGACTGAGTCCCTAGAAATGGTGGAATACAAAGAAGAACCATCGTACGCCGACTATGCTAACTACCTAGCTAGCGGTATAGTCGCAAAAGGTTGGCCACATCATCAAAGAAAAAAATTCTTTGCTAATGTGAAACACTATTTTTGGGAAGATCCATATCTTTTCAAAATGTGTGTCGACCAACTCATCTGACGATGCGTCCATGGTAACGAAGCACGAAGAATTCTCCGCCATTGTCATGAAGGTCCATACGGAGGGCATCATGGTGCCGCTAGTACCGCACGAAAGGTATTTGATTCAGGATTTTATTGGCCGACCATTTACAAAGACGCCCAAAATCTTGTTAAGACATGTGACGCTTGCCAAAGAACAGGTAATATTTCTTCCAAAAACGAAATGCCACAAAATGGCATTCTTGTTTGTGATATTTTTTATGTGTGGGGGCTCGACTTTATGGGACCTTTCCCACCATCGAAAGGAAACAAATATATACTTGTGGCAGTAGACTACTTGTCTAAATGGGCCGAGGCCGAGGCACTTCCAACGAATAATGGAAGAGTCGTGGTAAGATTTCTGAAAAAATTATTCTCTCGTTTTGGCACACCTAAAGCATTAATAAGTGATAGATGTACCCATTTTTGCAACCATCAACTTGAAAAAATTTTAACAAGATATAGGGTCTATCACCGGGTCTCAACGGCATATCACCCTCAAACAAACGGACAAGCCGAAGTGACTAATAGAGGTTTAAAACGAATACTTGAAAAAACCGTAGGGTTAAATAAAAAGGAATGGGCGGATAAATTAGATGATGCTTTATGGGCTTTTCGAACTGCTTATAAAACAACAATAGGTACAACCCCATATAAGCTAGTCTACGGAAAAAGTTGTCACTTGCCAGTAGAAATTGCACACAAAGCCTACTGGGCAATCAAAAATGTAAACTTAGATTTAGAATTTGCTGGTAAAAATCGATTTAGTCAATTAAATGAATTAGACGAACTAAGGAATTATGCATACTCAAACTCCGAAATTTATAAGGAAAGAATGAAAAATTTGCATGACAAACATATTAAACCTAATGAATTTCGAGTAGGAGATCTAGTTCTTTTATTTAATTCACGACTTCGATTGTTTCCTGGTAAATTAAAGTCTAGGTGGTCAGGACCTTTTTTCCATCACCCATATTTTCCCACACGGTGCAGTAGAAATTAAATCTCGAAATGGACCTCCATTCAAAGTCCGGCCAACGGCTGAAACTCTATCAAGGATTCATTGAGGATGAAGAGGAAGAGATCTCGTTTCAAACGGTTGGAGAATAAAAGCAACAACATCATACCTGGTAAGTTACGAACAAACGGGATGACATGTAAATCGGTAAGTCTTCTAACCAAGTTTTGGAAAAAACAAGGGCACTCACACGAGCACTAAAAAAAATAAATAAATAATAATATTTTTTCAAAACTTTGCTCGGCATGGGGCCGTGTCCGCACTGCAGTCGGGATAAAACCCCTTTTTCATAACAGTTACTTCATTCCACACGCCCCGTTTCCCCAAAAACGCTCTGGTTCCAGGCGATTTTCCGTAAATTTTCGACGTATCCTCTTGTTCTAACAACATCAAGGTATGATTCTATCACTTTTAGTAGTTAGATTAGTTACTTGCATGTAGTTAAAACACCAAAAATTTGGGGAAAAATCTAGGGTTCTTGAAGTTCATCCGGATCGAACCTCAAATTTTTGTTTAGATCTGTTAGCATTTAGATAGATTAGTGTTAAGGGAAGTAAATCCACTTGTATTGTTCATAGATTCGCCCGATTTCTCATAAAAACCCCAAACCCTTGTTTTTTAACCGAAAAAGATAAAACTGAATGGGTAAACGGGTTATTTTGAGAAAAACGGCACTTGGGGTTTCATTTTCGGGGAAAACCGCACCTGTTGGACCAAAAATTTTCAAGTTTTCGAAACTGGGACGAAAAATGGAATTTTGGTGTAACAGACGCCTGGACACGGGGCCGTGTCCGCTGAACACGGGGTCGTGTCCAGCACCCTGTTTGCAGTATTGTCCGAAAATGCTAATGTTTCGTGCTAATTTTTGGTTTATTCTTTCAGATGGCAAGGAAGTTCACAAGGTTTAACGCAAATGAGCTCGATGCTAGGGCTAGATACGAAGTACTTCAAACAAGGCCGGAGGAATACCCAAGGCAAGCATGCACGGATTTGTTAACATTGGTGAACCAACTCGACCGCTTCAACAGCCTTGTCACGGGACCTCTAAGAGTCGCTTTAACAACTCGACTCCGTTCCGTCCACGAATGCACTTTGGAATTCTATAGCACCTTCACATTCAACTCAAGGTGCGACCCATTCGACAATGATGGGGTAGCATTCCGATGTGGCGGAACGAGGTATTCGATCTCTATGGCACAATTTGGGTCGATTGTCGGGTTGTATGCGGAAGAGGATGCAGGTAACGAGGAAAATACCGGAGGGATGCGAGAGATCGACGAGAAAGATCGCCAAGCCGCGTGGGCTCAGATTGGCGAAGGGTATTACAATCCAAGCAGTACTAAGAGCACGAAGTTGAGGGATCCGCTCTACCGATATATACATAGGCTCCTCGGCTACTCTCTTAGTCAAAGACATGATAGCGGCGGCGTCGTTGGGTTAAGAGATCTAGTTGTCCTCCACTATATCCATAACCGCAGACACCTTGATGTTCCTTTCCTCATGCTCCGAAACATGCATCTGAACCGCCTTGCTTCTGCACCAACCCCTATCTTCTTTGGAGGATGGGTGTACTGTATTTTCAAACACTTCACCAACATACCTAGGTCATTTGGTAGAAGCCCATGGTCGGGAAGAGTAGATATACACATTTGCCGCTCAATGAACCTAATTTATGAGGCTGAAGACGGGACGGTAAGCTTTCAAAGGATGCAAGGTCATGCATGGAACCCGCAAGAAGCACTTGTCCTCCACGCTCCACAACATCATCAGTACCAATACCAGCCCCATGGTGATCCGGGCCAATCCTCCTCCTCAGGAGGTGGTTTTCCTAACTTTCAAAGTTTACATGATTTGTTGTAGGAAAACCTCATGTGCACCAGGAACACCTACAATATGGCAAGCAACACGTACAACCGGGTTGGGGCAATCGAGAGAAATATATCTGATATCCAAGATGATACTGGAAATATTCGGGAGTACATTGCAGGGCATGGGGGAGATAATGATGATGATGATGATGATGAAGATGAGGACATGGATTAGGAGGGAGGAGCGGAGGAAGAAACAGTTGGTTGGTGATTCCCCAGGTTAACCTTTTTCTATCTCGAACAATTTAAGGCCTGCGTGCCAAGTGTTGAACAATTTACTTTCCCTAACTTCTTTTATTTTCTGCACTTATTTTCCTTTTTCTCTTAACTTTGTTGACATGGATGATTGAACTTGTTAAATTAGGATGTTTGCTATGGTGTCGTATAGTGTTTGTTGATTAAGCAGGTACATACGAGGCTTAGAGCACTAAGCATTAGTGCTACTAAAGCCGGGACAGGAAAACCAAAGAAAGAAACCTGTTTTCCAACCTTGCAGATTGTCCACACGGGGCCGTGTCCAGCCGACACGCCCTCGTGCCCACTCCCCCAAACCTGCTGTTTGTTTTAATTATGCAGACTTTGACAGACACGGGGTCGTGCCCAGCCGACATGCCCCCGTGTCCACCTTCTGTAAGTTTTCGTTACTGGCACCTGAACACGGGGTCGTGTCCAACGAACACGGGGCCGTGTTCAGCGCCCAGTAACACAAAATTTTTGCTTTTTCACACCTTTTTACACATTAAACCAACCTAAAAACTTATTTTTGGGACACAATGAGGACAATGTGTAATTTAAGTGTGGGGGGGATGCTAAAACCTTGAATCTTGCAAGTCCTAAATACAAGCCTTACACAAAACTCTATTGGAACCGCTAATCACCCCAACATATTTGATGTGTGCAAAATGCAACATATAAATTACATATAAATTACAGTTACCTTCATAGTGTAAAATACTTTTAGACGACTCACCCAGTAACAAGCGTCGGTTTTCGTTATGTGTTGATGCAACATAAGCACACTTTTTAGACGACTCACCCAGTAACAAGCGTAACGAAAATCAGCACGAGAGTGTGTAACTCAGCACGGGACATAAGAAACTAGTTATTAAAGTCGTTAATACAAAACCAGCATGGGAGTTTTTGGCGCCGTTGCCGGGGACAATGGATCAGCACAGTTTTTGGCGCCGTTGCTGATTTTCGTTATACTTGCACGGGAGTTTTAGACACCACACTCCCGTGTTAGATCAGCACGGAAGTTTTTTGGCGCCGTTGCCGGGGACAATGGATGATGGTGGTGGAACTCAGCACGGGCCGTGTAATTACATATAAATTACAGTTACCTTCGTAGTGTAAAATGCAACATATTTTAGACGACTTACCCACTAACAAGCGTAGAGTGTGTGAGTCGTCTCGGGATGAAAAATATGCACGGGAGACAACATATTTTTCATATGCAGCACGGGAGTGTGTTTACATATAAATTACTCGTTATGCTTGCATATTTTTTCACACACTCTACGTTGTGGTTATGTGTAATTTACATGTATTACATCAACACACTCCCGTGCTGCATATTTTTCATAAACGCTTTTCGCACTTTTTACTTGGTTTTGTATTAAACCGACGCTTGTTACGTTTAATAACTCGTAAGCCCTTTTTACAGTTACCTTCAACGTCTAATTAAATACATCCATTGGTGGATTTAAAATAAATTACATGTAGTTTTTAAACATCCCGAGACGACTCACACACTCTACGATGGACAATGGATGATGGTGGTGGATGATGGTGTTATGGTGGTGGTGGGTGGTGGATGAAGTGTGAGAGAGGTGGTGTGCCAAGGGATGTAATTTATTTTAAGCCCTCATAGACAGTGTTAGGTGTATATGTAGTTTTTAACCTCCATAGCAAACATCCCTTGTTACGCTTTTTTTTTTTTTTTGCAACTTTTATTTTGATGAAGCTTTTATTCAAACAAAGTTATTTTTGATAAACTTGTTTGTTTATTTTCTTTTGCTTCATCATCAACATTTTTTTTTTTGAAAAGTCATATGAAAAACCGAGCTAGTTACTAAAACAAAGGTTTAAAAATGAAAAAAAGTTTTGGTGGGTAAAAGGGTGTTTGGTTTGGGTTATGAAATGAAAAGGTTTAGGCTCAAAGGGGCTAACTAGGGGGATTTTGGGTAGGTGGTAAAAAAAAGAAAAAATAATGGTGTAGAAATAAAAAGGGTTAGTCCTAATGCCTCCATCATTTACTTACTCGGGTTTAAGTTGTTAAGGACCGGGAATGCATCGTCGTGGCAAGTTCTAGAGTCGTAAGAACCAAGCGGCTATTCACACAAGAAACGAAAAATGAGCATTTAGTTTAATGATGTGTAATTGTATGCTCAATAAAGGCTCAAAACTCACTTTTGTGGGAACGGGTTTTTATGTGATCAAGTATATATAATCAAATTTTAACTAAGTTTGTCATGCCTTTTCATAATTTTCTTATGTTGGTTCTTTTTATCACGACGCCATCGGTTATAAATTTGTAAAAATAAAATCTTTTTTAGAATTTGAAATTCCCAAGTTAAACCTAGACAAGTAAAAAATGAAAATTTTTGAAAAAATTCGGGGTGATTAGCGGTTCCAATAGAGTTTTGTGTAAGGCTTGTATTTAGGACTTGCAAGATTCAAGGTTTTAGCATCCCCCTCACACTTAAATTACACATTGTCCTCAATGTGTCCCAAAAATAAGTTTTTAGGTTGATTGAATGTGTAAAAAGGTGTGAAAAAACAAAAATTTTGTGTTACTGGGCGCTGAACACGGCCCCCTGTTGTCCGGGCACGGCCCCGTGTTCAAGTGCTAGTAACAAAATGGAATTAAGAGAAACAGAAGCCTGGACACGGGGGCGTGTTGGGTGAGCACGGCCCGTGTCCAGTTTACCTGAACTGGGTATTTCTGCACACGGTGCAGCACGGGGCCGTGTTGGGCGGACACGGCCCGTGCCGAACTTACTGTAAACGAAGAAATTTTGTCGGATGGTCCTGTTTTCCTGCATGGGGTGCTGGTTCAAGCTTCCCTTGTTTCCTTTGCCATCTCAAGTGTGTTTTATTCATTTCAACACCTTCCAAACACCAAATTAACTAAAACCATCATTCATTACGTCATAGAGAAAATTACATAGTAGTCCTAAAAATTAAAATACTAGATAGTTAGGTCAAAGAAACACAAGAAATCTAAACCAAGAAGTTCTAGCCTACTACTTATTCTATTAGCAAAATTTCCGTAAAGGTAAATCTTTCGGTTAAATGTGGCTTGACAAACTTCTTTCTCCGGGCATGGGTTCCTCACACGTCGGCGAGCCATTCTTCGATCTCCCTAGGGAGAAGAAAAGAGGGCTCATTAGCATTGGTTTGAGGAGGTGCAACTTCCACCGGGATTTCTTGGAGTTCTTCAAGAGGAGGTTCCGCCGGAATGTCGTCCCAACCGGTAGGATTGTGGATTCCAAGTGCTAGGTTCCAATCCTCTTGAGGGAGGATTGGTTCCATGGGAGGTGTTACAAGAATGTTTAACCTCTGGTGCAAGAGGTTTATTTCTTGAAAACTGTTTTCCAACCCCACCGAGAGATAATTTATACGGTCTATGAGGACCTCCTCTACCGAAGTCATCTCGTCAAGGGCTTCACGTAGCGCCATCACGTATCTTACGAGAGTTGCTTCAATCGATGGCCTCCTTTCCTTCGACTGTTTCTGGAGTGCGCAGAAGAGGTTCCACTGTTTTGGCTAGACATTCTACGAAAACAAACCAAAAAAAGTTCATTTTAATGAAACAGTACTACGGACACGGCCCCGTGCTCAATGAGCACGGCCCCGTGTTCAACTTTCTGCAGATTTTTAGAACAAGGAATCTTGGAGTTTCAAATTATTTTCCCAACTTATGAAGCTTTTTTGAGCAGAAATAACTTAAAAAAATGTTGTGTAACTTATTTTTAACCAGATTCCTTGAACAAAATTCAACAAACATCACAATAAAGCTTGAAATCAAGCTTTAATGGAGTTGTTGTTGCAAGAAAGATGAAGAAGAAGGTAATGGATAAAAGAGGAAAGGATAAGATGTTTGTTAGAACCTTCTTTTAGAACATACCTAGGATGGTAAGTTAGAAAATCCTTTCAAATCTCTGTCCCTGGATGGTCCAAATGTGCAGGATTCTTGGCTGCGTTTATAGAAAACGACAGCATGCTGGACACAGCCCCCTTGTCGGCTGGACACGGCCCCGTGTGCAGGCAAGATCCTGACACGTTTTATCCGTATTCTGACAGAAGTCAGAAGGGAATCTTTCGGTGGACACGGGCCCGTGCTGACCTGGGCACGACCCCGTGTCGGAGGGCTGTTTATGAAGTTTGTCTATTTTTAAGGAATTTTTCCGCATCGGGCGGTTCCTTACTGGATGGAACAACCCCAAAGTGCCTAAGATACCGTAATTGTTCTAGATTAAGAGGAGAACGCAAGAGGTTGTCGGTGAGGGTGATTCCTATGCTATATGTAGGTTGACAAGTCCAACCCTTTTCCGGGCTCTCGTTAAAGAAGGTGTATGTCGAATCGCTCAGGTCTATGTATGCATCGAACGAAGTCGATGGGGAGTCCTTCACGGCACAATCGACACAGGGACGACTATCGCTCAAGTCCTCACTAGAGTTAGAAGTATCGTCGGAAACAACGAAGTTGTTTGAATGCGGTTCCAACACTTCTTCTTGGCTATTGTCCTGGAAAAGATCATTGAAATCTTTCCTAAGTTCTTTTAACCAATTAAGAATTAGATCTTCTAATTGAAATAATCCATCGAGAAGCATTTCTCCTAGAAAATCTGGTTGGGAGCATTCGAGGGAGAGATAAGGATTATTTTTACTTTCGCCCCTCTTAAGGATACAAGGAAATGATGGGTCTATATAGTGGGGTTTATAATTTAGAAAATAACATTCTAATTCCTCATGGGTACCACCACATAATTGACACCACGTACCATAAGAATGCTGAAAGTAAAAAGTATCAGTATCACTCATGTTTGTGTCAGAAATTACCAACCGTCGGGATCTTACGGTTCTGTTTTCAGTAACTGAAACTTGGGCACGGGGGCGTGTTGAGTGGGCACGGCCCCGTGTTCAGCTTACTGTCTTACTTAAAACAAGATTGCCAGTTCCAATGATTGGGCACGGGGCGTGTTCAGCGGGCACGGCCCGTGCTGAGTTCTGCAGAAGCTGAAAAACTAAGAAAATCCAAAAAAAAAAATTGAAAAATAAGAAAAAATGATTAGGCCGCGGATTCCTAACTTTCTTAAAATCCTTGTGTCCCCGGCAGCGGCGACAAAAACTTGATGCGTGTCAGGTGTATATGTAGGTTTAAGTATATTTTAAGCCCTTTTTACACTTTTTTTAGCCAAGTTTTAAATTTATAAAACACGATATTTACTAACACTAAACACACATATGGGCAAGTGCACCCATCGTGAGCGTAGTATAGTGTTGGTAAGATACCGAGGTCGTCCAAGGACACAAGAGCTTTTAGTACCGGTTTATCCTCAACGTCTAATCAAATCAAAAAGTTTAGAAAAATGTTTTAAACTAAGTAAAATAAAAACTAACTAAAATGCTGAAAATAAAAATAAAAATAAAAACAGATAGACAAGATGAATCACTTGGTTCTGACTCGTGTATAGTGTAACCTTTGATTATTTCCGCACTTTTGCACTTATTTAAGAGATTATCTTAGTTATTGTAGTAGGCCCCTCTTTTGAAGGTGACGTTACCCTCAACCCAGTAGTTTGAGTCAGCAAGGATACAATCCTAAAGGGTCGGATTATTGAAAGATAATTAATTAAGTTATTAATGCAAATTATGGTAGGCCCCTCTTTTGAAGGTGACGTTACCCTCGACTAAGTAGTCTGAGTCAGCAAGGATACAGTCCTAAGTAGCCGGGTTATAGTATTAATAGTAGTTTAACTTATGAGGGGATCAAAGAGTTTGGACCCCCGCCATCCAATACCGTTAAGTATTGAAGGAGGTCCTACTAAATTTAACCCAGGTCCCTTGCAGGATCTCTAAACGCTGAACAACGGCAAGACTCTTACCAAACCGTTCCCTTAACCCCCGACCAGGTAGCCAACATACCTCCATATAGACCGTGGAGATATGAATGGTGAAAATCTTTTATTTTATATAGACAGTAAAATAATGCCAAGACACCACGGACAAACGATAAGGGAGAATCACCTTCAACATAAGAAACTAGTTATTAAAGTCATTAATACATAACCAATTAAAAAGTGCGAAAAGATTAAAAATAAAAAGTATTACACTAGACACTTGTCTTCACCAAGTGATGTAAGAGACTTAGGCAAACATGGCCTTGATTGTCAAGAACTCTTACGATCAATCTTGGATCCCGAGACGACTCACACACTCTACGATGGACAATGGATGACGGTGGAGGATGATGGTGTTATGGTGGTGGTGGGTGGTGGATGAAGTGTGAGAGAGGTGGTGTGCCAAGGGATGGTTTGAGCTTGTGCCAAGCACTCCTATTTATAGGCTGAACAGAAGCTCGGGCACGGCCCCGTGTCCAGTGGGCACGGCCTCATGTCCACATCCTTCTCTTTCTTCATTTATTGCAGCTTGTCTTATTAGTTGACCACGCCCCCGTGTCCGCTGAGCACGCCCCCGTGTGCAGAAGCATATCTGTACTATGAAGATTTGCCTGGATTCTGCGAATCTTATAGTTGACCACGGCCCCGTGCCCGCTGAGCATGGCCCCGTGGTGGGCAATAGAAACTTCTACCACTTTGTCTTTTCTGCTGACACTTGGGCACGCCCCCGTGCTGGCTGAGCACGGGGCGTGTTCAGTCTTCTGTCTTCTTGTTTTGCTTGGGAAGATGCTGTCGTGGGGTCGGGCATGTCACGTTTGTTCATTTTCTTGTATTTATGTTAGATTTTGCTGTCTTTTTGCTTCTTTTGTTAATTTGAGCTCATTTAATCCTGAAAATACAAATGGAAGACAAAAGCACACTTTTTCCAACATTAGTACTAAAAAAGGGTTAGTTTTATGCCACAATTGATGTAATTTATATGTTGCATTTTGCACACATCAAATATGTTGAAGGGATCAAGCGTTTATATGTTGCATCAACACACTCCCGTGCTGATTTTCGTTATGCTTGCATAAGCACACTTTTTAGACACCACACTCTACGCTTGCAAGTCCTAAATACAAGCCTTACACAAAACTCTATTTGAACCGCTAATCACCCCAAATTTTTTTCAAAAATTTTCAATTTTCTTTACTTGTCTAGGTTTAACTTGGGAATTTCAAATTCTAAAAAATGTTATATTTTTATAAATTTACAACCGATAGCGTCGTGATAAAAAGAACCAACATAAGAAAATTATGAAAAGGCATGACAAGCTTAGTTAAAATTTGATTATATATACTTGATCACATAAAAACCCATTCCCACAAAAGTGAGTTTTGAGCCTTTATTGAGCATACAATTACACATCATTAAACTAAATGCTCATTTTTCGTTTCTTGTGTGAATAGCCGCTTGGTTCTTACGACTCTAGAACTTGCCACGACGATACATTCCCGGTCCTTACCAACTTAAATCCGAGTAAGTAAATGATGGAGGCATTAGGACTAACCCTTTTTATTTCTACACCATTTTTTTTTTTTTTTACCACCTACTCAAAATCCCCCTAGTTAGCCCCTTTGAGCCTAAACCTTTTCATTTCATAACCCAAACCAAACACCCTTTTACCCACCAAAACCTTTTTCATTTTTAACCCTTTGTTTTAGTAACTTGCTCAGTTTTTTTTTCATATGACTTTCCTAAAAAAAAAAAAAGTTATAACGAAAACCGACGCTTGTTACGCTTTTCGCCCTTTTTTTCTACTAACCACTAACCACTAACCCAACCACCTACCTTTAACCCAAACCTAACCCTTCACCCAAAAAGTCCTCTTGATATTTACAAAGGTATCTATAATATATTAAAAAGGAAAAGTGATGTACAAGATGGTAATTTTGCCATGCGTATCAATTTTAAAGCAACATGTACAAGGTGCTTAAAGCCATGGAAATTGGAATTCCCACAAAGTTTAAGACGCCTAAAAGGGCAATTGTGGGATTTAAGTCTGAGATTAGCATTGAATATAATTGTAACCCACGACCAGTTTTCATACCAATCGTCCTGCCTTCAATTAGTCGCTTCAATCCTCCCCTCCGTTTCCATCCCACCCTTGTTAAGCTATGGTTCATGATCAGAAAGAGAGAGAGAGAGAGAGAGAGAGCGACAAATCGGAAGCGATTGGAAGCAAGATCGATTTAGAAGCAGGCCCGACCAGAAGCTAGCACGACGACAACGCTGTTGTTCAGGTTTCTAGGGTTTCAAATGTTGTGAAATTTGGGGATCTAGGTTTTCTAGGGTTTCGTATTTACTGGATGGTTGTCGACGATATGGTGCGAAACCCATCAGATTCAGACATAGATATAACTTTTTGATGTGGTTCAAAAGGTATGTGATTATCTGATTTTCAATTGTTGTAATTGTAATGCTTCCTAATCTTACTATTTAAATTCTTTTTGCAGTTCTGTATTTAGAGAGCTGAAAGCACATGATAAAGGATTTAAAGACTTTTGTGATGAATGTCAAAGCCAGAAGAGTGCTAGGCGTAATGAGTGGGTGGCTCTGGATTGAAGATTGATTCGTTTGGAGTGGTATGAGTTTTCATTCTTTTGTCAAAATTGTACATTGTAAGGTATGACTTTTAGGGATCCGGATGCAACTTTGGAAGATCTTCAGAAGCCTGGTTAGATGATGAACGTCAGTATGTATGAAGATGCTTATCATGTTTTAACTTGCTAGACTTGTATGTGCATTACTTGACAATATTTTCTTTTTCAGAATGTTTATTGGCCTGTAGAAACTGCTTGTTCGGAATATATATGTACTCTTCGATCGTTCTCTCTTATTATTGTCTGTGGTTATTAAACTTATATGTGAAATTCAAAGAATGAAATGAATGTGTTAGTTTCTTAATCTTTTTTAATAAGTTTCTTGAAATCTCTTAATTATTTAAATTAGTTATTTTAATGAGATGCCCCATTATCTGCACTTAATTAAGTAGAAATTAATGTTATGTAATTGGGTATTTCAGGGCAATGTAGTTGAAAAACGGGTCACTGATCTGACATTAGATGAGTTCTTCAGTTATGGTCCTCAGAGAGCAACAGATGAGGTAGGCAAGTCTTTGCTAAGGAAATCAAACGGAAAGATTGTGCGTTGGGACGTTGAGATCGACGATCATTCTTTGCTAAGGAAATCAAACTGCTGATCGATTTGGTGTTTTCCAAAGCGTCAGATAAAGGTTAAATCGTTAAACTCAATCTGGTGATTCAGTTTTCAGCTATTTATTTGTTGTGTTTCTATGTGGCTGTTAATATACTTGTGTTTGTTAAAAATTTAAGATTGTATTCCTGATAAAGAATGTTATTGAATATCTATTAAATATGTATCTTGAACTTGAAGAAAATATGACTTGAAGATTTGATTTCAGAGTTTGGACCAAAAGTGCTAGAAGATTAGGACACTATTTTAAGTAACAAGTTTTTGGTGTATTGTCTAGAAAGATTGATATTTGATGCTTTGATTTTCTTTTTAGGGCTTTGTTGTTCTGTAGTTTGATGATTTTTTGCACATGGCATCCAAAAACTTAGACGTTCTGACCAATAGCTAGCACACGTCATATGAAGTTTGTGTTTTACACTTCTACTCTGATGGTATTTGTGTTCTATTACATGAATGATGCTTGGTTAAGATCTGAATAGCATTTAGAGTTGTTGGTTTAATATGCATTCTGTTGCAAATCACACGTTACATACTTCGCACTTAAGATGTATGCTAAAGTCCAAACAAAGAAGATGTATTAAAAAGACTTGTCTTGAGATGCCTTATTGTGTATGTTTCATTGGTTGGATTGCTACTCGTGAGGCTTCTCTGATTGTTGTTTTCTTATGGCGTTTTCTATATAGAGGAGAATCCATACATGAATACTTCAAGATACCTCATTGGCAAACAAAAGTTTAATGTCACGTCAAACGTACACTTCCACACACCAAACATGTTGACAAAGGCTTCACTTTTCATTATCCCATAGAAACCTATGTTTTTTGTTTAGTTATTCTGGTGTGAGAGTTGGTTTCTTATGTTTTCCACCTGTTTAATGCGTATCGGGCAAGACATCGTAGTTCGAGCTAATAGCTATATTATCACTGCATTGTGCACTATCATTTCATCACTACCTCTTGACAAGCTAATTAAAGGATAGAGTTGCTGCTATTTTTCCGTTTATTTGTTGGTTCTATAGATAAGTTAAAATACGATGTGGTTAATGTTATTTGCAATGGCATACTACTGCAAATGATTTATGATTCTCCTGTACCGTTTTCTTTCTCTTGTACTTATATACTAAAAACTGCTTCCTTTAAAAAAAAGAGATTGTACATCAAGGGGCAATTTTGTCGGGTTGAAACGGGTCCGGGTCAGAACGGGTTTCAGGTCGGGTCGGGTTGGTTAAAAATTGCTTTCTTTAAAAAAAATAGAGAGATTGTACATCAAGGGGCAACTTTGTCGGGTTGAAACGGGTTCGGGTCGGGTATGTGACATCAATTCGAGCCCGATCCGAACCTGCCCCGTGCCAAAACCCGATTCGAACCGCCCCGAACCCGAACCCGATCCGAACCGACCTGTTCCGATCAAAAACCCGCCCCGTGCCAAAACCCGTCTCGGTCCGAAATTCAATTCGAACTGAAACCGTTTCGATCCAAAACCTGTTTCGTGCCGTGACCCGTCTTGTGCGGATACGTGTGCCTGCCCGAAACCCATTCTGATCCGAAACTTGTCCCGTTTCTTTTAGGCACTAAACCAATCCACCCATTTCTTTAAAGTTGTTGACCCGCTTTAACCCAAAAATAACAAGATGGAATTTCAATTGACCCATTGTGACCCGTTTAGTTAAAATATCTCACCCAAACTAACCCATATAATTTTAAAAGCAACCCAAACTAACCCACTTGAAAGCCTTTCGGTCAAGATTGCCACCTCTACTTATGTTGTTACGTCTTTCTGTCAGGTACTCTATGGAAGAAATATCCGTGTTCAGTATACAAACAAGAAATAACCACAGGGAACAAGGATGCTACAATTTGAATTGGAGGTCTGGACAGTAGCGTACCATAAGTATATTGTTATTTTTGGACTATATATACACTTTTGATGAAAGTTATGGGCGAAGCCGCTAACTATAAGTTTAACAATTCAATTTTTTTCAAAATCAATAACAGATCTGCTGCAGAGTAATCAACAATATTAGTGGTATTGATCTATTTAGCTTGTCATTTATCATGTAATTAACCCAATTTTGATTTCATGCATTTTTTAGAGTTTTGCCCTGTGGTACGCTAATGCGGCCAAAGGAGATGAAAAGGGCGTTGCTCTGCAAGCAATTGTATTCTGGAGTTCTATTTGTCATGAAGAGATTGATCGTAAGGGTTCTAAAGCTGGTGAAACCAGTGATTCAGATCCTCATTCTCTTTTCATTGAAACAGCTTTATCATGGTTTGTTTCTATGTTGCTTGAAACTTTATTGAAGCAAGACGAAGATCATGATAAAAAAGATGTCTGCAATCTTGCAGTGGCTGGAGGGACATGTTTAGGTCTTGTTGCTAGAACTGTAGATGATGCTGGTATTCCTTTGGTGAGGTCATCTGTGCTAAAAAATATATTAAAGGCTGATTGGAAATCTCGCGAGGCTGCCACACATGCAGGTGGGTCATATCTTGAAGGCGTAAGTGTCGAATTGGTTGATTCTGATCTACAATATTTGCATCCGTTACACGTTTAGGTTTTTTTCGTATATTATGTGTTTCCGTGTTCTCGCTTTACTACAGTCTAAATTAACCCGCTTGAATACATGAGTTTAGTGTTATATCATGGGAGGTTGAAGTGCTTTGTATTTAACTATTTATTATAAAGAGTGGTTCCAGTGAAGGGTTGTTTTCTATCTAATGAAATATGCATGTATCTAATTTGATTGGTGTTTTAAATGATTATATTATTGTAATAGTTTATAATTGTCAATGTGAATATGCATACAAACTGTTAAGTGTACACAAAATTTTCCTTTTTATCCACTGTCCACATCTATAACTTGCAAAAAACAAAAGCACCAACTGAAGACTGAAGACTGGAGCTGAACATGAATTATGTAAGTTAATTATTATTATATTTGTGTGCACCTTCATTTTCCTAATTATGGTTTATAACGGGTGTTAATCCTTAGACTATTTTTTCATCTTGTTCATTCGCCAAGGTTTCGATCGAACACGATTGATAAAACAACCGAAAAGTGCACAACGGTGTAAATTATTGACTCCGCCGCAACGCGCGGGTTCCCCACTAGTATAGTTAAAAAGGAAGAGGATTGATTGCTTGGCAAGCTTATAGTAGGAGTAAGTTCCATGCCGCTCTCGAGTGATCCACAAAAATACATCTTCGGCCGAGTGTTTAGTGATCCCCGTTAGGTATGTGAACTTGTATATAAATAGAATTTTAAAGAGGCATGTTATGCCCTAATAAGTAATTTATCTTATGAAAAGTTTTAAATAAATCATGACGAGTAGGATTGTAAATAAATAAAAAAAAAAACTTAATAAAGAATCTTGGAAATCCCGACACTCTATGACAAGCCCAAAAAACTTTCTCTTCTACCAATTCCATTTGGGAGTGTAAAGCCACATTATAAAGAGTTTTGCTTGAGGACAAGCAAAGATTCAAGTGTGGGGGTATTTGATGTGTGCAAAATGCAACATATAAATTACATCAATTGGGGCATAAAACTAACCCTTTTTTAGTACTAATGTTGGAAAAAGTGTGCTTTTGTCTTCCTTTTGTATTTTCAGGATTAAATGAGCTCAAATTAACAAAAGAAGCAAAAAGACAACAAAATCTAACATAAATACAAGAAAAGGAACAAACGTGACATGCCCGACCCCACGACAGCATCTTCCCAAGCAAAAAAAGAAGACAGAAGACTGAACACGCCCCGTGCTCAGCCCGCACGGGGGCGTGCCCAAGTGTCAGCAGAAAAGACAAAGTGGTAGAAGCTTCTATTGCCCACCACGGGGCCGTGCTCAACGGGCACGGGGCCGTGGTCAACTATAAGATTCGCAGAATCCAGGCAAATCTTCATAGTACAGATATGCTTCTGCACACGGGGTCGTGCTCAGCGGACACGGGGTCGTGGTCAACTAATAAGACAAGCTGCAATAAATGAAGAAAGAGAAGGATGTGGACACGGGGCCGTGCCCGAGCTTCTGTTCAGCCTATAAATAGGAGTGCTTGGCTCCAGCTCAAACCATCCCTTGGTACACCACCTCTCTCACACTTCATCCACCACCCACCACCACCATAACACCATCATCCACCACCATCATCCATTGTCCATCGTAGAGTGTGTGAGTCGTCTCGGGATCCAAGATTGATCGTAAGAGTTCTTGACAATCAAGGCCATGTTTGCCTAAGTCTCTTACATCACTTGGTGAAGACAAGTGTCTAGTGTAATACTTTTTATTTTTAATCTTTTCGCACTTTTTAATTGGTTATGTATTAATGACTTTAATAACTAGTTTCTTATGTTGAAGGTGATTCTTCCTTATCGTTTGTCCGTGGTGTCTTGGCATTATTTTACTGTCTATATAAAATAAAAGATTTTCACCATTCATATCTCCACGGTCTATATGGAGGTATGTTGGCTACCTGGTCGGGGGTTAAGGGAACGGTTTGGTAAGAGTCTTGCCGTTGTTCAGCGTTTAGAGATCCTGCAAGGGACCTGGGTCAAATTTAGTAGGACCTCCTTCAATACTTAACGGTATTGGATGGCGGGGGTCCAAACTCTTTGATCCCCTCATAAGTTAAACTACTATTAATACTATAACCCGGCTACTTAAGACTGTATCCTTGCTGACTCAGACTACTTAGTCGAGGGTAACGTCACCTTCAAAAGAGGGGCCTACCATAATTTGCATTAATAACTTAATTAATTATCTTTCAATAATCCGACCCTTTAGGATTGTATCCTTGCTGACTCAAACTACTGGGTTGAGGGTAACGTCACCTTCAAAAGAGGGGCCTACTACAATAACTAAGATAATCTCTTAAATAAGTGCAAAAGTGCGGAAATAATCAAAGGTTACACTATACACGAGTCGGAACCAAGTGATTCATCTTGTCTATCTGTTTTTATTTTTATTTTTATTTTCAGCATTTTAGTTAGTTTTTATTTTTCTTAGTTTAAAACATTTTTCTAAACTTTTTGATTTGATTAGACGTTGAGGATAAACCGGTACTAAAAGCTCTTGTGTCCTTGGACGACCTCGTTATCTTACCAACACTATACTACGCTCACGATGGGTGCACTTGCCCATATGTGTGTTTAGTGTTAGTAAATATCGTGTTTTATAAATTTAAAACTTGGCTAAAAAAAGTGTAAAAAGGGCTTAAAATATACTTAAACCTACATATACACCTAACACGCATCAACACGCGAAGGAGAACCGGGCACCGGGCGCGACACGCGGGTGCTATCGCGGCACGCGAAGGAAAAGAAGGAGCCTCTCGCGTGGCGCGAGAGGAAAAATTCCGAAATTTTATTTTTATTTTATTTGCTTGTTTATGAAACTTGTTTATACATGTTTATAAGCTATCAAAACTAACTTTTAAGTTGGTTTTGATCATAGGTGATATCAAGTGTACCCGGATGGAGATCAACCGATGGCAAAGGACCGAACACACGAAAAATGAAGCTTCCGCAAGTTGTTTCGTCGTTATTCTAAAACGATGAATTAAATCACATTATGTTGTATTACTTTAAATTGTAAAAGTTTTAATAAACCCGTGTTTTTCATTGTAATTGTAACCGTAATTACATGATTATGGACTTAAATTATACGAAAATTGTTAAATAATAGCAAGGGTGTTACAATATATATATGAGAAGGATCCGTTAGGAACCACCCTTTATTGTGAGAACCAAGTGTGAACACAACCAAAAAAAATGCCTAAAAAAATAAAAAAACACTCAAATTTTTTTTACTATTTTTTTAAAAAAATCGCTATGTTTCGTCACAAAAATTCGAGTAACAATTATCCATGCACATGTGCATATGTATCATTTCTTTGACAAATTCCGTAATACATTACTAATATCAGACAATTGCACTTTTATTTACACTACCATTCATAATACACTAATTTTTACATTAACAATATTAGAAATGCACATGTGCATCTATATGTATGAACTTGTTATAACATTAACAACACTAGAAATGCACAAGTGCATCCATATGTATGAACATGTTATAACGTGTTTTGGTACAACACTTTGAATACACCTTCCCTTTCATCTATCATACCATCCATAATACACTACCATTACCTCCTATCATCCGTAATACAATACCATTGCCTCCTACCATCCGTAATACAATACTATTACCAATATTTCACTTTATTACATGTACATCAACACCCTTTATACCATCCACATAACATATTACATCATAAAGTGACAAATATAATCAAACCATCAACCACTAGATATAACTAACCAAAACACATGTATATGGGCCTACTTCATCATTTAAAATCATAAACTTTTTGTATCAAAACACAAAACTTTTTGTATCAAAACACGTTATATGATAGTTATACATAATGATGCACATGTGCATTCTTAATATTGGTAATGTAAAAATTAGTGTATTGCAGATTGTAATGTAAATGAAATTGCATTTTTCTACTACTGGCAATATATTACGGAATTTATCCAAAAAATATACACATGTACATGTGCATCCATAATTGTTACTCGAAAAAAAAAGTTTTTTTTTTGTAATGAAATACAGCGATTTTTATTAGAAAAATATTAAACAAAAAATTGTGTGTTTTTGGATTTTTTTTAGGTATTTTTTTGTGTTCACATTGGTTATCGTGGTTCTCATAATAAGGGTGGTTCTCAAATGAACCTTACCCTATATATATATAGGGGGAGGATCATATGAGAAGAAAATTATTGAAAGAAGAAAAAGAAGAAATGACATATTGGTAAAATACTATTTCATTTATAACTCATCTCATTAATTTTTTTCTCTTTAATCAATTAGTCAACTAATCATTAATTATCCTACATATAATCTACAAAACCTACACATAATAAAATTTTCCTACATATACCCTACACATTATAGAATTTTATCCTACCACACTCGAAATTTATCCTACACACCTCGAAATATATCCTACACAACTAGTAATTTATCCTACACAACTATTAATTTATTCTACACTTTAAATTAAGTTGTTTTTTTAATTTGAAAAAAGTATATATTTTGAAAAGGAGTTACAAATTTAATTTAGTTAGTTATTAAAGGAGAATAATACTAATTAGTGATTAATGTAAGTTTACCAATATACCCTTATATTAAAAATAAATGCTAATATTAAATGAAGTAAAATAAAGGGGTAACTTTATAGAAATGTAATCAAGTTTGTCAACTGTTCCAATTAAGTCAACGAAACTTTTTTTGTCTCTAAAATCACTAAAGTTTCATTTGTTGTTTTAATACTGTGTAATTCTCAGGTTACCAGGTTGCCTTGATGACGTGTCAGGTTTCATTCAATTTAATTTTAACTTAAACCAAAACATTTATGATTTTTAACTTATACAAAAAAAATTAACCACACAAGTTTTTTTTCCTTTCTCAAAATTTAAAATCAACAAACAAAAAGAAACCCCCTTTTACTCTTTTAGATCTTGGTCGCCGAATAAGCTCTTTCAAATAATACCTACTACATATCAAATTGTTAACACTCTTTCTTCCCTTTCATCAAATTCTCAAGCATTGTTTTACCATTTACCGAGAGAACTAAAGCTTCAGTTTCACATGGAACCTTTTACAACAATCAACATGAGAGATCAACAATTTTCAAGATAGCTACACCGTAGGTGACTGACTGTACGGAACACATATCGGCAATGGAGCTTTCAATTTCACACAGAACCGTTCGCCGGAGTAGAGATTCTGATATTACGACTTCCGACACCTGTAAAAAAAGAAAATTGGAACGTCAAGATGAGGATAACGATTTTCATTTTCTAGTTACAGTATGGCTCACACCGTGATGTTGACGTGATTTTTTTTGAAGATTATGTAGCTTCAATATCTACTACCTCTGATCTCAGATCTGAAGGTTTGAAGATCAAAATTATGGAAAATATTGAATTCTATTTTGATTATATCCACATATAAGCATTAAAATAAAATTAAAAAATGAGTGAAAAAAATGGTAACCTGGTGACCTGTTAATTACACACTATTAGAACACATAATTAAAGTTTAGTAACATTCAGGAGACAAAAAACCTTTTGATGATTTAATTGAAACAGTTGGTAAACTTGATTACATTTCTATGATATTTTCCCTAAAATAAAGAATTCTTATTGGTTGAAACTTCTTCTTTTTTCTTATTACAAAAGAATTCTTCTCATTTGAACCCTCCCTAAAATATATATAGGGTCAGGATTTAGATAAAACAGTAAAAAGTGTGAGAACAGTGAGAACGGTTATGGATCGTCCGATCAAAACAATCTATCGACTAGATTGGAGCGGTGGCGTTTTCGTAAATAACATCAATTTTATTACGTGGACGCGCTTCATTAATGTTAAAAAGGTCTTTAGACTTCTCTACCCAAAACGTCAAACTCATGAATAGAAGATGATGATGTCAGACTTATGTCATTTTCTGTGCTTTGTTCTTGATGAATATTTGAATGGCATGAAGAGACGGATGACACTGATGAGTGGGTTGAAGATAAAGATGAACTTCAAACAAAAAAACTCTCGTCGTTTTGTGCTTTCAAATGGCCACAAAAAAGCTACTTCAACAACAAAAAAAACAAAATGAAGCATACCAAAGTCAAACCGCTAGTGAAGATGTTTCAAAGAAGAAAGAGACTCGTGACAGCGAAGATTTGGAAGATGAATTGTTTCTATTTTTTTTTTAATTTTCTTTTTCAGTTGTTTGTTATGTATTTTTCAGCTAAGAACAAATACATTATTTCTAAAAAAATATATAATAAAACACCACACAGACAAATGCTTGTGAAACGCCATCATGCCATAAAACGTCCAAAACTCCCAAACTATAATAAAATTACTTTGGACAAGTATTATTAAAAAATAAAAAAAAAGTATAAAACAAGGTACAAAAGAGGAGAATAAAGTGCCATCTTTATGTAAACCACATTAAAAATACAAAAAGCCAAAATCTACATAACGCCATAAAAAAACGCAAAACTTGGAAGATGGGACGTCTATCACCCCAAACTCATAAAAGCTGAACAAAACAGTAAATACACACAGTAACTGAACAAACGGTTACTTTATTACTATCATTTATTATAATAAATCCCGCCTAAACTACACGCCAAAAACATCCTATAAGAGAGACGTCTCTGCATAATCAATTGATCACACCCAAAGAACAAACGCCGTGTTTCCTAGAAACCACTCACTTTAAAACGCAAAAAAATAGATAAGAAAAACACAGATGGCAAAGCTCGTTTCTTCTATATCCAGATTTGTTCTGCATGAAGTTTCACTGAATGGATTCTTCTCTGAGGTGGGTATCTCTACAAGCTTTTGCTGAATGTGATGGACAAATATTCAAGAAAAAAGAGACTGATGACACTGATATGTCATCATGTGAGCTTTGTTCTTGATGTATATATTGATGCTAAAAAAATGTTTATAAAACGCCAAAAACTACAAACACCAAAACGCCTAATAGTATGAAAACTGTGAAAACGGATGCTGGCAATGTATTATAAATAACAACAATCACGGGCTAAACGCCATTAAAAATGTATAAAACAGCGTGCCATCTGTATCTAAACGCGATAAAAAACAAAACGTCAAACCCGGATAAGATGGGAAATGTCACAGCCTTAACAGATGAAACTGAACAAAACAGTAACTAAAAACAGTAAAAATGAAGAGACAGGAACATTATTACTAACATTTATTATATTAAAGCCTCTACATTGGAAATTGAATTTATTTATCTTTTCAAAAGGCCATAATTACCTGTCACATTATAGGCCTGCATCCTACATGGCACAACAATTGATACACAAAATACATATAAAAAAATTATTAATATTTTTTACCGCCAAAAACATATATCTACCTGGCGGCAAAAAAAAAAAAAAAGAAAAAAAAGCTCGTTATATAAGTACGACAGCTAGCACAAAAAGCTTCACACTCCACACTAGGGGTGAGCAAGTTTAGGTCCGGACCGAAAATAACCGAGAACCGAACCGAAAATATACCCAACCCGACCCGAACCCAAGTACCTGGGTATTTAGATCGGTTCTAATTTTTCCTATAAAATAGGATCGGGTCGGGTCGGGTCGGTTCTCGGTTCTTTTCATGGTGAAACCCGACTTGGACCTATGGACCGGAACCGACCCTATATTTAGGGTAGTGAATCGGTTCTGTATTTTATGTTTGATCGGTTCTCAGGTCGGGTCGGGTAATGATCAGGTCGGGTCGGGTTTTTCCTTTTGCTCACCCCTACTCCACACATTCACTAAAAACGCCACGCATTGTATAAAACGCCATACAATTCAACAAAAAATGGCACAAGTTATTGCATGGGGTTTGAGAGGTCAGAGGGAAGTTTCGTCCTAAAGTTCTCTGACAGAAGAAGGGTGAAAGTCAAAACAATAAAGGCCATACTTAGTATTGATGAATCCATTCAGAGGGATATTCTAACCCTTGGGGTCCCAGTGGCCTACGATTGTAACAGGAATCGAACGATAATAAGAAGATTAGAGAGAAAATGTCCAGAAGATGATGATGATGATATTGACGACTCTGATATACCAAAAGTTACTAGTTGGATTCTGGATGAACAATCAAGAACGGTGAGGGTGAGCTTTCAACATGGGGAGGATTATTCATTGACTATGGACGAAGTGCTGAACACAAATAGACTGCATCTTATTGAACAGCTCTGTGATTTAGCACCTACGAACGATGCTAGATCCAGCGTTGTGAATACATTCAAGTATAGGATGCAACAAAGAAGAGATGAGATTATGGCGTTATACGCCAATGAACAAGATGATGATGAGTCCGAGGAGAGTGATGGACAAAGCGATGGTTACATCTCTTATGTAATACCATCCACAGAAGACTATTAGTTTTTGTATGATTTCATCTTATCTGTACTCTTTTAAATTACTAATGAATTTAAAAACGCCATGAACGCCAAGAAATTTACCTTGGTAACATATATGAACTGTTGAAATCTACAAAAACGCCTAATGAATTTGGGAAATGCCATAGAGGAAAAGAAATTATAATTACTAAATGACTTACTAAACGTCATAAATGCCAAAATATTTATTATGCATGTGATCTAAAAAAACACTAAAAACGACATGTATTTGTTGAATCTAACTAAACGCCAAAAAAATGAAGCGGTGTTATGAGACGAATTGAAAAAGAGAATATAAAAGGACAAAAAAGCCCCTCCGCCCTTCACTATATCGCGTGCCACGTGTTGGGCCAGGATCCGTTCTCACACTTTAGGGCGTTTTCTCATGATCCTGTACCTGTGTAGATATATAGGTCTTTTGTTTGTTATACAATATTTAGTTTTTTCTATGTGCAAAAAAGGGTCCTTTGAATGAATGAATTTTTTTAGTTTTATTTGAAACTATTATTATTTGACCCGACCCGAATCGAATAGCCGACTCGACCCGAAACATAACGATAGGAAAAAAAATTTGGGTCCCATCACTTTACGCCCCCTCAAAACTTTTGGTCAAGCTCTGCCACTGTGTGTGTGTCTATATATATATATATATATAGGGACCAGTTCAAAACAAAACCATCCCCATTTGCGAGAACCGTAAGATCCATTGTGGACGAATGAGAGGATGCCATATTGTCACGACCCCAGCCCCGGTTTGACCCGGTCAGGAGCCGCAGGACAGGAACCCGTGGTATTTATTAAATGATGCGACAGCGGAAGATTTTATCAGGATCTTTTAAAACTTGAAAATGCCCGATTATTTTATTTCATAATTCGGGATAAACCCCGTAATTTACAATAGAGGAATTTTTACTAGGAAATTCCCTGATTTATAAAACATGTTTATTCATTTTAACTGAGCCACCTCTTCAAGCTTGTTAGTGCTCCGTAGCACGTTTTCCTTGATTTACAGCAGGTCGCCTGCAACATGTTTTAAAAATATTTTGTCAGCGGGGAAATACTGGTGAGTCACTCATTTTGATAAAATGACACCTAGTTATAAATTACAGCATAAGAGCGATTACAATGGCTTCTATCTTATCTTTATCTGGCGCCGTGTCACCTGGTGACGATGGTCATTCCACTATTGGGTCCTTCCCCAAGTAGTGATGATTATCACGGTTAGGATTTATTAGCCTAACTGTGAGAAATTAGTAATGTGCACAATACCCCACTAGCCAGTGATTAAGATATCCACGACTTAATCCCTGTAATTATAATATTTGAAAATGGAGTATTGTAAAATACTTTTGATAAAAGAGAATGACTCACATTGCAGATTTATACGGGCAGAGTTTAGCCTACTGATTAGTCTTGTAACCTAATTTAAATAACAATGCACACGAACTAGGTCAGTAACTAATACAGCATTTACGATAACTCACGAGATTAAAAACCCTCACGACGAATGACAAAGTGCAATACTTAAACATCCATCGAATTCACGACGAATGACAAAGTATAACCCTAATTTGAGCAGCACTTAAACATGCATCGGATAATTTCAATCGATCGGACATTGAATCGTAGCAGCGATCGAGTTAATACCCTGTATCATAGCAGCACCTCACTATTGTAAATATAATTTTCGACTTTTGAGCAGTTTTCTTCGTGATTTTGATTGAGATTTCGACACCAGTGAACTGCTCGTAGCCTGTTCTATTTATAGGTGAAATTTGGGTCTCACGCGGCCCGCGTGAACCTCCAGCCGATCCTTACTCGGCCCGCGTGGCCACCTAGTCTACGCGTAGGTTTGCTGGGTCACGAGTTAGGGTTGCCAGGTGGATGCCACGTGGATCTGGACGCTTATACGGTCAAACTTCATGTTGACGCGGCCCGCGTAAGGTTAAGCTTACCTTTACGCGGCCCGCCTGAAGACCAGGAATCTTGGATTCTTGATTTTTGATATGGATTAGGGTTTCAGGGGTCCGGGTTCGCACTTACGGGTTAATTTTGGGACATTTTTGAGAGTCCTTACATCCTTCCCACCTTATTTAAAATCTCGTCCTTGAGATTTACTGAAATAAGTGAGGATACTTTCGCTTCATCTTCGATTCCAGTTCCCAAGTGTATTCGGGTCCTCTCCTGGAATCCCATTTGATTTTGACTAGCACTAGTCGCTTGTGCTTGAGAAACTTAATTTTCCTGTCTTCTACTTGCAATGGCTTCTCAATAAATTTTAACTTTTCATTTACCTCTATATCTTGAAGAGGTACTACCAAGGATTCGTCAGATAGACATTTCTTGAGATTGGATACATGAAATACGTCATGTACTCCAGCTAGCTCCTCTGGTAGTTGTAAGCGATATGCGATCGGTCCTATACGTTGGATTAATGGAAATGGTCCTACGTATCTTGGACTCAACTTTCCTTTCTTACCGAACCGAACTACTCCTTTTCAAGGAGAAACTTTTAAGAGAACCTTGTCTCCGATTTGAAATTCTTACGGCTTACGCCTATTGTCTGTATAACTCTTCTGGCGATCTCGAGCCGTCTTGAGTCTTTCCTTGATTTGAGTAATCTTGTCGGTAGTTTCTTGTACTATTTCAGGACCTGATAATTGACTTTCTCCTATTTCTGCCCAACATACTGGAGTTCTGCATTTACGTCCGTATAGTGCTTCAAATGGGGCAGCTTCGATGCTTGACTGTGACACAAGTTAGACACTTAGAAACATATATTGCTATGTCCTTTTTCATTCCTATCCACCAGAAATTATTTCTTAAATCTTGGTACATCTTATTGTTACCAGGATGCATAGTATACCTAGATTTATGAGCTTCTTCTAAAATCTTATTTCTTAATTCTCCTTGCTTAGGTACCCAAATCCTTCTTTTGTGGAATTTCCAAATTCCATCATACCCTTGCTCTAATTCCTTTATTCGTCCTTTCATTCCTTCAGCATCATCCTTGATTGTTGTTTCTTGCATGCTTTTCAGTTGTTCCATTAAGTCTAATTGTAAACTTAATCTAAGAGCACGAACTCATCGTTGTTTCTCTTGATACTTACGACTTAAAGCATCAGCAACTACGTTTGCTTTTCCTTCGTGATATTGAATATCACAGTCGTAGTCACTTAGGATTTCCATCCATCTCCTTTGTCTCATGTTTAATTCTTTTTGCCCAAATATGTATCTTAAGCTCTTATGATCTGTATAGACAGTAAACTTACTTCCATACAAATAGTGTCTCCAAATCTTAAGGGCAAAAATTATGGCTCCTAACTCTAAGTCATGAGTTGTATAGTTTTCTTCGTGCTTTTTCAATTGCCTTGATGCATACGCAATTACCTTCTTGCGTTGCATTAACACACATCCTAATCCTAGTTTTGAAGCATCACAGTATACTTCAGAATCCTTTGTTCCCTCTGGTAAGGCTAGAATTGGAGCGTTTGTTAGCTTTTGCTTCAAAATTCTAAAAGCCTCTTCTTGTCTAGGTCCCCATTCAAACTTAACTGCTTTACAGGTTAGCTTAGTTAATGGTACTGCTATCTTGGAAAAATCCTTAATAAACCGTCTATAATATCCGGCTAACCCTATAAAATTCTAACTTCCATCGCTGATTGCGGAACCTTCCATTTGGTGATTGCTTCTATCTTAGCAGGATCTACGTGAATGCCTTCGTGATTCACCATGTGTCCTAAAAATTGCACTTCTTGCAGCCAGAATTCACACTTTGAGAATTTGGCGTAAAGTTTTTCCTTTCTTAACAAAGTTAAGAGTGCATGGAGGTGCTTACAATGCTCTTCCTGGCTTTTGGAATAAATAAGTATATCATCGATGAAGACAATTACGAATTTATCCAAGTACAGTTTACAGATTCTATTCATCATGTCCATAAATGCTGCAGGAGCATTTATTAACCCAAAGGGCATGACTGTAAACTCGTAATGACCATACCTAGTTCTGAAAGCAGTTTTAGGTACGTCTTCTTCTTGTACTTTCAATTGATGATATCCGGAGCGTAAATCTATTTTAGAAAAGTATCTAGCTCCTTGCAATTGATCAAAAAGATCATCGATCCTAGGTAATGGGTATCGATTCTTAATTGTAACTTTATTTAATTCCCTGTAATCGATACACATTCGCATCGAACCATCTTTCTTTTTTCACAAACAACACTGCAGCTCCCCATGGGGATGAACTAGGTTGTATGAATCCTTTGCTTAACAATTCATCTAATTACTTTTTCAATTCTAGCATTTCGGTGGGTGCTAACCGATAAGGTGTCTTTGCTATAGGTGTAGTTCCAGGAATTAGATGAATTCTAAATTCTACTTCCCTATCAGGTGGTAATCCAGGTAGTTCTTCTGGGAATACTTCTAGGTATTCTGATACTACTGGAATTTCTTTGAGTTCCTTACCTTTCGTGTTAATGATTACTGAAATCATATACACCATTTCTTGTTTTCTGGAATAACTGGCCAATTTCATTATTGAAATGAATTTCATTGGCTTTCGTGGTTTATCTCCTGTAATCACCACTAATTCTCCTGTAGGTGTATAAATCTCTACGGAATTCTTATCACAAAGAATTCGAGCATGGTTGGCTACTAACCAATCCATTCCTAATACCACATCGAATTCGGCTAACTTCATAGGTAACAGGTTTGCAGAATATTTATGACCTAAGAGTTCTATCTTTTCTTCTCGCAAAACCTTATCTATGTTAACAGAATTCCCATCTGCCGTTTCTACCGTAAAAATCTACCTAAGGTTGGTTAAAGGTAAATTAAGAGCTTGGCAAAATGAAGTATTTATAAAACTTTGGTTTGCACCAGATTCAAATAATACTTTTGCATAAACGTCGTGAACTAGGAACGTACCGGCTATCACGTCAGGAATTAGTTCTGCTTCCTGAGTAGTTAACTGGAAGTCTCTTGCGTTTTCCTTGGTATCTCCCTCTGTAGGTTTGGCTTTGTTGTCAGCTGGTTTGGCCAGTTTTGGGCAGTCTGGCCTAAAGTGTCCAGCTTCTCCGCAGTTGTAGCAGACTGTTGCTTTCTTCTTCCTGCAATCTTCTTCTTGGTGTCCTGGAATCTTGCAGAAATTGCAATACCCTTTGCATCTTCCAAAATGCTTCCTTTTACAGGTATTGCAAAATGGAACAGTGGAAGATTGCCCGGTTCCCTTTCTCTTGAAATTGCTACGATTACCCACACGGAATCCTTGGGTAATCTTTTGGGCCACTTCCTTTTTCCGGGTTTCTTCTCTTGTGCGTACCAGTCCGTCAGTTAGGGTGTTAGCTAATTCCACAGCATCGTCAATTGTGCGAGGTCTCGCAGCTTTAACGATATCACGGATTTCGCCAATCAATCCCCAAATATAGCGGGAAATAAGCACCGGCTCTGGCGAAGCCAGGGTTGGTACCACTCTCGCATACTCAAAGAATGTCGAAGTATACCCTCGACAGTCTACATCCCGGATCAGGAACTTATTTGTCATTTGTTCCTTTTCATACTCGGGACAGAATTTTCTTTCTACCAGCTACTTAAATTCTTCCCAACTCATGGCATAGGCCATATTTCTTCCTTTGGCTTGAAGTATTGTATTCCACCATTCTAATGCCCCTTCTTTAAAAAGATGCGACGCGTACATGACTTTGTCTTCCTCGACACATTTACTTATCATAATTACTGCTTCGGTTTTCTCCAATCAACGCAGCGCTGCAGTCGCCCCTTCATTACCTGCAAACTCAGCTGGTTTACAGGCGAGAAATTCCTTGTAAGTGCAACCAGGTGTTGCAGCTTTCATTTTCTTAAGGAGTTAGGCTTGCATTCCATCGTGGATGTTATTAGTATGGTTGCCGCCTCCGTTTACACTATTACTGAAATTGTCGCCGTGTGTGCGTTTGCTAGGAATAATTTGTTGAGGTTCAACTGGATTTTGAGCAGCAGCAAGTATTGCTGGAATAGCATTGGCTATTCCCTGAGCAACGATATTCTCGATATCTTGCCTATTCAGAAATTGATCTTCATTGTTATGCTCAGATTGGTTAACTTCATTATCGGGTTCATTACCATCGTGCGCCATCCGGTAATTAATTTATATCGGTAATTAGTATAAAATAATTAATAACCAAACATAACAAAATAATCGCACATAATCCTGTTAACACGTATAGTCAAAATTGTTGATTTTTCAACGTTCGATATTTTATATATTATAATATGCTTCCGTACACACTGGTTATCTTACAAAGTTTTATTTTTAGGTTATTTTACAGAGTTATATTTTTATTATATTATTATTAAACATATGCTTTCACCACCACATACTATCCCCTTAGCTGGTGTCCTCAGAAATGACGTTCCCTTTCATCGTATTTCCAGGAGATCTGTTCTCCCACCTCCCGGATCCTATTCCCTGCATCTATCAGCTCCTCGCCAAAATGGCGGAGTTCAGCTAGTTTTCATTACTTATTGGTGGGTTTGGTGCAAGTTTTGGGTCGAACTGAGGGAAAAAGGTATAAGGATTATTTAGGAGGTTTTGAAACTGCCAGTCGTTGGTCCACCATTCGTCCATTTCTCCTAGAGGTTGAGTATGGATCAGAGGGTCTGGAATGGCTAGTTCTAAGTTTACTGCAAGTTGGGTTTCAGCAGGATAAGGGAAGAGGTTTTCATTGATAGGCCTAAGGATATCACAATTTGCAAGTATGCGATCTAGTTCCTCCTGCA
This sequence comes from Helianthus tuberosus, assembly GCA_030545235.1. Classification (NCBI taxonomy): domain Eukaryota; kingdom Viridiplantae; phylum Streptophyta; class Magnoliopsida; order Asterales; family Asteraceae; genus Helianthus; species Helianthus tuberosus. The sequence goes on from JARYGA010061429.1 coordinate 67,613, forward strand.
GTGGCAATTCCTTGGCTTGCTTAGAACTTTCCCCAATTTCTATTTCTACTTGTCTAAAACTTTCCCCAATCTCGATCCCTTTTCCTTTATCCATGGGATTTTCTATCTTGGGAACTCTCCAAGTCGCTGGTTTCCTTCTGGGCACACGCCTCCAACCCACAAATCTTCTTCTTTTCTTTGGCTTTGATTTCTCTGGAGGTGGAGCTTGGAATTCTATAGGTTCCTCTAAGTCGGCAAAATAACCGGTAAAGTCTCTGGAAACTTCCACTTTTACAGGATAGAGATTGAGATTCTGAAGGGCTTCAGATAACTCATTCATGCTGTTTAGCAAATATGAGGAAATTATACAAAATTCTCGGTTAAAAATTTGTAACTCAAATTTTCCACATAAGCACAATAATGGCAATCAGAAGTTTATTATTAATTACAATTATCTAATAAACCATTTTATTGAAACAAAATATTTATTTATAATACAACTAAAATATTAAAGTTTCTGGCTTATGGATAATATGGGTGCTAATACTGGGTCGGGGTGTTGGCAATTTAAAGGTTAACATTTACTGCTACAGTAGCTAACATGTAGAGATTTGCCCATTGTTCATCTAAATCATCTTGCCATGGTGGGTTATCACCTATTACCTGAGTCTCTTTATTAATTATTACTTCTTTTGTTTGTAACTTCCTCATTTTCTCCTGACTTTTTCTAATAATTAAACTTCTTTTATTAGGGGTAAGTAGTTTCTCATATTGTACCTTACGAACAAATATTCCCTCCTCAGTATCTGCTGAGTATCTTGAGGAATTTGATTGAGATGAAGTTCCCTTATCTTTTGGTGAACTATCTAATTTAAGATAGATATCCGAAATTCTTTGCTTACCCATACTGTAACTAACAAGTAGTCAGTTAATAAAACACATAATTTCAGGAAATTAAGTATTTTAAATACTTAATAGGCTTAAATCAGTGGCTCTGATACCACATTTTCCTGTCACGGCCCCAGCCCCGGTTTGACACGGTCAGGAGCCGCGGGACAGGAACCCGTGGTATTTATTAAATGATGCGACAGCGGAAGATTTTATCAGTATCTTTTAAAACTTGAAAATGCCCGATTATTTTATTTCATAATTCGGGATAAACCCCGTAATTTACAATAGAGGAATTTTTACTAGGAAATTCCCTGATTTATAAAACATGTTTATTCATTTTAACTAAGCCACCTCTTCAAGCTTGTTAGTGCTCCGTAGCACGTTTTCATTGATTTACAGCAGGTCGCCTGAAACATGTTTTAAAAATATTTTGTTAGCTGGGAAATACTGGTGAGTCACTCATTTTGATAAAATGACACCTAGTTATAAATTACAGCATAAGAGCGATTACAATGGCTTCTATCTTATCTTTATCTGGCGCCGTGTCACCTGGTGACGATGGTCATACCACTATTGGGTCCTTCCCCAAGTAGTGATGATTATCACGGTTAGGATTTATTAGCCTAACTGTGTGAAATTAGTAATGTGCACAATACCCCACTAGCCAGTGATTAAGATATCCACGACATAATCCCTGTAATTATAACATTTGAAAATGGAATATTGTAAAATACTTTTGATAAAAGAGAATGATTCATATTGCAGATTTATACGGGCAGAGTTTAGCCTACTGATTAGCCTTGTAACCTAATTTAAATAATAATGCACACGAACTAGGTCAGTAACTAATACGGCATTTACGATAACTCACGAGATTAAAAACCCTCACGACGAATGACAAAGTGCAATACTTAAACATCCATCGAATTCACGACGAATGACAAAGTATAACCCTAATTTGAGCAGCACTTAAACATTCATCGGATAGTTTCAATCAATCGAACATTGAATCGTAGCAGCGATCGAGTTAATACCTTGTATCGTAGCAGCACCTCACTATTGTAAATATAATTTTCGACTTTTGAGCAGTTTTCTTCGTGATTTTGATTGAGATTTCGACACCAGTGAACTGCTCGTAGCCTGTTCTATTTATAGGTGAAATTTGGGTCTCACGCGGCCCGCGTGAACCTCCAGCCGATCCTTACGCGGCCCGCGTGGCCACCTAGTCTACGAGTAGGTTTGCTGGGTCACGAGTTAGGGTTGCCAGGTGGATGCCACGTGGATCTGGACGCTTATTCGGTCAAACTTCATGTTGACGCGGCCCGCGTAAGGTTAAGCTTACCTTTACGCGGCCCGCCTGAAGACCAGGAATCTTGGATTCTTGATTTTTGATATGGATTAGGGTTTCAGGGGTCCGGGTTCGCTCTTACGGGTTAATTTTGGGACATTTTTGAGAGTCCTTACACATATCATATGCACATGTGTGTTATTTTAAGGGTATTATGGTAATTTACACACATGCACCTTTCAATCATCTGCCATTTTTCACCTTTTCAATAAGTTGTCATCCAAACATCGAGGGGGAAAATGATGAGGTTATACAGTACATCTTCAACAATCCCCATAACTCTCCCTCCCAATCCATCTTATATAACCTTCTTGCTACTTTCCCACACCACACCTTCCATAAACACACCAACTCACACACCCCTAGTATGTATCAGAGTTCACCCCACGACGGTAACGGCGATCTCACCGGAGTTAATATGTTCGGAGGTCACCATCAATTGGTTGGCACACCACACCGGTCACTCAATACACAGCTCACACCAGGGTTGTCTCAGGGTTCACCGAATGCCGGTGGTGGCGATCTCATTGGAGGTTCACTGTTCTCAGGGCAGCATCAATTCCTTGGTTCATCAGTAGAAGAGTTGATATCAGACCACACTCGAAGGCTTGACACCATCCAAATATCCCCTGAAGCACCTCCTCCAGGGATTGTTGATTGTGGACCATCTTCGTCCTCCTTCCAAACTCCAAGGAACCCGGCGATTCAAGTCAACGACAATGATAATATCTATTTCTGCGAAAAATGTCATTTGTGTATACTCTTTTTGTTTGTATTACGGTCCAGTTTTTGTGGTTGAGTTTTTGTACACCCCGTAGATGTTATCAATTGATGCGATTTTTTCTTTATTGCACTTGTGGGGTTTCGTTTGCACAGACCTTAGCAAAAATACCCTTTCTATACGGTATTTTCAGAACACACCTGATCAACACATGTGCCAAACGAAAAAAATCCTAGTTTTTTTTTGTGGATGCAATGTGCAGTGCAGTTTTTTGTTTCACAGACGACACACCATATAATTGTCCCAGTTTCGAGGTTACACAACCCTATAATTTGTTTCACAGACGACACACCATCTCGTGGATTCAGTTTACACAACCCTATAATTTGTATGCTATGTGTTAGGCTACTCCTTTATTATGTTTCTTTTTTTTTTTTTTTTTTTTGCATCTAGATCGCAGATCAGAATCCAAAGAGGAATGGTTTTCTTGGTAAACCCCGAACGGCACGCGCTACTGGTGCCCGTCTGTCCTATACCACCTAAGACCAAAACTTGAGACCATGTTCCAGCAATGGGAGGATGTGGTCGAGATTTATGATCTGTATGCCGAGAAGTGTGGGTTTTCGACTAGGCTGGGAACCATTAAGAGGAAGTAAGGAGCCATCACGCATCGTTACATTTTGTGCTCCAACAACACAAGCCGCAACTGAAAAGGAAGTTCGACACGTTGGATGAAACGTCTCTAAAGATAAGGCAGTCCACTTTCCGGGTCTGCGACTGTAAAGCCTGTATATGTGTCAAGTTTGATCAGACCTCGCTTAGTTGGGTTCTGTATCATTTCGAAGAGAACCATAATCATCCAATGGTCCTAGTGTACAACAGAGATCTTACAAAAAACCGTGGAGGCTAGACTTTTTTTCCAAAGAATTTATCCACCGAGCTAGCCTTAACAAGGTAGGCCTGACGGTGGCCCACAAACTCCAAGTAAGCCTAAGGAGCGGGCACCACAACGTGAAGGGTACTGCATACGACTACAAGAATTCCGCGAAGAATGTTCGCATGTTCATTGGTGACAGGGACGCGCAATTGGCGATTGAGAAATGAAAAACCGGGTCGACCACTTACCTAACTACACTTTCAGATATAGCATGGAAAACAGGTAGATACGACACATGTTCTGGGCAGATGAAATTTCCAAGATCAACTACCAAGCCTTTGGCGATGTCATTGCGCTCAACGCAACTTACCAAACAAACAAGTAAATCTCCTCGCCCATTTAAGTCAAGATGGTTTTTTATTTATTTATTTTTTTACGCAAAATTCTGAATTCATTTGTTTTTAATGCATCTCGTACAAGTACAATCTTATTTTCGTGTCGTTCAACGGGGTGGACAACAACAAAAAGGTGCGTCACTTTTGGAGCAGTCCTTTTGTACTGCGAGACAATCGAGGCGTACACCTGGCTGCTAACCTCTTTTCTTGAAGCGCATAACAAGCAGCCCACCCTTGTGCTAACTGACCAAGACCCGGCATCGAGAGAAGTTGTTGGCGCAATTTTCATCTAGTCTCTTCATCGTCTGTTCATGTGGCACATCATGAAGAAATTACCGTCCAAGGTAAAACTCCCGCCACGATATGTTATTTTTTCACGTAGGCATAATTTTTTCATTACTGTTGCGGAGGTTTGTTATAAAAAAAATTGATATAAAAATTTGTTTTCTTTTGTTGTACATGTCCAAAAAAAATTTGATATAAAACTAAGTTTTTTAGCGCGGCGTGTCTAAACGAGATTTTTTTTGTTCGGGGCCACATGTTTTTGTCCAGATTGCAGGTGAGGTTGAAGATAACTCTGAACTTAGGGCCGCCCTACATAAACTTGTATGGAACATTTATATAAAACAGTCAACATTCAAGCGTAGGTGCGAAGCTTTTGGAGAAGTACGAGCTTGAAAACCACGACTGGCTGAGAGATATGTTCAACATAAAGGAATTGTGGGTTCCGACATATTTCAGAGAAATCCCGATGTCTTGCTTGATGAAGATCACCTTCCGATGTGAGAGTTCTAACGCGGCGTTTAAGGTAAATTCCTCGTGGGCGAACACCCTAGTCCAGTTTCTATTGTGTTACGACGCAACATTGGACTCCCAAAGATACAAGCAGAGGGTTGCGGACTTTGAGGCGGACGACCGCGCACACGAGTTGAAGACGGGTCTGGCAATAGAGAAGCAATGTCAGGCCAATTAAGGGTGGGTACGCCGGATTTGCGGGTAATCAAGGAGGTAGGATTGATGGAGAAGGAACTTTGACTTATAGAATGGTTTGTCATAATTACATGGATTGAGTGAGTTTATTTGCTAGAGATATGGGAATTATGTTACCCTACAGGTGCTTCTTACACCTGCCTGTCAAAATGCATATCTTTTTTATATTGATAACTAAAAGAGATACCAACTTTATTATATTTTGTTAAAAACTTAAAGGTAAACCCTCCTACTAAGCATAGAAGCTTCAAATGATGCAAAGGATTGCATTTGAATACGGTATAAAATGGGATTTGAAGGCTTTGTAACAGAAATTGTCATTCCGATTGTTACATGCACATAAAGATTGTAAATTTAATCTAAGTTTTTCTTTTGTAACTTACATACTTAGTCTTTTGGCTAAATAAAGTCATATTCTTAGTTGAGCCTGAATGAGTCTAGCAAGCCAACTAGGTTTTTATCGAAGTGAGCTCGACTTTATCATTTTAGTTTGATCTGAAAATTGAGAAAATGACGTTGACGTAAGCATCAGAGTTCATTCTTTAAGCGATAATGGTATATAATTAAGAAAAAGAAAGAAAGAAAATTGTAATGGTCGTAATAAGCTAAAAGTGTACCATAATTAATCCCATATCGTCACAGTGAAAAAACTTTTCAACAAATTTCCCTTATAATTTATTAAGAAAGAGGTATTGTTCTACTAAACCCAAAACCTTTTCAATGTAGTGTTGGCCTATTTTCTAAGAAACAAAGAAGGTTTCGGCCATTTTCGTTTTAACCTATACCGAACTAACCCGACCTAAGTTATATAACCGATAGCTGATTTAAAATGTAAGTAGCTGAAAGGTGATGAAAGATTGAACTTTAATGGTCAAATATTATATAACTAAAGGAATTGGAGAAATAAATAATCATGAAAATTGAAAATACAAGAAATTGCATAATAAGTTGTCTATAACCATAATTAAAAAAGTAAACATTAATTCGTTAAAGTTTATTTACCCAATCATGGTAGGGATAAACTTAGTATCATACCTGTATCGAGAGTACCAATCTTGAAAATTGCCAAAACTGGATATCGTTACCGAAAGTGCACACATGAAAGATTTACTAAAACATGAAACAGTTATTATTAAACAAGCGGAACTTAATAATGGCACACATACATGAAAGATTTATTAGTAAATAAGTAGACCTTAACAATGCACACATGAAAGATTTATTATTACACAAGTGGAACTTAACAATGCACACGTGCGCGGAAACACATAGTGAGACATGTAACAAATACTTCTGAGAAAAGAGGGAATACTAGATCAAACTCAACAGTCGATTTTGATGTGGTGATGCAGTTTTTTCTCATTAACGAATGATTTGAAATTTATATACTTGTAGTGATCAAATGGCTTAAACTGCACAGGGTGGTCTTCATCAACCAGTTCTTGAGGTGCCTGTATCTCGCGATCCCGGATATACGACATCAACACCATCGCATATCTATCCACTTTCGGTTGCGTCATGATCACCGTATGAAACGGTGCCTCGATTCTTCCATTTGTCCATGCCTAACAAGATTCACAGCATTAAAAATAGTCACTCGTATATTTCATGTATACTTAATATAAGTATACGACGTTCTCTCTTTGAGAGAACATCTTAGTTCCCACCATAGCAATAGCTTTGCTATGGTTGAGATTTACTGGATATGGTTATACGTACCATGCAACCGTCCCCGGCCATGACAAAGAAACTGGAGGGTGAAAGATCAACTTCAATCCATTTATCATCCTTGGTCCTCCTTATCTCAATACCCCCTCCTTGTTCTTTTTGATTGATAACCGTTAGAAAACTCTTATCCGTGTGAGGAGGGAGACCTATCGCCGTTTCCTCCCCTCCAAGCTTTTTGTATCGATTAAAATTCAGGGTATAGTTTTTTCGATCCAAGGACTCGTAATGTTGCTCTACTCCATAACTTTTGGCCACCATTTTCATGACTATCTGCTGTAGTTCAGCTGCAGCCTTTACGAACTTCAGTGCAGTTTCACTGAAACAACATGCATGCATGCATGAAAATGTCTGTAACAATTTTCAAATAAAGAATATACAGCCCTAATAAGTAGTAGATCATACCAGAAAGTGTCATTTCCAGAGGGCCACATGAGTCTTGTAAATGTCTCAACTCCTTGTTTGGTACTTGCTTTTTCAATGCTCAATCTTTTAAATCCAGCAAACCTGGTTGTTTGACCAACATAACCATGACCCGCTGCACCTGAAGTGTTTTGGATTTTGACTTCGTGGGGAAGATCCAATACCTCCTGTGATGCAACAAATATTGCATCATGAAGATCGGAAGACACCCCATCGAATTCCGCTTTGAAACACCCGTATTCCTCAAGCGCATGTTAGTTTACTTAGCTTATTTATTCTGTTAATAGTTAGTGGAATATTCTGTTAGTAGTTAGTTAGTTGTTAAGTTGTTGTTAGGATCTTGTAATTAGTTTAAATACCCGGTTAGTTAATGAGATAAAAACTTTTCCCCAAATTGCTTCATTCAAAATTACATGGTATTAGAGCAGCGTTCTTCGAATCTGCTCTCGATTTGATCTCTGATTCATCTCAAATCATTCAATCGTCTTCATCAATCTCAATTTCGTTCAATCAATTCATCAATTTCTTCTTTCGTTTCAACAATTTTCTTCTTAAATCATGTAAGACACTCAAGGTTCTCAATCTTCGTCTTCAATTGATCCCTCAAATCCGTTGTATCTTCATCCCTCAGATTATCCTGGTATGATTCTCGTTGCCAAGCAAGTTGATGGAACTGGATTCGGATCTTGGAAGAGGGCAATGACGATTGCTTTATCAGCTAAGAACAAGTTCGGATTCATTGATGGTTCTGTTACACGAAATGCAAACCCTAGCCTATGGAATCGTTGTAATGATATAGTAATTTCTTGGATCATTAACACTTTATCTAGAGATATAAGTGACAGCGTTCTGTATGTTCAAACTTCTAAACAATTGTGGAAATAATTGAATGAACGGTATGGTCAGTCTAATGGTGCAAAACACTATCAGTTACAGAAAACTCTCTGTGAAATTTCTCAAGGATGCAGTAACATAGCATCATATTTCACTAAAATCAAGAGTATTTGGGATGAAATTAGTTCTTTATCTGCTATTTCACCTTGTTCTTGTGGTGCTCATATGGAAATGATGAAAAGAGATGAAGAACAAAGGCTAATTCTGTTTCTGATGGGACTAAACCCTAGTTATGAGAACATTAGGGGAACTATTCTTATGATGCAACCCTTACCAACTATTAGCAAAGTTTATTCTCATTTGCTTCAAGAAGAGAAACAAAAAGAAATTCATCCTACTCCACAAGCATTTCTTGACATTTCATCAATGAATGTTAGGACTCAAAGAGATTCTAAGAAACCTGTTTGTACTCGCTGTCAAAAACCAGGTCATTCAGCAAACAACTGTTGTCGGTTAATTGGTTTTCCTAAAGAGTTCAAGTTCACTAAATCAAAGAATGTAGCTGCCAATGTTTGCAAGACTGATGTTGATAGTCAAGTAAAAGATTCTCCTGCACATGTGATGAGTTCTGGAACTACTTTTACAACAGAGCAGTGTGAGCAATTAATTCAGTGCTTGCAGCATACTCAACTTGCAGGGAAGTCCCAAGATAATGCTTAGGCCAGTAATGAGATCAGACATGCTAATTTTGCAGGTATAATGGCATGTTCTCTTACTTATAATAATCAAACTATAACATCGATTATAGATACTGGTGCTAATGATCATATATGCTGCAATGAAAGTCTGCTCACAAATGTTAAGATTCTTAGAAAACCAATCTCTATTTTTCTTCCTAATGGGAATGTTGTCACAGCTTACAAATCTGGAATAGTAAAGTTGCTTCACAATCTATCTTTAGAAAACGTTCTTTTGGTTCCACAATTCAAGCATAATTTACTGTCAGTTCCCAGATTATGTATTGTAGGTCCACCCGGAGGATCGAGTTAAACCTCTATTCCCTGTTTTCCGACAAACCCGAGAGTGCGGAATCCTAACAAGTAAGTTAAACCAAGTTCGAACACGTAAACGACAAACACGAGACTCAATGATTAACACACAATGTATTAATACTTGAAACGGTTACAATACAATGTTTACAAATACACTCTGTAAACGCTCTCTGGTTCTCTCGTGTCTCACTGTGTTCACCTTTTCTCCTCTGTGTTCATCTGCTGATATATATAGCAGCAAGGTCGATGAAACAGGATGGACTCCGACGAAACTTCAATGTGACGAAACCTTCAAGAGTTTCGTCACACTCACAAGACCGACGAAACCTTGTTTCATAGCAGAGTTTCGTCAACAGCATTAAGGAGAGTTTCGTCGCAGCAGCAGATCTGGAGTTTCGTCGCAGCAGCAGATGACAGCATGTATTCCAAAGATTGATGGAGGATATCGAGCCACGGACTTCATTTTGTAGATGGGCAGAACCGATACGAGCCGTATCCACATTTACGTGTATCAACAAACTCCCCCTTGGATGCTGCTCGTGAGGTTCAACTTCCATGTCTTCCATGTTGGAGGATCTTCAAAGTCTTCACGCGTCGTGAGTAGAAAGTGTATCAACAAACTCTCCATTCCATTTAGGAAGTGTGTTAACAAACTCCCCCTTGACATAAGCTCTCCCTTGAGTTATGCTCGTGAATCTGTTGATCTTCAATTCTTTAGATCCTTGTGGTGTTGATGATTAGGTCAACGACAACTCGATCATCTTTATCTTTTGAGTGCCTCCATATCGTGTCTTCATTCCGAAGCTTGTCATCGAACATGTTCTCTTCGCCTTTATCATCTGCACATGCAAGAAATCTAAACGCTTAATGAGAACAACCGCTTGGAATATAGTTAACATAAACAAATGACACACATGTGACCATTTTTCAATCAACTACCGTCCGACAGTTTGAAAGTTTAACAAACAGTTCAATTTTGGTTCGTAACTTTCAAAACTTGCAAATTTCGACCGTTTATGAAGAAGCAGTCGTTTTGGTTTTCGTTCAGGTTTCAGGTAACGAAGACTCGAGTTCCAACATCGGGCAATCAAAAGAAATTAGAAATTAAATCTTTTTGGCTTTTTATAAAGTTTATATTAAAACACACCTAAAATCTTTTTGGTATTTTTGCGTTTTTCAAATGTAAAGACTGAAAGCAGTAAATAAATATAAACAGAGATGCAGAAACTGAAAGCATTAAATAAATATTTATAGACATTCTTTTTACGAGTTTTGTGAGTTTCGAGGGTAAGAGAATCATATCAGTGTACGGTCACGCCAAAACGCTCTTGTTGTTCAGTTAGTTAACATTAAGATAAGCATCCTATAACAATTATCGGTATTGTTGTCCACGTAAGCTCAACTTATCAGATGTAATCAAGGCGAGGTGATACGATTAGTGTATGATTTATACTTACCGCCGGTGTTCATCCACACACGACACATTTCCGTATCAAGGTATGCACGAGGATTCATCTTACTGGTGAGCATACCATTTATCATCTGTTTTGACATATATGAAAATGTGAGATACTCACTTATTTTGATTGAAAACAAGCCCTATGTGATAGAATCACTTATTGATGAGGAACTTGATTTTCAGATGCATGAGGGCACAGGAGCAAGTCCGTGAACAGGTCAGTACTAACGTACAGCAAAGAAACGAACTTGACTCCCGGATAAATGTGATATATTATCACTTATTTTGTTTGGACATGTGATTGTTGATCACTTATTGAGGTCGTATGCAGTATGTACACGTATGTATGGTATCATGGAAGATCTAGACTTCGTCTCCGTTATTTTTCGGTAAAAGAAACAACCATGATACCCAGATGATAAACAGCATAAAGACCACATATCTCAGAACCTCGGCAATCTCTCAAACGAAATTTCGGTACTAAGACCATATGCCAATGAGTGGTTCCCACCTGGTCTTTAGTCGATTTAAGTTTATATCACTCTGCACACTTTAAGATGATTGTGAGCCTACCGATATATCTTATATAGAGCTGCTTATCATTTTTCATTTAAGGTTTAAAGAGGTTTGAACAGACCACTGATGTACTATCATTTTCTCTTTTGCTCGCCAAGAAACTCATTTTTGTTTTTCTATTGTTTTTGTGTTTTTGAAATTTTTCGATGTTTTTGAATTTTTCAAATTTGGATTTACTCCCCCTAAAATGTAAAAACTATGATAAATTAAAAACACAAAGATATTTACAAAAATGATTTTCCGATGTTGGTTTTACTCTTGCTTGACCTTAATGTCGTTTACCAATAATAAAAAGTCAAATCGTGATTTGTCAAATGCTTTGGTAAAAAGGTCGGCACGTTGGTCATCGGTATGGACCTTAACAACATCGATTAGTCTTTTATCAAAGCAATCACGTATGAAGTGATACTTAATTTCGATGTGTTTGGTCAAAGAGAGCTGTACGAGATGATAATAATTCATAAAGCAGCTTAAATATCGACAAGTATAAGAGAGATTAGAAATTTAAAACCGTATCCTGCAACTGCTTCGTGCATTGCCAGGAATCTGAGTGCTCTCCCAAACTGGATATCCACCCGTTGTGGACTTCAAAGTCGATTTTTGTTGCTACTTCAACTAAGCGAGAAATCTCTTCACAGCAACAAGATCATAAACCTCCGGGTCCGGCTGGTCTTCCACATTGCACCAGGGAAGGTCTTTGTCTTTCTCTTTAAGAGGAAGTGTGCGGTTGTTCAATCCACGCCAAGGCATCCGCACACCCGGTGTAGTTTGATCAACCAACACATTTTCTTCAATCACACCGTAGAGAAAAGTATACTACACGTTCATCTTGTGGACTTTGAACTTCTTGTGGAAGAAAAATCCATGAATCTTCGAAAAGCTTCAGACGTGTACTTTTCATTGGAATCTTTCCTGTTGACCCGGTCAAAAACCATAACAACCAAAATTTTGGCACATTTTTCAACTTGTCGAATTTTTCAACTTCATTCAACCACATTCTTTCACCATCATTCGTTCATCGGAATTTTTGTCTTCTTTTCTTTTTCCTTTCTCTCCATCAATGGCAAAAATATTCTCCTGGATGTAACAATATTTCGGAGCCTTATGTCGCCGATCTTGTGCATGGACGTTCCACTATCAACAAACCTAAGACTATTAATAGTTCCTCCTGGAACATCCTGCACAGTCATTCAGAGATTAGTTGGAGAGGGGGACCCAAGCCTTCACAGACTTGGGTCGTCCGTCATCATCGAGAATTCTGACATCAATTTCCCGATGATTCGGAATTGATGTAGCTCCCCATGAAGCAGTTTCTGATTTTGGTTTCCAAACCTGTTTTTGTTTTTCAATTTTAACATCTGATTTAACAGACTGCGTTTGGACAACCTCTGGTTTTAAAGCCTTTTCAACTTCTTTTCGTTGTTGCTTTTTCTGTTTCTTTTTTCGTTGTTTAACAAGACGAGGGTCCTGTCTTGGTGAAACGGATCTTTTATGGTAATAGTTACCACGGGGGGCATCAACCTTTTCCTTTCCTTTCGTGAGATATGGACAATTTCTGACAATGTGCCCATACTCACCGCATTCGAAACATGATATCCGCTCAACAAACCTCGGAGTATCATACCTGTAGGAGTTTGATGATGAACTTCGTGATCTTGAGGTACTTGGTCCTACATCACAACAGTTTGTGTGTTGTGTGTAGTTGTTTTGACTGTTTCTTTTCAAAATTTTCTTTTGCATAACAAAATATGTGTTGGATTTGTTTTCAAAAGATTCAATTTTATCCGTCCCTTGGGATTTCACGAAGTTCACCTTCTGAACCTTCTTCTTGTTTTGGCTCTGTTTGCCTTTTCCATTTCCTTGGTGAGCGTGACTTTGCTTTCGTTGATTGTTTTGTGGTTGCAATTTTTTATTCCCATATTTCTTTCTAACTTCAGATTTTGGGATAGGAGCACACTGAGTTACTACAACTCCTGGGCTCGACTTTCCCAAAAACTTACTGGTAGAGTCTTCGAAAACTTTATCAATCAAAGATTGATTGACATTTTTGATAGGGAAATCCTTGTCTGAATATATGTTATCAGATCCAATCTACGTGTAAAGCAAGTTCACGCTTTCACAGCTTCCAGATGAGGATTCAACAGACTTGGCTATAGCAGTCACAAACGGTTTTGCAGGTGGATCACAAAGAATGTAATTTTCAAGAGGTATGTTTTCCTCTTTTGTTACCGTTTCTGACTGTTCAGAGTTAGTCTCCTCGGATTCATCATCTGACGAATCAGCATCCTCAACAATGACTGGAGGATCCTGATTTCGTTCAGCTGTTGACACTTTCGCATCTGCTGATTCATCCGAATCTGAGGATACTTCCTTTTTGTAACCTAGCCTAAATGTGAATTCCTCAAGGTTTAATGAAACCGAGGGCTCAAAATGAGGTTTATTTTCCTCATTAGGCATCGAAGAATAATCGTGTTTAACAGGTGGTGGACACTTCTTATAACCTATGCACGTGACATCCTTTTTCTTTTTCTGTATGTCAATGATGTGATCCAGCACATACCTAGAGTTTGAATAACTATTCAGCTTAAGCTGGATCGCCTCACTTTCACACTTAGCACAGGCCAACTCTTTTTGCATTAACTCGAGCCTATTGATGTAAAGGTTTATTTCAGTTTGTTTTCTTGAAGCCATTTTCGTTAGCTCGGTCTTATCTTCTTTTAATGTTTCAATTATCTTTTTAAATTCCCTTTCATAATTTTCATGAAACATGTTGGCCTCTGTGCATTTCGAAAGATCCACAATCAAATGTTGATTGTGGATAAATGTCACATCATATTTGCTTTGCAAATCGTCATATTTGCTTTGCAAATCAGACAATTTAACATTTAATCCAACACATATATCACACCTATCACAACTATCAGATTTTGATTCATCGACACGTACCTGACTGGAATCACTCTCAGATGTTGACTCATTTGCCTCAAAATCAACAACCTCCCTTGTTGATTCATATTCTGATCCATCCTCGCTTGAACTTGAACTTGAAGTTGTAACATTTTCAACTGAAGTTGAAACGTCTTCAACTGAACTACTTCCATGTTCAGAACTGTCATCATTTCCCGAGGACTCACCGTCGCTGACATTCTTGACAATTTCAGCATAAAACGCCGTTCTTGTTTGACCACTGTTCTCCAATTGATCTGTCGAATCACAATCGACAGTAGATTTATCCCAAATCTTGATTTTTGAAGATGGTACTGAACCCTTTTGCTTATAAGAAATTTTCGCAATTAAACTCACTAGGGATGGAGTTGATGAGGATGGGGGTGTGGGAGACTGAGCCCATGAAGGCGATAAACCCGTGCTTCTATATTTGCTCTCCGTATTTGACGGACTACCCCACCAGTCTGGATTCATTTTTGAATGAATAAAAATGGATACCTGATAAAATCACTTGAAACAAACCGTTAAAACACTTTTTGAAACCTTCTGTTAAAAAAAATTACAAGTGACTCGACGAAACTTAGGTTCTTGGCGAAACCCTCTTTGAATAAATAATGCGCGACGAATCCTCTGATCAACGACGAAACCTTTATAATGTTTCGAATGGATTCTTTTTGACGAAACTTAAAGGGGTTTCGTCTGAATTAGTTTGTTGACAATTGTGTACAGACAAGTGAGATATTTTCAAAACCAATCACACCTTATCTTCTGACAAAAGGATGGTTCTAATGTCAACTTTATCAAACAACACACTACTTTAGGCCATACTTTTCAAATACTCATCATATCAATTGTCAATTTTGTCAAACAATAATATTATAATCAATCAAACACTTCAATTTTATCTCAACAAGATCAAACCACAGAAATATTATGAAGATTACAACAACATATGATGAAAACTTTGAATATCTGCTGAACTTCGATGAAAATATGAATTTTCCGGTGACCGATAAATTTTCCGAACACAAATTTTGCACAATGTTTCAATAAAAACCACAACCTAAAATGTTTGCATGAGTTTTAACAATGGTTTTTCCTAAAACAAACAGCAAAATAACAAGGTTTTCACGATTTTCAAACTGTTTTTCCATAAAGTTATGATCTTTAAACTCAAAATACAAGAAAAACAAACTTGGTTTTAACACGGAATCGAGCCAATGCTCTGATGCCAATTGTAGGTCCACCCGGAGGATCGAGTTAAACCTCTATTCCCTGTTTTCCAACAAACCCGAGAGTGCGGAATCCTAACGGCTAAGTTAAACCAAGTTCGAACATGTAAACGACAAACACGAGACTCAACGATTAACACACAATGTATTAATACTTGAAATGGTTACAATACAATGTTTACAAATACACTCTGTAAACTCTCTCTGGTTCTCTCGTGTCTCACTGTGTTCACCTTTTCTCCTATGTGTTCATCTGCTGATATATATAGTAGCAAGGTCGACGAAACAGGATGGACTCCGCTGAAACTTCAATGTGACGAAACCTTCAAGAGTTTCGTCACACTCACAAGACCGACGAAACCTTGTTTCATAGCAGAGTTTCGTCAACAGCATTAAGGAGAGTTTCGTCGCAGCAGCAGATCTGGACTTTCGTCGCAGCAGCAGATCTGGAGTTTCGTCGCAGCAGCAGATGACAGCATGTATTCCAAAGCTTGATGGAGGATATCGAGCCACGGACTTCATTTCATAGATGGGCAGAACCGATACGAGCCGTATCCACATTTACGTGTATCAACATGTATTGATACAAGTGGATTGGTTTTATTTTCTTTTCTAAAGGCGTGTATGTTGCAGGCCCCTTCTCTAAAGAGGCCACTGGTTCTTGGTAAGCTTCTTGATGGGCTATATCTTCTTAACTCGAATGAAACTGTTTTCAATTGTAATGATGTTTCAAATTCTAGAATAAGAATGTCAAATTGTAATGCTACTGTTACTAGTAAGACTTGGCATGATAGACTTGGTCATTTACCTTTGTATAAACTTCAGAAATTGTCTTTGTTTTCTAATGGCAATCATGATCAGATTCATTGTTGTGATATTTGTCCACAAGCAAGACAACACAGATTGCCATTTCCTGAAAGTACAAAAGTAACATCTCACATTTTTGATCTTATTCATATGGATGTTTGGGGTCCATATCATACACCTACTCATGATGGTTTTAGATATTTTCTAACCATAGTTGATGATTTTAGTAGAGCTACATGGACTCATCTTCTTTCAACTAAGAGCAATGCCTTTAGTATTTTGCAAAACTTCTTTCAAATGGTTGAAACACAATTTCAAACAAGGGTAAAATGCATAAGGACTGATAATGCCTTTGAATTGGGCACTGCTGCCAATCATGCTCAGTTTCTTCTTTCCAAAGGTATTATGCATCAAACCAGTTGTGTAGCAACTCCTCAACAAAATGGCATAGTGGAGAGGAAACATAAACATCTTTTAGAGACTTCTAGAGCTCTTCTCTTTCAGTCAAAGTTACCAATCAAATTTTGGGGAGAATCTGTTTTGACTGCCACTTATCTTATCAACTTGTTCCCGACAAACTTGTTACAAGGGAAATCTCCTCATGAAGTTTTATTTGGAAAAGCTCCATCTTATTCTCATCTAAAAGCGTTTGGTTGTCTTTGTTATGCTTCAACTCTTAAACAAAGGAGACCTAAGTTTGATACTAGAGTTGTTCCTTGTTTGTTCGTTGGGTATCCTATGGGAAAAAAAGGGGTATAAGTTGTACAATTTCCACACAAATGGAACCTTTGTGTCAAAAGATGTCATATTCTTTGAATCGTTGTTTCCTTCCATTCCTTATTCAAAATCTTCTAATTTGTTTCCTTCCTTTAATGTTCCATAAGATTTTTTTGATCCCGTTTCTTATTCCCCTGCAACTTCTTATCATTCAGAAAATCACATGTCTGATCTTCCAGTTCCTGACTCAGATCCTAATCCATCTGTTGATCTGAGACGATCTACAAGACAAACAAAACCTCCTTCCTATCTTGCCGATTATCAATGTAATTCAGCATTTTCTTGTTCTCATTCTGTTACAAATGTTTGTGCTATTAATCATGTTCATTCTGCTGATCTCTCTGCATCAAGCACTACTCTCTCTCATAATCTTGACAAAATTTTGGAACCAACTTCTTACAAAACTGCCATTCTTTATCCTGAGTGGCAATCAGCCATGCAGTTAGAGCTTGATGCTCTAGAAGCAAATCACACATGGGTTGTCACTCCTTTACCTTCAGGCAAGAAGCCTATCAAATGTACGTGGGTGTATAAAGTTAAATACAAAGCTGATGGCAGTTTGGAAAGATGTAAAGCAAGGCTGGTTATTAGAGGCGATACACAAAAAGAAGGGATTGATTATAATGAGACTTTCTCACCGGTAGTTAAAATGACTACTATTAGAAGTCTTATTGTAGTTGCAACTAAAAAGAATTGGCCTTTTCACCAGTTAGATGTAAACAACGCGTTTTTGCATGGAGATTTGGATGAAGAGATTTACATGACTCCACCTCCTAGGATGATTCTTTCATATTCTACCTCTGTTTTAAAACTTCAAAAGTCATTATATGGCCTCAAGCAGGCTTCAAGACAGTGGTATGGTAAATTGTCTGATTCCTTGAAATCTAAGGGATATATTCATTCACCAAATGATCATTCTCTATTTTCCAAAAGTATGGCATCCTCCATTGTTCATATTGCCATATATGTGGATGACATTTTAATGACTGCAAATAATGAACAAGAAATGGAAGATATCAAATCTTTCCTTCATTCCACTTTTAAGATCAAAGATCTTGGTTCACGCAATTATTTCTTAGGAATTGAGGTATTGAAAGTCAAAACCGGCACTATCATGACTCAAAGAAAGTTTGCAAAAGACTTGCTACAAAAAATTAATGAGTTTTTGCCTTCTTCTTCTAAGATTTGTCCCTTACCTGCTAATTTGCAATTATCTACTGATCTTGGTCCTCTTTACTCTGATCCTCTTCAATACAGAAGATTAGTTGGCAAACTTAACTATCTTACTCATACAAGACCAGATCTTTCGTTTGATATTCAATTCCTAAGCCAATTTATGCAAACTCCTCATATCCCTCACTGGGAAGCTGCTTTGCACACACTTGGTTATATTCAAGGCACCTCTGATCAAGGATTATTTTTTTAATAATTCTTCTGATTTCAAGCTAGAAGCCTTTTGTGATTCTGATTGGGCATCTTGTCCCAATACAAGAAGATCAGTTACTGGTTACTTTATTCTTCTTGGTGGCAGCCCAATTTCATGGAAGTCTAAAAAGCAATCTACTGTGTCTTTAAGCTCAGCAGAGGCAGAGTATAGATTAATGCGAAGGGTAACTGCTGAGCTCACATGGTTGACAAGATTACTTCATGAATTCTCAGTTTTGTCTATTACCCCTATATCGTTAAAGTGTGACAGTCAAGCCGCCATCCATATTGCTCGGAATCCAGTATATCATGAAAGAACAAAACATATAGAGCTGGATTGTCATTTTGTCAGAGAAAAGCTTCAAGAAGGACTTATTTCTTTGTCTCATATTTCAACTGAGGATC
The DNA here is from genome assembly GCA_030545235.1 of Helianthus tuberosus. Taxonomy (NCBI): domain Eukaryota; kingdom Viridiplantae; phylum Streptophyta; class Magnoliopsida; order Asterales; family Asteraceae; genus Helianthus; species Helianthus tuberosus. The sequence continues at coordinate 86,475 of JARYGA010061429.1, forward strand.
AACTAGCTGACTTGTTTACAAAAAGTCTTTCTTCCACAAAGCATCAACTTTTACTGTCCAAGTTGGGGCTTTCATTCCCTCCAACTTGAGGGGGGGGGGGGGTGTTAGTTTACTTAGCTTATTTATTCTGTTAATAGTTAGTGGAATATTCTCTTAGTAGTTAGTTAGTTGTTAAGTTGTTGTTAGGGTTTTGTAATTAGTTTAAATACCCGGTTAGTTAATGAGATAGCAACTTTTCCCCAAATTGTTTCATTCAAAATTATAGCGCACGTGTAATTTCACCGGCCCTTGTCTCCCAAGAGCTCGAACGAGAGTTCAAGTCTTTTAGAGACAAGTTAATATAGGAATTGAAGCCATTTGGAAGAACTTTTCTATTTTGTAACAAAGACACTTCGTTCGAACAATCGAGTTTGTGCTTATGGATGAATAAATGATGAGTGTATTACTATATTTATAGATAAATACGTGGAGTGTAATTTTTTCTTCAGTTGTTTGTATGGAGCACGTTTGTTGATGTTTTTGTATTTTTGTATGGAACACGTTTGTTTTCATTTTTATGTATTTTTGTATGGAACACGTTTAATTAGTTAGAATTGGAACCACATGTTGGGCTTGTACATTGTGTTTAGATTGTGTTTTAGCCGTTCGCTTTTCGCTGGATACCATGACATTTGGAACGTATATCTGGTTTCTTTTAATTTGCATCGTTATCATCGTTTGCTGATCAACTTTAGGTTTGAGTTTTATAGTAAACAATTATATAGGGTGCGGTTTTAAGTGTTTGTCTTAAACTCTAAAGTCATGCTTCATGTAACATTTTAGCTCTAAAGTTATAAACTGGTGCTGTTCTCAGTTTATAACATGTAAATATAAGTTGTATCAAATGCAGCCTGGTGGTACAAAAAACCCAAGTAAATATTTAACTGACCGCACTTGGTGGTGGTGGTGGTGGTCGAGATAGTTTTATGTTTGCTAAATTGGACTGAATCAAAGTACCGACACAAAAAAAAAAAAAAAAAAAAAATCTAATGGCATTCTCTTCTTAGAATTATATCTTAATGCAATGTGGCATTCTCTCCTTTAATATTATTATTAATATTTTTCTTATCATTATTATATCATATAACAAATAAATACATATTGATATCATATTAATATATCCAATTTATTAATCTATACGTAAGTATAGATAAATACGTCATACATAAAATTATTTATCTTATACTATTGTAGTAATTTATTTATTTATTTTTACTTTCATATGTGACATTAAATTTTATTTTTTAATCATTGCTGACCAAACCAAATTAGGTTATATATTTGTATCCCTAGATTGTCTAATCTAACCAAATAATTTGTTAGCGAATAACTACACACATGTATCTCTTAATTTAGCAATATCATTATTTTATTAATAATACATTAGATTAATATTCAATTATTATTACTAATATATAACACATGTTGTGTCCGATACAAAAAAAAAAGAACTTTATTGCGAATATAACTCTTTATTCAACGAATTTTATACCCATGCCAATAAACCTATAAAAACGAATTTGGTATGTAGTTTAAAATTTAAATTAAATTTTATATAATTTAGATTATATTTTAATTTATTTTTATAATTTAATATCAACAATGATTAAGTAAAATAGAAGATATTTAAATAGCTTTTTAAGTTCACATTTCAGAGATGATATAAATTAATAGGGTGGGTTTTATTTGGATTAAAAAAACAATATATTAAATAAGTAAAAAAGACAAAAATGCCCCTCATTAAACTGACTTTTTTGATGAAGTTAATGGGCTGAATGAAAATAGAAAAAAATGCAAAACTCATGAACAAATGAGAAAAATTGCTATTGCTATTATAATTATTATCTATTCATAATTATTATATTATAATAATTATGAATCATTATTATCTAAGTTAGTAGTCTATGCGTTACACGTATTTACTTAACATATTGTCTTTATTCAAGTCGTGTAATACGCGGGTCTATAAACTAGTAATAATAATAACGACGACGACGACGACGACGACGACGACGACGCCGACGACGACGCCGACGCCGACGACGACCCCAAAAAAACTATTTAACATCGTACCTTCAAAATTCTCAAATTGGATCCTTTACTATGGACTTTGAGTTAGGATCACATATTAGCGGATTATTAGTTTATCACAATGAAGTTATTGGGCTCATTTGAACTAGTTGTTGGGCCTACTACATCTCTCAATAGTCAAAACTCCCATGGCCCTGCATAACCAACTTATCTACTGGCCCGTCCGTATGTGAATTAAACAGTCAATGCACAATTGCACACCAAGAGACAAGAGTAGTGGAATCTAAATGTGGTCCACTCCTTTTGGAGTGGTTTGGTTTGATGCGGCTCTATGTTTATACAAAAGCATCATCATAGTCAAAGACCGTTTTGAGAATATTTTTCTTTTGTATATAATGATAAACTATTTATAAAAAGACGACTTAAAAAAACTAACATGTAAACGAGACATAACATCGTCTTTTAACAATGTAGTAGGGAATAAAATAGCAAAGTGCTCCAATTAAAGTTAGGCGTCCATGGCCTCTTGATCTAGTGACACCAGGTATTCATCCATATCAAAGTGGTGCAAGTTCAAGTCTCACAAAATAACTATGTGGGTTGTCGAATTATACATTTTAGAGGAATTGAACTAGTATGGTATGTCTAATTTGACTATTGCTTACTTTCAAATGCTTAAGATGTATGCTGACAGTCATGACTCAAGAAGGTGGCTACAGGGTCCAAAGCTAATTCAACTACAACAGCTTAGGGTGAGCAAAAGCTCGTCACTTACAAGCGTCGGCATCTAATTACGTCGTTTACAAAAATTGGATTTTCTGTTGAACCACTGCGTGGAACAACTAGAAGAATCAAGTCCTACGCGTGTGTTGAGCCTTTTGTCAAAAGAAGAAACAATCCACGAATATATTTGTATAGCAAAGTTTACATCACATGAATCAAGTGTTTCACATAATTTCCATTTACTCTTGTTAGGGCTGACAATAGATATCTGTATAAGACACGATTAGACTTGTTTACTGAAAAAGTACACAACATGATTTTTTTACTTTTTAAAAATAAATATAATTATGAGGTTAGGATCCATCATTTTCTTCTTCTTGGTACATAAAACGTAAAACCGTGTTATAAACATAAGATATAAAGTAGTTAAACGAGGTGTATTCATGTTTAATACTTGTGTTACACGCGTCGTTAGATACCTGTTAAACCCGATAAGACACGATTTGTCAGCCCTACTTATTAGTATGCATATTGTTATTTCACATAATCTTATCAAGTATTTCACAGAGTTTTATTTTATATTAAAATCTTGAAACATTACACAAACTAAAGCAAACCACAAAGGTCATGTGATGATGCACCTAGGCTTATTAATATGTAGCATATCATATGATCATGCACTTATTGTTTTACTTAAGCCCTGAAGTAGCCTCACTGTCCAAGAACCATGTGAGTTTCCCTTCAGGTTTCACCTTCTGCACAGGCAACGGGTAACCAAACGACGCATGTTCACCCAACGCCACCTTAACGGCATCGGCCGCATCTTCTCCAGTGACCACCATCGCAATCTGATCCGCAGAGTTGATCAAAGGGAAAGTGAACGTGATCCTAGGAGGTGGCGGTTTGGGTGAATCTGTTATGAACGTGACCCATTTTTTCTTCTCGAACCGTTGAAAATGCCAGCAGAAGAGTGACGCAACGTGGCCGTCTGGACCCATCCCGACTAACATCAGATCGAGTTTAGCAAACCCTGTTGTTGGTGACGTTTTTAGTGTATTGTTTGCTACCAACTGTTTAAGACGCTGCTCATATTCCTCGGCTGCTTCCTCGGGTGATAAGTTTTCCTTGATGGGATATATGTTAGATTTGGGTATTGGTACCTAACATCATAGTGACATCTCGAATTAGACCAGAATTAGTTCAGAAATTGAAATTCGGTAGCCGAATAGATTGATTTGGTATAATCATATTCATGATAGTAGTTCAAATTAGACAAGAATTAGTTCAGAAATTGAAATTCGGTAGCTGAATATATCAGTAATATCATGAAAGTAGTTCAAATTACACCAGAATCGGTTCACAATTGAAATTCGGTAGCTGAATAGATTAGTAATATCATAAAAGTAGCTAAAATTAGACCATAATCAGTTTACAAATTAAAATTTGGTGGCTGAATATATTAGTAAACAGTAATATCATGGAATCAGTACAAAAATCGAAATTCTGTAGCCAAACAGATTAGTAATATGATGTTCGTCGGTTCTGTTTTTAGTTTATTCAGTCGAAACCGATTTCAAAAAAGTTCAAAACCAAACCAAAAACCGAATATGTAATGTGGTTCGGTTTTAAACAGATTGGGTTCGATTCAGTTTAATCGTTTGAAACCGAATAATGAAAGCAGGTCAAATTAGACCAAAATCAGTTCACAAATTGAAATTATGCTGAACAGATTAATAATATGATATACATCAGTTCAGTTTTAAGTTTATTTGGTTTGAAAATGTATCCACTCCAAACCGAAAACCTAACCGAACCGAATTCAGGAAGTTCAAAACCAAACCAAAGTCAATATCCAATTCAGTTTCGACCAAATATATAATTCAGTTCAAAAACCGAACCGAAAACCAAATATATAATTCAGCTCGGCTTTAAACAGTTTTGTTTATGTTCAGTTTAATCATTTAAAACCGAATAACTATGTAGTTAATATCCCGATATATCAGTGATATATCGGTTATCAGTCCCCTGCTGAGATATCAGTACAAAATATCGGTCAAAGTATCGGTACCGATAATATCAGCGATATTGACCGATATTTGACTGATATTGGACCGAGATTTGACCAATATATCACCGATTTTCCCGATATCAGTACCTTTCTTCTTAGACTGAAGGGAGTGGGGCGTCTCCCCTACCCTTGCCGCCCAAAGCCGCCCCAAACACCGCCCCCCATCGGCGTTCTAGGGGGCGTCCCCCTCCTTGGCGTCCTCTTCTCGTCGCCTGCTTCCTCACACACATCGATTTTTGGCACAAAGTTTCAAGGATTCCCCCTCCAAGACGCCCCAAGCCGCCCCAAACACCATGCCCCCTTTTTTGCTCAAAATCCTCTGATCTGACGTGGCGCCACGTGGTCGCAAGACCCCCCCTCTAAAGGACGCCCCACTCCCTTCAGTCTTAGTTCTACACTTCTACTATCTGTCTTTTTTCTTATTTAGCATGATAAAATTACCGATATCCTACCACGATAACCGATATCTCAAATATCGGTCCTTGACCGATATTCGATATTTTACCGCATTAACTACTTAGCCGACTATCGAACGCCCCTAAAATATCATGAAAATAGTTCATCATTTTGCTTAATTAGCAACACAAAACATAACTTTTCTCTAGGTGTGTAAACAAGCCTAGAGGCTCGAGAGCTACTCGTTATCGGCTCGGTTAAAAGCTCGAATGAGCCAAACTTTGACGAGCCCGAGCTCAAGCCTGAAATAGAGCTCGTTTAGTTATCGAGCTCTAGACCAGCCCAAACAAAATTTTATTTTTTATATATATAATATAATAATAATGTTGATAACATGGGCAAGCCCAGCTTTGGCTCGTTTAAGCAATATTGAAGCGCGCTCGAGGCGAGCTTTTAGCTCGTTTAATCACAATACAAATATCCTAAAGCCTATCTACACTTCAAAAACCCTAAAAACAATTAAACAACATAAAACCTAATATAGATTACCTTACTAAGAAATCCATCATAAGCAAGCTTGTAATTAGAATCAGGATGATCAAGAGGAACAACACGTTCATCCAAAAAGAAAATCAACCATTTCGACCAATCTATCGACTTAATATACGGAGGCTCCAGTAACTTCCTATAATGATATTTGAGCTCAAATTCATCAAACCAAACAATATTTATTCAAAGAGTGAATTTGAATCGTAGGGTTTTTTTGGTACCTGAGAGTGTCGATTAAAGTACCGCCGGAGAGGACGACGGAGAATGAGCCGTTAGCGGCGATGAATTTGGCGGATAGATCGGCGATGTAGGTTGCTAGAGCGTCGGCTACGTGTGATTCTGATTCCAATTTGTGAATTACAGGTTGCGACATTTTTCTTCACTGGATGGATCTTAGATGGAGGTGACGAACCTTAGTGTGTAATGTGTAAATAGAGAACATAAATCTGGTTATACCTTATGCATTTCAGCTTGTACCTTTGAGTATATAATAAAGATGATAACTTTTTGGGTAAATTACACTTTTTGTTTTTTATGTTTGGGTAAATTACACCGTGCTAAATAAAAGACTGTGACTGTAATTATTGGATTTAAAGGCTATTCATTGCAATTCGATACAAACATAAAGGACCAAAAGTGTAATTTACCCTAACTTTTTTATGGGACATTGGATTCCAATATTTATAAGTAGACGTCATTGTCCATTGGCAGTCTCATTTTTTTAATTCTCACTAGCAGTCCCACTTTTCAACTATTTTTCCTCCACTGGTCCCTAGTTAAAAAAACTCGGTTAAGTGTTTTTTTTTTTCAAATTACAAACTGATTTTTAGGACTTTTGATCAGAACGATGATACGAGTCTATTGATGTAAAACTTACCTCGAAACGGTGCTCCAAACGACTATATTTTTGTTAACCGGAAGTTTAAACACCCGAATTGAAACACTGTTTTCGTCGTTTGAAGCACCATTTCGAGGTAAATTTTACATCAATCGACTTGTATCCTCGTTGATTCACCGGTCAGAATTCACAACATCTTCAAGAAT
>JARYGA010061429.1:93524-183937 GCA_030545235.1 Helianthus tuberosus
GTCCATGGCCTCTTGATCTAGTGACACCAGGTATTCATCCATATCAAAGTGGTGCAAGTTCAAGTCTCACAAAATAACTATGTGGGTTGTCGAATTATACATTTTAGAGGAATTGAACTAGTATGGTATGTCTAATTTGACTATTGCTTACTTTCAAATGCTTAAGATGTATGCTGACAGTCATGACTCAAGAAGGTGGCTACAGGGTCCAAAGCTAATTCAACTACAACAGCTTAGGGTGAGCAAAAGCTCGTCACTTACAAGCGTCGGCATCTAATTACGTCGTTTACAAAAATTGGATTTTCTGTTGAACCACTGCGTGGAACAACTAGAAGAATCAAGTCCTACGCGTGTGTTGAGCCTTTTGTCAAAAGAAGAAACAATCCACGAATATATTTGTATAGCAAAGTTTACATCACATGAATCAAGTGTTTCACATAATTTCCATTTACTCTTGTTAGGGCTGACAATAGATATCTGTATAAGACACGATTAGACTTGTTTACTGAAAAAGTACACAACATGATTTTTTTACTTTTTAAAAATAAATATAATTATGAGGTTAGGATCCATCATTTTCTTCTTCTTGGTACATAAAACGTAAAACCGTGTTATAAACATAAGATATAAAGTAGTTAAACGAGGTGTATTCATGTTTAATACTTGTGTTACACGCGTCGTTAGATACCTGTTAAACCCGATAAGACACGATTTGTCAGCCCTACTTATTAGTATGCATATTGTTATTTCACATAATCTTATCAAGTATTTCACAGAGTTTTATTTTATATTAAAATCTTGAAACATTACACAAACTAAAGCAAACCACAAAGGTCATGTGATGATGCACCTAGGCTTATTAATATGTAGCATATCATATGATCATGCACTTATTGTTTTACTTAAGCCCTGAAGTAGCCTCACTGTCCAAGAACCATGTGAGTTTCCCTTCAGGTTTCACCTTCTGCACAGGCAACGGGTAACCAAACGACGCATGTTCACCCAACGCCACCTTAACGGCATCGGCCGCATCTTCTCCAGTGACCACCATCGCAATCTGATCCGCAGAGTTGATCAAAGGGAAAGTGAACGTGATCCTAGGAGGTGGCGGTTTGGGTGAATCTGTTATGAACGTGACCCATTTTTTCTTCTCGAACCGTTGAAAATGCCAGCAGAAGAGTGACGCAACGTGGCCGTCTGGACCCATCCCGACTAACATCAGATCGAGTTTAGCAAACCCTGTTGTTGGTGACGTTTTTAGTGTATTGTTTGCTACCAACTGTTTAAGACGCTGCTCATATTCCTCGGCTGCTTCCTCGGGTGATAAGTTTTCCTTGATGGGATATATGTTAGATTTGGGTATTGGTACCTAACATCATAGTGACATCTCGAATTAGACCAGAATTAGTTCAGAAATTGAAATTCGGTAGCCGAATAGATTGATTTGGTATAATCATATTCATGATAGTAGTTCAAATTAGACAAGAATTAGTTCAGAAATTGAAATTCGGTAGCTGAATATATCAGTAATATCATGAAAGTAGTTCAAATTACACCAGAATCGGTTCACAATTGAAATTCGGTAGCTGAATAGATTAGTAATATCATAAAAGTAGCTAAAATTAGACCATAATCAGTTTACAAATTAAAATTTGGTGGCTGAATATATTAGTAAACAGTAATATCATGGAATCAGTACAAAAATCGAAATTCTGTAGCCAAACAGATTAGTAATATGATGTTCGTCGGTTCTGTTTTTAGTTTATTCAGTCGAAACCGATTTCAAAAAAGTTCAAAACCAAACCAAAAACCGAATATGTAATGTGGTTCGGTTTTAAACAGATTGGGTTCGATTCAGTTTAATCGTTTGAAACCGAATAATGAAAGCAGGTCAAATTAGACCAAAATCAGTTCACAAATTGAAATTATGCTGAACAGATTAATAATATGATATACATCAGTTCAGTTTTAAGTTTATTTGGTTTGAAAATGTATCCACTCCAAACCGAAAACCTAACCGAACCGAATTCAGGAAGTTCAAAACCAAACCAAAGTCAATATCCAATTCAGTTTCGACCAAATATATAATTCAGTTCAAAAACCGAACCGAAAACCAAATATATAATTCAGCTCGGCTTTAAACAGTTTTGTTTATGTTCAGTTTAATCATTTAAAACCGAATAACTATGTAGTTAATATCCCGATATATCAGTGATATATCGGTTATCAGTCCCCTGCTGAGATATCAGTACAAAATATCGGTCAAAGTATCGGTACCGATAATATCAGCGATATTGACCGATATTTGACTGATATTGGACCGAGATTTGACCAATATATCACCGATTTTCCCGATATCAGTACCTTTCTTCTTAGACTGAAGGGAGTGGGGCGTCTCCCCTACCCTTGCCGCCCAAAGCCGCCCCAAACACCGCCCCCCATCGGCGTTCTAGGGGGCGTCCCCCTCCTTGGCGTCCTCTTCTCGTCGCCTGCTTCCTCACACACATCGATTTTTGGCACAAAGTTTCAAGGATTCCCCCTCCAAGACGCCCCAAGCCGCCCCAAACACCATGCCCCCTTTTTTGCTCAAAATCCTCTGATCTGACGTGGCGCCACGTGGTCGCAAGACCCCCCCTCTAAAGGACGCCCCACTCCCTTCAGTCTTAGTTCTACACTTCTACTATCTGTCTTTTTTCTTATTTAGCATGATAAAATTACCGATATCCTACCACGATAACCGATATCTCAAATATCGGTCCTTGACCGATATTCGATATTTTACCGCATTAACTACTTAGCCGACTATCGAACGCCCCTAAAATATCATGAAAATAGTTCATCATTTTGCTTAATTAGCAACACAAAACATAACTTTTCTCTAGGTGTGTAAACAAGCCTAGAGGCTCGAGAGCTACTCGTTATCGGCTCGGTTAAAAGCTCGAATGAGCCAAACTTTGACGAGCCCGAGCTCAAGCCTGAAATAGAGCTCGTTTAGTTATCGAGCTCTAGACCAGCCCAAACAAAATTTTATTTTTTATATATATAATATAATAATAATGTTGATAACATGGGCAAGCCCAGCTTTGGCTCGTTTAAGCAATATTGAAGCGCGCTCGAGGCGAGCTTTTAGCTCGTTTAATCACAATACAAATATCCTAAAGCCTATCTACACTTCAAAAACCCTAAAAACAATTAAACAACATAAAACCTAATATAGATTACCTTACTAAGAAATCCATCATAAGCAAGCTTGTAATTAGAATCAGGATGATCAAGAGGAACAACACGTTCATCCAAAAAGAAAATCAACCATTTCGACCAATCTATCGACTTAATATACGGAGGCTCCAGTAACTTCCTATAATGATATTTGAGCTCAAATTCATCAAACCAAACAATATTTATTCAAAGAGTGAATTTGAATCGTAGGGTTTTTTTGGTACCTGAGAGTGTCGATTAAAGTACCGCCGGAGAGGACGACGGAGAATGAGCCGTTAGCGGCGATGAATTTGGCGGATAGATCGGCGATGTAGGTTGCTAGAGCGTCGGCTACGTGTGATTCTGATTCCAATTTGTGAATTACAGGTTGCGACATTTTTCTTCACTGGATGGATCTTAGATGGAGGTGACGAACCTTAGTGTGTAATGTGTAAATAGAGAACATAAATCTGGTTATACCTTATGCATTTCAGCTTGTACCTTTGAGTATATAATAAAGATGATAACTTTTTGGGTAAATTACACTTTTTGTTTTTTATGTTTGGGTAAATTACACCGTGCTAAATAAAAGACTGTGACTGTAATTATTGGATTTAAAGGCTATTCATTGCAATTCGATACAAACATAAAGGACCAAAAGTGTAATTTACCCTAACTTTTTTATGGGACATTGGATTCCAATATTTATAAGTAGACGTCATTGTCCATTGGCAGTCTCATTTTTTTAATTCTCACTAGCAGTCCCACTTTTCAACTATTTTTCCTCCACTGGTCCCTAGTTAAAAAAACTCGGTTAAGTGTTTTTTTTTTTCAAATTACAAACTGATTTTTAGGACTTTTGATCAGAACGATGATACGAGTCTATTGATGTAAAACTTACCTCGAAACGGTGCTCCAAACGACTATATTTTTGTTAACCGGAAGTTTAAACACCCGAATTGAAACACTGTTTTCGTCGTTTGAAGCACCATTTCGAGGTAAATTTTACATCAATCGACTTGTATCCTCGTTGATTCACCGGTCAGAATTCACAACATCTTCAAGAATCTTCGTAAGCCGTTCGAATACGTCCACATTCTAAATTAAAAAAAATATATATCAGTTATGGTATACTTCAATTAAAAAACAACAATATATAAAGAAATGCAAACTTATTATAAAGTTGCTATAAAAAGGCTTGAACTGATCAATGTAACCGTTGTCTATTTTGATGCCAGGTTGGTTACAATGACCATAATAACAACTGATTCTTCGTTGCCAAGCATATCGTTAACTTAAATCTAAATAAGAAAGTACAACAAAAAATATCTAGAAAAAAAGAGTCATTGTATTTAAACCTAACTTAAAAGGGCATCACAAAGAAGCAATTCTTTTCTCAGAAATCTAATTTTCATTAGTTGCTTGTATTAAGCCTTCTCAGCTTTGCAAAACCAAATTTTAAGCATCATAGTCTATTCAAAATTTAAACACCAAACTAATGTACGACAACCAAAACACAATGCCTTGCTGATTTATATACATTATCAATTAGCAACCAAAACTCAAGCGGGACATGACTGCAACGAAGATTGCCAAGCCAAATGAGGAGTACCATCATACCCATTATACACATTCATCCCCAGACCTCTCAAATGAGCATAAAGCCATCATCATTGAGACTCAAATTTTCATACCATTAAATACCAAAAAGTTGTACAACTTTTCAACAACACAAAGCAACAATTTGTTGCAAGTGAGAGAGTGTGAGACACCCCAAAAACCAAAAACAACTTAAATACCCAAATTTTGCACAACCCACAAATGCAAAGGTACAATTACCACATCCTCAAAACACAACCAAAGTCGGGCATCCAAAATCATAAAGCAACAACATGTTGCTAATTGATAATATACAAAAGAATATGACAGCCACCAAATGACAATTTATTTATGTACATTGTACCAAAAAAAAAGATTTAAGGCTCAGAACCTCGCCATTGCTGCATGAAAGAATGCCACGCCCAATAACAAGCATCATTATCGCCATTATACATACCACATACAATAACTCTAAGATGAGCAAGAAACCATCTTCATCGATCCCATACTTTCAACAATATGACCAACAAATAGTTTACAAAGAAACTTTATCTACATTACACATAAACCTTAGATGAACAAATGCATCTACAGTAAGTTTAAGCCTTCGATGAACACAAAAGGTCGTCGTCATAGAAAGTAGGAACCACATACACGTTCATAAAAATACACACTCAACAACCATATCGCCAGAAAACAGGCCAAAAGCATATAACCAGCATCACTGGCTGAAGGGGTATGGTCCCAAAAAGCCGCCAGACCAATCAGGTCGCGCGCAGGACCATACTCCTTACACATTAATCTGACTAATCTACCGACCCCGCGCGGACTACTTAGGCAAAGCCTAAACCACGCGCGAGGTCCAAGCAAGATTTAAGATCAGATTCCACACTTAGCATCCTGATTGAAAGCCCTCAACCCCTAGACCTTGCGCCGGCTGACTGGACACATGCCAAGGGCCACGCGAGGGTAGCGGCGCATGTTCATTCCAGGAAGCATGAAAGGTACGAGTGGCAGAAGAGTAAGCCAATCAGCGTTCAACAGGCTGTATTCTATCATGCTCCACGATTAGCAATCGTGCAGGAGACAAATAGTACACAAGGTGAAACGCATATGTTAAAACTTAAAGGATAAACCACGTGTTTGCAAATTGAATCATTGTATGTATTAAAATTGCATGTTGATAAATGAAAATAATTGATAGACGACTTTTTTGTAAGATTTTTTAATGGTTTCTATTCTCAACCAAAGACTTTTAAAAGTTGTAATTATGGACTTCTTTTTAAGTTCAAACCCTTACCAAACCATCATATATAATCGAGTTCTAGTTCATCTTATTTACTGCCAATGAGGTGGTGGTGGAGTGGTAAGGGAGAGTCTTGGTGTTCTAAGGGACCCAAGTTCGATTCCTGCCCTCCCCATTATTTTCTGCGGCACCTGGTGATGATGGGAGACTAGGCGAATAGGTGGAGATCGCTAGTTCGATCCTTGAACTGAGCGGGTTTTACCTCACCACACTGTCGTGCCTTCGGGCGAGTGTTCACGGGCTTCGGCCCTAGGTGAGGGTTTTCCCCGGTTCGGAGGCGAGTGTATCCCGATGTGATGAATTTCGCCAGTAACCCATTTGGAGGATTCGTTGGCCGTTAAAAAAAAAATTCATCTTTTTTACTTTTATTATAAAGTAACTTTATATACATCTTTAAATAAGTTAGTTAACTTCTTTCTAAATATATATCCAAATTTAAAATTCGTCTCAAATTTTAGTTTAGTATTTAAAAGGAAAGAGAAAGAAAGAAAAGTGTGTGGAACTATGTCCAGAATTGGTTTCCAATCCTAATTTCAAATTTTGTTTTAGGCCTAAAAATATGTACTTTTGATTTAAAACCAAATATCAAACACCCCTAATGCCAATAGGTTCTTAGAAACCGTTTAAACATCACAAATTCACATGTAGATTATGAACAACCACAAAAGAATATTAATGTGGAAGTGTTGGTGTCTAGAGTCATTTACTTAAGTCTATATATAGTAAAGAAATATGCAAAATTATTTCATGTATCTAGTTTATTTTAGTATATTGTCATAAATGTCTTTGAATATACAAACATAACTACTATTTACCAATTTAAATTATACCCAAAGGTATTGTCGGGTGTCTACTTTATGTATGTCTACCGTATTACTATTAACTTTCTTCTCTTATAAAGTGGGTCAGGTCAGTACATTCCTAACTTAAGATCCACAATTTCTACGATACATGAACACACAACTAGTGTACCAACTAGTGTAATCATTTTCGTTGTATTCTGTTTATGGCCATGTAGTTTGAGTTTGATATGAAACCAAAATGATCTACTAGAGCCAACAAAGCAAAATCAAAGCTTCCAATTTTATTACCAATTTTGAATAAAACCACACAATTTATTAGTGCTAGAGGTACAATATTATCACGTACCATTAGAATTTAACTTAAAGCTCTGAAGTAGCTTCTTTATCTAAGAACCATGTGAGATTTTCTTCAGGTGAAACCTTCTGCACAGGCAACGGGTAACCATATGAAGCATGTTTCCCCAATGCCACCTTCACTGCATCGGCTACATCTTCTCCGGTCACAACCATTGCAATCTCGGATGCAGAGTTGATCAAAGGGAAAGTGAAAGTGATCCTATTAGAAGGCGGTTTTGGTGAGTCTTTAATGAAAGTAACCCATTTCTTCTTCTCAAAGCGTTCGAAATGCCAGCAAAAGAGCGATGCAACATGGCCCTCTGGACCCATTCCGACTAACATCAGGTCGAATTTAGCGAACCCTGTAGTTGGTGATGTTTTTAGTGTATTGTTTGTTACCAAGTGTTTAAGCCGTTGCTCATATTCGTCCGCTGCTTCCTCGGGTGATAGTTTTTCTTTGATGGGGAAGATGTTAGATGCCGGTATTGGTACCTAACATCATATATGAATAATGAGTAACACTTTTGTAAACAAATATACTTTGTCCTTAGGGAAAGACAAAATGACCCTGTTGAGTACTCTTGTACCAGTAGTTAAACCGGAAATTTGTAACTTTAAATATTTTTCTTTTTAAAAATCCTATTTACTAATTCAAGACTACATATTTTGTTTATTTAATGCTTTAGATTATGTTAGCATTGTAATTCTACAAGTAATTAAATATTTTATTTAAAATTAGTTATACATACATATTTTCTATTTTTAAATTATTCTTGACGTCATCCGATCTTTTAAAAAACGGTTCGACCAGGCCTGTAGATCGGTATGGTGGGTATTATAATGACTGGTTCCGTTATGAAAACATTTCCGGTAAGGCTAAAGTTATTTAAATTACTAAAAACTAAGTTTTAAAATTTCATGAATTTGTCAAATTGTAGCATATGACTAGGAATCTAGTGCGTGTTTGGACTGTTTTGTGGCTAAAACAGACTATTCAACATCTATGAATTCATAAATTGGGAGTTGAATTTCATTAAAAACAACTTCAAATATTGCTATTTCATAAATAATGATGAAATGTCATAATTCTAAACACAATCAAGATATTTTAACATCTTCTACGATTTAAAATCTGAGCAATCGCGTAAATGAAATTAGAAGGTTATGTGGTATTTAAGTGTAAAAATCGTTTAAAAAAAAGGACAATAGCGTAAAAACAAACCAAAATTACCTTACTGAGAAATCCATCGTAAGCGAGTTTGTAATTAGAATCCGGATGATCAAGAGGAACAACTCGTTCATCAAGAAAGAAAATCAACCATTTCGACCAGTCGATAGAATTAGCATACGGAGGCTCGGTTAATTTCCTGAAAAAAATAAAACTCAAATTCATTACACAACATCAACAATAAACACAATATTCCTATGTTCATCCAACAACTAAAGATGGTTACCTGAGAGTATCGATTAGAGAACCGCCGGAGAGCACGACAGAGAAAGAACCGTTGGCCGCGATGTATTTAGCAGAGAGATGGAAGATATAGATTGTAAGAGCCACAGCTACTTGTTCCTCCGATTCGAATTTCTGAACAGTTGGTAACGCCATTTTGTATAAATCAACCGATGTGGAGTTGAGTTGACAACTTTGACATCCATCTACCCTTATTTATAGCAAGAGAATTACATTTGACTAGTTGTTTCTATTTTTTAGCGTAAACTAGGGATGAGCAAAATGGACCCGGTACCGGTACCGAACCGGTACCGAACCGAAACCGTACCGAACCGGCCATATTCGGTACCGGTACCGGTACCAAATATTAATAAATTTCGGGACCGGGAAATTCGGTACCGGTACCGGTTTTTTCCGGTAGTACCGAATGAGTACCGGTTATATATACACCACTTATGTAGTACCGATGATGTATCCTATGTACCGAATCCCATTCTTGTGATGTTTATATCTCCTTTGCATGTGTCGTCCACCAACCCAATGATGATGTTTGATATATGTTCATAGAAAGTCAAAACCCTCAAGTCTTTTTTTTTTTTTTGTGGCTGCCATTCACGTGATGTATGATGGTGTTGATTCCCAATGTTCTTTTTTTCTTTAATTGATAATAAATCAATTAGGATTTTATAATCCTTCTTCAACATAATACATGACTGATATGTTATCCCTTTGTTCTGTTCTGTTGACCACAAACCAAAACACAGTCATGCAAAATTTAGTTTTTCATATGTATTATCATTGATGAATTCTGCAAGAGAATGTGATTACATTGCACCAAATCCAAATCAATAGCTTTTTGTAAAATTCGGTACCAAATCGGTACCATACCGAAAAACCGGTACCGAACCGGTACCGGTACCGGTACCGAACCGGTATTTTCGGTACGGTATTCGGTACCAATATTTCATGAAAATCGGTTCCGGTACTTCCGGTACCGGTACCGGTTCGGTACCGGTCCGGTACCGAGCTCATCCCTAGCGTAAACTGCCATTTTGATCCCTGAGTTTTAGTCAGTTTTACAACTTTAGTTCAAAACTTAAACCTTTTGAATCTGGGTCCCTGTGTTTTCAGTTTTATTGTCATTTTGGTCCAAAAGTAAAATCAAGTCATATTTGTCTAATAAAATCATGTTATTTTGTCATTTTCCTCATGGACAAAATAGTCAATATAATTTTATTAATCAAGGAGTACCGGTTCTGCAGTTCATAGGTTATGCTATGCATACTCCTAAGGAAAAAGACAAAATAACAGGATTTTATTAGACAAATATGACTTGATTTCACTTTTAGACCAAATTGGCACTAAAACTGAAACCACTGTGGCCCAGATTCAAAAGGTTTTAGTTTTAGATTAAAGTGCCAAAACTGACCAAATTTCAGGGACCAAAATGATAATTTACTCTATTTTTCTATTATTATTTTAGAACATGAAATCGTTAATCGTATCAGATATTACTATTTTTACTATTTTTTTTAACAGTGAACTTCATTAGTGTTGATGCAACAAATATTAGACCAACAGTAGTAGCTGGGCTGGTTAGGCAAAAGGGTTGAAGGGTTTGATTTTGCCTAACGCAGGCCGTGGGGTCCCCCACGTTTGCAAGACGTGGAGAGAGGTTCACTAGTTTGATTTTGTTGTTTGCTCGTGATCCTCCACTGAAATGAGTTCAGTTTCGGATGTGGGAGCAAAGAGAATGTGTGTGTTGAATGTGATGGAGAGTGACTTGCATGGAACAAGTACTCGAGAGTTATGACCAGAGATCCCAATGGAATCAGGGCTGATTAGAATGTTTTTCACACTAAATGAAGTGTCATATATATAGAGAAGGTCATCTCCCAAAGAAGGAACCATTGACTAGTGAAGTATGTCTGCAGTGGAGGACTTACACTTTAGGGGGTTGAAGCCTTTTGATCTGCGGGTAAAAGACTATGTTCCGTGTACTCGCCTTACTTTTGCGGCTAGGAGAGTTGGTGAAGCAATCAGAGATGTGACCATTTACTGTTCATGTATTTCTTTATCCTAGCTCCCGGGTTTTTAACCTTTGAACCTTTCAACCATTTAAGCATTTAGGTGTTTTAGTCATTTTATTTGGTCTTGGGATACTCCCGTCATCAGCCTCCCAAGTCAGAGGTTTTTGGGAAGTGAGCTCAAAGACTTCTGACTTTTGCACATTTATTTGTTACTGCTTGGAGGCTTGAAGGCTTGAGAACAGTTGAAAATTTTTTTGAATTTTAAAACTGACAACTGATTTGATTGATGTGTGGCAGTTTATTGGTCGGTGGTTTTTGCAGAGGGTAGGTTAATAACTGCTATGTAATCATAACCTCTATTAGTTTTTATTTTTCATTTATTGTTTAAGGCAAACAACAATCTTTCTTCATTTTCTCTCAAGTTTCCTCCATATTCCCCTTTCCGTTTTCCAGGTTAGTTCCGATTTCTTTGTGTGCTTTTACTTGTGTTTTACTTTTGATCATGGGTGCACGAAAAGATCTTTCCGTTAGTTTTTCACGCCTCACCCAAGAGGAAGTGGAGAATTTTTTGTATGGATTGGGGCATTGGCCTTAAGTTTAATCCGGTTGCACCGGGCTGTGATAAATCTGTTGATCAATGTCCCCCTGGTTCGATTGCTTTGTATTGTCGGCACTTTGAGTTTTCCAACCTTCGTCATCCTTTTTCGCTTTTTGTATTGAATGTTTTGGAGTATTATCGGGTTTCCTTTGGTTACATTCATCCGAAGGGCATGGCTAGGGTTTTACACTTCGAGGTTTTATGCCGTGCCTGTGGTTATGACCCTTCATTGTTGTTATTCCGTCGGTTTTTTCGTTTGCCAAAAAATAGTGATTGGTTCACCTTTGAGATATCCAAGGTTGACACTTGCTTAATTTCTTCCATGGTTACCACACTTGGTACTTGGAAAGATCGTTTTTTATGGGTCTCTGATTCTATTATCCCCTTCAAAATGGTGTGGAGGCACCCGGATGCCGTTCTCAATGAACCGGAACCTTCCGAATCTGATTTGAATGAAGTTTTTCTTAAAGCCATCCGAGAGTGCCCTTCAAGGGTTCGCCCTTTTCCCGAACATTTGTTGGTTCTGTTAGGTGTTAGCAAATTGTGGGATAGGGCTAATCGGGATCCGGTTCTTATGAGGAATGGCCAGGGTATGCTTTTTCTTTGTTTTGCCTTTTTGGGATTTCTTTATTTGGTGACTTATTTGTTTCTGTTTTTAAAATATTTTGCAGTCATGTCTGCTTTGGACTTTATCAAGAGTGATGATATATCTGATGTTGCTTTCATGGATGTTCTAGCCACTGAAGGGGATGATGCTGTTGCTCGGGGTGTAGAACAGCGGTTTGAAGATGCCGGTTATGTTAGTGTTTCCAACGTCAAGGGTTTTACTAAGCCTGCTGCTCCCAAGGCTTCAACCCGTCGGTCTACTCGTCGTTTGTTAAGGAGTGCACCTCAATCCACCTCTTCTGATCCGGTGGAATTAAGTGATGATATTGAGGCTTCTGAGTAGGGCTGGCAATTGGGTACCTGTTAAGACAGGATTAGACCTGTTTGACTGAAAAATACACCCTTTGACTTTTTTATTTTTTAAAATAATTAAAATTACAATGTCAGGATCTATCATTTATTCATCTTTGTACGTAAAACATAAAACTGTTTTATAAACATGAGGTAAAAAGTAATTAAACGAGTCGTAATCATGTTTGAAACTTATGTTGTGCGCGCCGTCAGAAACCCGTTAAACCTGTTAAGACACGATTTGCCAGCCTTATCTGAGGGTCACGATGTTGATGTTGAGAAAGGGAAGAAGTTGGTTGTTCATGGCAAGAAGAAGGCTTCAGCCAAGAAGGTTGTGACTACTCCTGTTCAGGGTTCATCAAGCAGGGACGTTGAAGGGTTGAACGAGGATCAGGTCTATGTTCCTGATTGGACTGTAAAGGTTGGTGATAGCTTCAAAGATCCAAATGTTTGTGCTAATGTTTTAGCTCACTTTGCTCCTCCTGGCGTTCATGGTGCCATCTCTGAAATGGAAAGTGACCATTTCATATCAAGGTTGATGCTTAGCTCCTGCAACCTTTCTGCCTTGGTTGCTGAGGGTGTTACCCGTTTTCAGAAGGGAATGCAGGAGTATGAGGAGTTTTCCAAGAAGAAGGAGAAAATGAAGTCTTCAATGGCTGCAATGAAGAAAGAGATTGATGGGTTTTCAAAGAAAAAGGAGGCTTGGGTCAAGAAGGTAGGTGAATTGGCAAGAAGGCACGAGATTGAGATAAATGATCTCAAGAAAAGCTTCGAAGCTGACCGGTTGAAGCTAAAGGCTGATAGGGAGGCCTTGACTGTTCAATAGAGAGCCTTTGACGAAGAAAAAGAAGGCCTGAAGGCTTCAGTTGCTCGAGCCACCAGTGATAACCAATGGCTTATTGAGCAGGGTTTCCACCAAGTTGTTACTTATCTTCTTCACTCTAAAGAGTTCAACTCTGCTCTTGGTGAAGTTTATACCAAACTGCTCAACTTGGGGAAACATCAAGGTCTCATTGCTGGTTACAAGCTTCATGAATCTGGTCATCCTTTGGAAAAGTCTCCCTTATACCGTCCTGAAGCTTCTGAGGTCTTCAAGGGTTCTGTTGAGCAGATGGAAAGGCTGACCTACCCGTATGTTAATTAGGTTTCTACTTGTTTTGGTAAGCCCCTTTCTGTCTTGCAGGAGCTAAAACCGGATGGTCTTAACGAAAAAGTTTGTGCTGAAGTCCTCGGCTCCTTTTTAAGAAAGCGATCTTATTCAGGAGATAGTGAGGATACCCTTTTAGGAGAACCTGATGCTTCCAAGGATGCGAGCTTGGAAGGTTCAGCAGTGGGTGGTGATGGTGGCTTGAAAGCTTAGAAGTCAAAGAAAGCAAAGAAGGTTAAAAGTGATGGCTCCGGGGCTTCCAAGCCTCCTGTTGATGCTTGATAAACATTCGTAGCTTTCTTAGCACACTTAAAAACAATTTATGGTTTGTATGTTAACTTAAAAAATCTTAGGTTTTGCAGGAACCCTTAAGGTTCCTGTTCTGTGGTTGTGGTTTGGTTTTAATGGCCATTTGAACAATTTCCTAGGTTTGCAAGCCACTAAGGCTTGCTTTAACTTGTTTGGATGCTTGGAAGCCTGTTAAGGCTTCTTTTATTATGTTACTAAGTTTCTATTATTTGCCTTGTGTTATGTTTTTTGTGCTTATGCCTGTTTTGTTAAGGCAGTTTGGTTGGCTTCAAGCCTTCTGGCTGTTTGAATGTATGTAGCTTGAAGCCTTCAAGGCTTCCGGTTACTGCTTTGGTTTTATGAATTGTCGTCTTGGTTTTTATTTTGAGTTTTGGGTTTTGGGTTGTGTGCAACCTTTTCACTTATGTTGTTGGATTGCCCCTTGAATTATTTCTTATCTTTCTGGTATTGTCTTTGTTGGGTTTGTGTTGTCTGTATGTTTTTCATACCTTAAAGGGTTCAGTGCTGCAGTCACTTAGCCTTGGTATTTTTAACAAGAAGACAAAGCACCTATCCTATTCATTACTTTCCTTAGTTAATTTCGTTTTGTAAGCCTGTTTTTTGATAATTTTTCTAAGGCTTAAGGAACATTTGGTGTGGGCTGTTCGAACCCGTCTATGAGAAAACTTTGCTTTTAATTAAAAGTCTCATGGAGTTGTACTGATTAGGAACTCACCCTTTATATAGGTCCATTCAACCCTTGAACCTATTGAGCGATATGGCCTGGGAGCTCATCCCCTTACATGGCCCTTGCCATGGAGTTTTTTGCTAGGTTCTCAACCTGATTTTAGGATAGAAAGATAAATTTGATAAAACATTATCATTCACTCAAGAGATATTGTGTTACAAAAGGTGATCATAGTACAACTCTTGAAATACAAACCAATCTTTCTTGATTAGACGTGAAACCTCTTGAGGGTCTTTCCATTCCAATGTCTTGGAAGCTTTTTACCTTCTGAGTCGGCTAGCTTATAGGATCCACCCCTATGTGCTTCAAGGATTGTAAAGGGGCCTTCCCATTTTGGGCCAAGCTTTCCTTGGTTCTCTTTTTTACTAGCCTCATTGTTTTTAAGCACCAGGTCTCCTGGCTTGAAGAGTTCGTGCTTGACTCTTTTGTTGTAATAGGCTTCCATCACTTGTTTGTACTTGGCTTCTTGGATTGCAGCTTGGTCTCGTGCTTCCTCTAGGAGTTGTAAGTTCAACACGGTATCCTTTTGGTTTGCTTCGGGATCCATGTTGACAGTTCTTTGAGTTACAACTCCTACTTCAGCTGGAATCACGGCTTCGGATCCAAACACCAAGCTGTAAGGTGTTCTTTTGTGGCTTGTTTTTTCGGTTGTTCTTATGGCCCATAGAACACTTGGCAACTTTTCAAGCCAATTGCTTTTATGCCTTCCCAATCTGGCTTTGATTCCTTCAACTATGCTTTGGTTCATCCTTTCAACCAGACCGTTTGATTGTGGATATGCCACTGAGCTGAAAAACTGAGCTATTCTGAATTCTTTGCACCAAACGCTGAAAGGCTTCTCAGCGAATTGCTTTCCGTTATCGGTAACAAGCACTCCCGGCAATCCATAGCGACAAATGATGTTTTCCCAAACGAAGTCAATAACTTGCTTGCCCGTGATTTTTGCAAGTGGTTTAACCTCAGGCCACTTGGTGAAGTAGTCTATGGCCAACAATGTCCATCCCCTATTTATAAAATGGCCATGCTGAGGTTATCGGGACAAGATCATTCTTGGGACTTTTCGGGACTGGTGCATGAATTTGGCAGGAATCACATTTTCTTAGTTGTTCAGTGGTGTCTCGGTGCATGGAGGGCCAAAAATACCCAAGGTTCATTAGTTTACCAACCACCGTTCTTGCTCCAAAATGAGCTCCGCATATACCTTCGTGAACCTCTTTGATCAAGTACTGGCTTTGTTCGGGACCGACACATCTCAGCAAGGGTGCAAGGTAACCCTTTTTGTAGAGTATTTCACCTTGCAACACGTATTGTCTAGACTTGACCTTAACCCTTTCAGCCTCTGCTTGATCAGTAGGTAACTCACCATTTTTAAGGAATTTTTTGATTGGAGTCATCCAATTGGTGCCTTCTTCGGTGATTACGTCTTGAACTTCCAACTCTTCAATTGATGGAGTTTTCAACACTTCTACCAATACCTTTTTGGTTAGGTGGGCAAAGGTGAGAGAAGCGAGTTTACTCAAAGCATCAGCTTTCTTGTTTTGAGACCTGGGAATTTGCTTGATGGTACACGTTTGGAATGTGTTCATCAGCTCTTTGGATTTTTCTTTGTATCTCTTCATATTTGGCTCCTTTGCAACATAACTGTCGTTCACTTGGCTTAACACTAGCAACGAGTCTGTGAAGACTTCCAGTTTTTTAACCTTCATTTCCTTAGCGAACCTTAAGCCGGCGATCAACGCTTCGTATTCAGCCTTGTTGTTGGTGGTCTGAATATCAAATCGAAGAATATACGTGAATTCTAACCCTTATGGGTTGATTAGAATGAACCCAACCCCTGACCCTTCAACGCTTAAAGCCCTATCGGTAAAAAGCTTCCAGGCTTCAAGGTCTGAGGGTTCAGTTGCAGCTGTGTTTACTTCAGTGATTGTTTGTTTTGGGTCTTCTATAATGAAATCAGCCAAGACTTGGGATTTGATGGCCTTTCTTGGAACATAGGTGATGTTGTGTTCTCCTAGTTCCACTGCCCATTTGGCTAATCGTCCTGAATTTTTTGGTTTTTCAAGCACACTCTTAATGGGTTGGTCAGTGACCACTTGTATAGGGTGTGCTTGGAAATACCTTCGAAGCCTTCTAGCCGTTTGGACTAGGGCTAGAGCAAGTTTCTCCAAGGGAGGATACTTGATTTCTGCCAGTTTTAGAGTTTTGCTGAAGAAATAAACGGGTACCTGAACTTTGTCTCGTTTAATGGTGAGGACCGCACTTATTGCTTCTTCAGCAACCGAAAGGTATACAGAGATCAACTCTCCCGTTTCTGGGGCTGTAATGTCTGGGAGTGAAGCTAGGTGTTGCTTCATCTGGTTGAAGGCTTCCTCAGCCTCTTCAGTCCACTTGTAATCCTTTTTGTCAGAGCATCCTTTGAGTGTCTTGAAGAAGAGCAACGATCTTTAGGCCAATTTTGAGGTGAAACGCTTTAAGGCTGCAAGCTTCCCGTTTAAGCTTTCAACCTCTTTTTGGCTTCGTGGCAGCTTGGTTTCAAGAACAGCTTTGACTTTATTTGGATTAGCCTTTATGCTTTGTTTTCCCACAATATGCCCCAGGAACTTTCCTTCTTCAAACCCAAACGAACATTTCTCGGGTTAAGTTTCATGTTGACCTTCCTTAGGTTCTAGAAGGTCTCTTGGATGTCATCAAGCATTTAGTATTCCATTTTGCTTTTGATTACCAAATCGTCGACATATGCTTCCATGTTTCTACCAGTTTGACTGGCAAAAGCCTTGTCAACTAGGCATTGGTAGGTTGCACCTGCGTTTTTGAGGCCAAAAGGCATCTTTTGGTAGCAAAAGATTCATTTGTCCGTGTGAAAGGCAGTTTTCTCCTCATCTTCTTCCTTCATGAGAATTTGATGGTAACCTTGTAAGCATCGAGAAAACACTTGAAAGGGTAACCAGTGAGGGAGTCAACCTTGAGATCAATTTCTGGCAACGGGTAACAATCTTTGGGACAAGCCTTGTTCAAGTCCTTGAAGTCTATGCACATTCTCCAAGAGTTATCTGGCTTTCGAACCATGACTGGGTTTGCAACCCAGGATTGATACTTGATTTGGTTGTATCTCACGTAAACTGCCGGTGTTTTCTTCATCCCCAGCATCCTCATCCGCGTATAGCCCAATTATTGCCCCAAACTGTGCTATCGAGATTGAGTACACAGTCCCCCCACAACGGAATTCTACTCCATCATTATCAAATGGATCGGCTCTCGTCTTGAAAGCGAAAGTTCTGTAGAATTCCATGTTGTATTCATGGACTGAGCGAAGCCGAGTGCACAAGGCGGCTCTTAGTGGGCCGGTGACAATGTTGTTAAACTGGTCTAGCTGGTTCACTGCTCCTAGAAGATCAATGCATGCTTGTCGTGGGTATTCCTCCGGCCTAGTTCTTAGTACGTCGTATCTCGCTTTAGCATCCAACTCATTTGCATTGAATCGAGTGAACTTCTTAGCCATCTGAAAGAAAACATCAAACAATTAGCAAGAAACAGTGAAAAATTCAGAGAAAACTGAAAACGATCGACTAAACATGCCCCCGTGTTCAATGGACACGCCCCGAGTTGGACTCACTTTGGCTGGACACGCCCCCGTGCTCAGCGAGCACGACCCCGTGTCCAGGCGTCTGTTTACCAAAATTCCCATTTTCGACCCGGTCCAGAAAATTTGAAAATTTTTGGTCCAGTAGGGGCGGTTTTCCTCGAAAATGAAACCTCAAGTGCCATTTTTCTCAAAACAAACCGTTTACCCCTTCAATTTTATCTTTTTCGGTTCAAAAACAAGGGTTTGGGGGTTTTTTGTGAGAAATCGGGCAAATCTACACACAATACAACTTGATTTACTTCCTATAACATGTATCTAAACTAATGCTAACAGATTTATGCAAAAATTTGAGGTTTGATCCGGTTCAAGTTGAAGAACCCTAGATTTTTCCCCAAATCTTGATGTTAAACTACATGCAAATGCTTAATCTAACTACTAATAATGATAGAATCATACCTTGATGTTGTTAGAAGTAGAGGAGACGTTGAAATCTTGCAGAAAAATCGCCTAAACCAGAGAGTTTTCGGGGAAACGGGGCGTGTGGAATGAAGAAACTGTGTTGAAAAGGGGGTTTTATCCCGACAGTTGCGCGGAAACGGCCCTGTGGGTGGGCAATTTTAATTATATATATATATATATATATATATATATATATATTTTTAAGTGCTCGTGTGAGTGCCCTGTTTCCCAAAAACTTGATTAGAAGACTTACCGATTTAGATGTCAACCCGCTTGTTCGTAACTTACCAGGTATGATGTCAATGCTTTATTCTTCGACCGTTTGAAGCGAGATTTCTTCCTCCTCATCCTCAATGAATCCTTGAAAGAGCTTCAGCCATTGGCCATTGACTTTGAATGGAATTCCATTCCGAGATTTAATTTCTACTGCACCGTGTGGGAAAATATGGGTGATGGAAAAAGATCCTGACCACCTAGACTTTAATTTACCAGGAAATAATCGAAGTCGTGAATTAAAAAATAGAACTTGATCTCCTACTCGAAATTCATTAGGTTTAATGTGTTTATCATGCAAGTTTTTCATTCTTTCCTTATAAATTTCGGAGTTAGAGTATGCCTAATTCCTTAGTTCGTCTAATTCATTTAATTGACAAAATCGATTTTTACCAGCAAATTCTAAATCTAAGTTTACATTTTTAATTGCCCAGTAGGCTTTGTGTGCAATTTCTACTGGCAAATGACAGCTGTTTTCATAGACTAGCTTATATGGGGTTGTACCTATTGTTGTTTTATAAGCAGTTCGAAAAGCCCATAAAGCGTCATCTAATTTATCGGCCCATTCCTTTTTATTTAACCCTACGGTTTTTTCAAGTATTCGTTTTAAACCTCTATTAATCACTTTGGCTTGTCCGTTTGTTTGAGGGTGATATACTGTTGAGACCCGGTGATAGACCCCATATCTTGTTAAAAAATTTTCAAGTTGATGGTTACAAAAATGGGTACCTCTATCACTTATTAATGTTTTAGGTGTTCCAAAACGAGAGAATAATTTTTTCAGAAATCTTACCACGACTCTTCCATCGTTTGTTGGAAGTGCCTCGGCCTCGGCCAATTTAGCAAGTAATCTACTGCCACAAGTATATATTTATTTCCTTTTGACGGTGGGAAAAGACCCATAAAGTCGAGTCCCCACAAATCAAAGATTTCACAAACAAGAATGCCATTTTGTGGCATTTCGTTTTTGGAAGAAATATTACCTATTTTTTTTTGGCAAGCGTCACATGTCTTGACAAGACTTTGGGCGTCTTTGTCAATGGTTGGCCAATAAAACCCTGAATCAAATACCTTTCGTGCGGTACTGGCGACACCATGATATCCTCCGTATGGACCTTCATGACAATGGTGGAGAATTATTCTTGCTTCACTACCATGTACGAATCGGCGGATGAGTTGATCGGCACACATTTTGAAAAGATAAGGATCTTCCCAAAAATAATGCTTCACATCAGCAAAGAATTTCTTTCTTTGATGATGTGGCCAACCTTTCGCGACTATACCGCTAGCTAGATAGTTAGCATAGTCGGCGTACCATGGTTCTTCTCTGTATTCGTCCCTAGTTGCCTCCAAAGCTGGGCCTTCTAAGCGTGAAAGATGATCTGCTGCGGTGTTTTCTGCTCCTCTTTTGTCTTTGATTTCAATGTCAAATTCTAGGAGGAGTAGAATCCACTGAATCAAATGGGGTTTAGCATCCTGTTTCTTGAAGAGATATCGAATGGCTGCATGATCTGTGTAGACTATTGTTTTAGAAAGAACATGGTAAGAACGGAATTTATAAAAAGCAAATACCACGGCTAGTAATTCTTTTTCTGTTGTTGTGTAATTTTCTTGTGCATCGTTAAGTGTTTTACTAGCATAATAAATTGGGTGAAAATGCTTATCTTTTCTTTGTCCCAAGACGGCTCCAACTGCAAAGTCACTTGCATCACACATGATTTCGAAAGGTAATTTCCAACCAGGCGCTATCATGATAGGTGCATTGACTAGCATTTCTTTTAGTGTTAGAAATGCTTGATTGCATTCCTTGTCAAAGATAAAAGGGGCATCTTTTTCAAGTAATTTTGTTAGAGGCCTTGAGATTTTAGAAAAGTCCTTGATAAATCGTCTATAAAATCCGGCATGCCCTAGGAAATTTCTGATAGCTCTAACGGAGGATGGGGTGGTAATCGAGAAATAATGTCTATTTTTGCTCGATCAACCTCCATTCCTTCACTTGAGATTTTGTGACCGAGTACTATTCCCTCTGTTACCATGAAATGGCATTTTTCCCAGTTAAGGGCGAAGTTAGTTTCCTCACATCGGAATAGCATTCGATCAAGGTTATCGAGGCATTGGTCGTATGAATCTCCAAAGATAGAAAAGTTGTCCATGAAGACTTCCATTGTCTTTTCTATCATGTCATGGAAAATGGCCACCATGCAACGTTGGAAGGTTGCGGGGGCATTGCATAGACCAAATGGCATGCGTCTATAAGCAAAAGTTCCATAGGGACATGTAAATGTTGTCTTTTCTTGGTCTTCGGGTGCTATCGGGATTTGAAAGTAACCTGAAAAACCATCCAAGAAACAATAAAATTTATGACCGGATAATCTTTCTAACATTTGATCAATGAAGGGCAAAGGAAAGTGATCTTTCCTTGTTGCTTCATTTAATCGCCTATAATCTATACATACCCTCCATCCTGTGACGGTTCTTGTTGGTATTAATTCATTTTTCTCAATAGTTATTACCGTCATACCTCCTTTCTTTGGAACTACTTGGACGGGACTTACCCAAGGACTATCGGAGATAGGATAAATAAGTCCGGCGTCAAGTAATTTGATGACTTTGTTTTTAACCACTTCTTGTACATTGGGATTTACTCTACGTTGTGGTTGTATTACCGATTTATAGTCATCATTCATTAAAATTTTGTGCGTGCACATGGAAGGACTTATTCCTTTAATATCTACAAGCTTCCAAGCGATCGCATTTTTGTGTTTTCTCAAAAGTTTAATTAATTTTTCTTTTTTCTACACTACTTAATTTTGACGAAATAATTACTGGTGATTTACCATCTTTGTCTAGAAAAGCATATTCCAAACCTTTTGAAAGTTCTTTGAGCTCAAGAGGTGGGTCTTTAGGAGACTCCTTATTTGAATGCTCATTTTGATCAAGAACTTTAAAAGTTTGTTCTATGGCGACCTCTTCTTTAACAAAGTGGTCAATTTCTTCTATTGTATCGGGTGGTTCATCTTCATCTTTAATTAGGGGGTCATTATTGCCGAATGGATATTTCATTGAACGCTCAAGATCGATACTCCTTTTAAATGGCCCTAATTGAATCGATAGATTGTTGTATTTCCGATTTTTCAAAGCTTCGTGGGTTTTTACAAAAGGTCGTCCCAACACTAGAGGAGCGTCATCAAGGATTACAAAGTCGGTTGGGATTACCATTTGATTTGTTTGAACCAAGACATCCTCAACTATACCTATTGATTTTATTACTTTACGATTGGATAGAAAAATGGGTATTTGAAGTGGAGAAAAATCACTAATACTTAATTTTTTGAAATGTAGTTTGGCATTATATTAACACAAAGATCTTTATCGATTGTGATATTATTAATAAAGGAGTTTTGAAAAAAACATGGAACCGGTGTAATGTTAATTTCAAATGGGTCTTCTTTTATTAGAGCAGTTTGATCATTTGTTAACTTAACGCTTACTGTTTCGTCAATTTTAGTGTTAGTGTTTAACTCTTTTAAAAACTTAGCATGAGTGGGTACTAAACAATGATTTTCGAAAGAAGGTGATAAGAGATTAATTTCTTCAAAATTAGACTCTTCTTTAATTTTAACATTATCGGACTCACCCTTTTCGTTTTTTAACTCATGTGTCAGTTTTTCACTTACTTGTTCTTCCATTTTTACAATTTCAACTAACGCTTTTTTATTTAATTCTTCTCTTGCGCGAGATTCTAGTATGTAACCTTCGATAGTTTTAATGTGTTCGATTATCTTATCGGCTATGACGGTGATAGAGTAAGGATCGGGAATTTCAAAGCTTGAATCCGGATGTTCGATCCTTTGTTCCTCATAATACTCATAAGAAGTAGATGGTTCACACCATTGTCCTTCATTGTAAGTATATGATGGATAAGGGTCATAATTTTGTTCTTCATAATACTCATATGAGGTGGGTTGTTCATCCCATGGTTCCTCATAATAAGTATATGAAGGTAGTGGCTCATATCTTGGTTCCCAAAGTATGAGTATGAAGGCTCATACCTTGGTTCATCAAAATATGAGTATGAGGGAGAAGGTTCATACCTTTGGTCTTCATAGGATGTGTATGAAGTCGATGGCTCGTACCTGGGCTCCTCATAGTAGGTGTATGAAGCGGATGGTTGAAATAAGTCACAATATTGAACCGAGTGCGGGTCACCAAAAATGGTGCAATAGTCTTCCCTATAATCATCCTCCTCATAGGTGTAGTTGTAGCCTCCTGAGTATTGATCCATAAGAATCACTCAGCAGACCACAACAGAGTCTCGAGACCAGAAAATAAAAATAAAAACGGAAACAGAGGCTGGACACGGCCCCGTGTTGGGTGAACACGGCCCGTGTTCATGATCTGTATCTGGGCGTTTAAATAAAAGTGACTGGTTTTGTGCAGCCCGGGAGCGTGTTCAGTGAGCACAACCCTGTGTTCAGACTCTGTATCTGGGTGTTTTATGAAAAAAATGCAGCACGGCCCCGTGTACAGTGAGCACGGCCCGTGTTCAACCTACTGTAAATGCAAAATTAACTAAAATGCAGAAAAATGTGCGCTCGTTTTAAAAAGGTTTTGAAAAACTGATTAGGCCGTCGATTTTAAGCTTTCTTAAAATCCTTGTGTCCCCGGCAACGGCGCAAAAAATTTGATGCGCGTGTGGTGTTATATGTTTTTATGTATATTTTAGCCCTTTTTAGACGTTAGTCAAGTTTTAAATTTATAAAACATGATATTTTACTAACACTAAACACACATATGGGCAAGAGCACCCATCGTGAGCATAGTATAGTGTTGGCAAGATACCGAGGTCGTCCAAGGACACAAGAGCTTTTAATACCGGTTTATCCTCAACGTCTAATCAAATCAAAAGTTTAGAAAAATGTTTTAAACTATAAAATAAAAACTAAAAATGCTGAAAAATAAAAATAGAATTAAAAATAAAAATAGATAGACAAGATGAATCACTTGGATCCGACTCGTGTTTAGTGTAACCTTTGATTATTTCCACACTTTTGCACTTTTTAAGAGATTATCTTAGTTATAGTAGTAGGTCCCTCTTTTGAAGGTGACGTTACCCTCAACCCAGTAGTTTGAGTCAGCAAGGATATAATCCTAAAGGGTTGGATTATTGAAAGATAATTAATTAAGTTATTAATGCGTAATGTGGTAGGCCCCTCTTTTGAAGGTGACGTTACCCTCGGCTAAGTAGTTTGAGTCAGCAGGGATACAATCCTAAATAGCCGGGTTAAAGTTTTAATAGTAGTTTACATATAAGGGGATCAAGGAGTTCGGACCCCCGCCATCCAATACCAGTGGGTATTGAAGGAGGTCCTACTAAAGTTGACCCAGGTCCTTGCAGGATCTATACACTGAACAAGGCAAGACTCTTACCAAACCAAACCATTCCCTTAACCCCCGACCAGGTAGCCAACATATCTCCATATAGATCGTGGAGATATGAATGGTGAAAATCTTTTATTTTATATAGACAGTAAAATAATGCCAAGACACCACGGACAAATGATAAGGAAGATTCACCTTCAACATAAAAAACTAGTTATTAAAGTCATTAATACATAACCAAATAAAAAGTGCGAAAAGATTAAAAATAAAAAGTATTACACTAGACACTTGTCTTCACCAAGTGATGTAAGAGACTTAGGCAAACATGGCCTTTGATTGTCAAGAACTCTTACGATCAATCTTGGATCCCTAGACTACTCACACACTCTATGATGGATGATGGTGGTGGATGTGGGTTGTGATGGTGGTGGTGGGAGGGTGAAGTGTGAGAGAGGTGGTTTGCTAAGGGATGGTTTACAAATGAGCCAAGCACCCCTATTTATAGCCTGCACAGAAGCCGGACTTGGCCCCGTGTCCACCCATCTTCTCTTTCTTCATTAAATGCAGTTTGTCTGCATTAGTTTACCACACCCCCGTGTCCGTTGGGCACGACCCCGTGTGCAGAAGCGTATCTGTACTATCAAGATTTTCCTAGATTCTGCGAATCTTAGAGTTGACCACGGCCCCATGTCCGCTGGGCACGCCCTCGTGGTGGGTGATAGAAGCTTCTACAACTTTGTCTTTTCTGCAGACACTTGGGCACGCCCCCGTGCTCATTGAGCACGGGGCGTGTTCAGCCTTCTGTTCTCTTGTTTTTGCTTGGGAGGATGCTGTCGAGGGGTCGGGCATGCCACGTTTATTCCTTTTCTTGTATTTATGTTAGATGTAGCTGCCTTTTTGCTTCTTTTGTTCATTTGAGCTCATTTAATCCTAAAAATACAAAAGGAAGACAAAAACACACTTTTTCGAACATTAGTACTAAAAAGGGTTAGTTTTATGCCACATTTGATGTAATTTATATGTTGCATTTTGTACACGTCAGAAGGCTTGCTACTGGAGACTGTAGGAGCTGATCTAAAGTCATCTCGTGCCCCAAGGGAGCACTGGTTGCAATTGGTTGAGAGGAAAGGAGACGAAAATATGTTGGATCTGACCTCGTGTACAAATATGGGTTAGGATTTGGAGGAGGATTGCTGGGACCAGCCTCATTCCTTGATGTAGTTGGCTGTGAACTTTTAAAAGGAAGAGGGGGAGGGGGAGGCCCAGGAGATAGTGATGGTTCTGGTTCGTCATAATCTAGACGCATCCTCACTCCCTTGTCTCGTTCCCTATTCACGTGTTAGTTAAGGAGAGACCTTAACTCTAGAAAGTTATTAGCAACTCCTTCAGGTGTGAGATTAATACGTGAGGGAGTGTTAGAGGCACCAACGTTGGGAGATGGTACTCCGGAACGAGACGGGGTTAGTGTTTGGAAAGTGAGAAACTTGGGGTATGTTGCTCCAGTTGGAGTGCTTCCCGGTGTTGAGATAGAAGTTGGCATAGCCATGGGAGTTTGGCTAGTGTTCGGGGTAGAGGTACGAAGAACTTGGTTAACCTCTCTCGGAGACTCACCTTCTGACATGCTGACTCTTGAACAGAAAAGGAGCTACACTACTAGGTCTTTTGAAGAAAATTAGTGGAGTAGTCCCACGGATGGCGCCAACTTGTTGATGCAACAAATATTAGACCAACGGTAGTAGCTTGGCTGGTTAGGCAAAAGGGTTGAAGGGTTTAATTTTGCCTAAAGCAGGTCGTGGGGATCCCCACGTTTGCAAGACGTGGAGAGAGGTTCATTAGTTTGATTTTGTTATTTTCTCGAGATCCTCCACTGAAATGAGTTCAGTTTCGGATGTGGGAGCAAAGAGAATGTGTGTGTTGAATGTGATGGAGAGTGACTTGCATGGAACAAGTACTCGAGAGTTAAGACCAGAGATCCCAATGGAATCAGGGCTGATCAGAATGTTTTTCACACTAAATGAAGTGTCATATATATAGAGAAGGTTATCTTCCAAAGAAGAAACCATTGACTAGTGAAGTATGTCTACAGTGGGGGACTTACCCTTTTGGGGGTTGAAGCCATTTGACCTGCGGGTAAAAGACTGTGTTCTGTGTACTCGCCTTACTTTTGCGGCTAGGAGAGTTGGTGAAGCAATCAGAGATGTGACCATTTACTGTTCATGTATTGCTTTATCCTAGCTCCCGGGTTTTTAACCTTTGAACCTTTCAACCATTTAAGCATTCATGTGTTTTAGTCATTTTATTTGGTCTTGGGCTACCCCCGTCATCAGCCCCCCAAGTCAGAGGTTTTTGGGAAGTGAGCTCAAAGACTTCTGACTTTTGCACATTTATTTGTTATTGCTTAAAGGCTTGAAGGCTTGAGAACAGTTGAATTTTTTTTTGAATTTTAAAACTGACAACTGATTTGACTGATGTGTGGCAGTTTATTGGTCGGCGGTTTTTGCAGAGGGTAGGTTAATCACTGCTATGTAATCATAACCTCTATTGGTTTTTATTTTTCATTTATTGTTTAAGGCAAACAACAATCTTTCTTCATTTTCTCTCAAGTTTCCTCCATATTCCCCATTCTGTTTTCCAGGTTAGTTCCGATTTCTTTGTGTGCTTTTACTTGTTTCTTACTTTTGATCATGGGTGCACAGAAAAAGCTTTCCGTTAGTTTTTCACGCCTCACCCAAGAGGAAGTGGAGAATTTTTTTTATGGTTTGGGGCATTAGCCTTAAGTTTAATCAGGTTGCACCGGGCTGTGATAAATCTGTTGATCAATGTCCCCCTGGTTCGATTGCTTTGTATTGTTGGCACTTTGAGTTTTCCAACCTTCGTCATCCTTTTTCGCTTTTTGTATTGAATGTTTTGGAGTATTATCGGGTTTCCTTTCGTCAAATTCATCCGAAGGGCATGGCTAGGGTTTTACACTTCGAGGTTTTATGCCGTGCCTGTGGTTATGACCCTTCATTGTTGTTATTCCGTCGGTTTTTTCGTTTGCCAAAAAACAGTGATTGGTTCACCTTTGAGACATCCAAGGTTGACACTTGCTTAATTTCTTCCATGGTTACCACACTTGGTACTTGGAAAGATCGTTTTTTATGGGTCTCTGATTCTATTATCCCCTTCAAAATGGTGTGGAGGCACCTGGATGCTGTTCTCAATGAACCGGAACCTTCCGAATCTGATTTGAATGAAGTTTTTCTTAAAGCCATCTAAGAGTGCCCTTCAAGGGTTCGCCTTTTGATGTGTGTAAAATGCAACATATAAATTACATCAAATAAGGCATAAAACTAACCCTTTTTAGTACTAATGTTGGAAAAAGTGTGTTTTTGTCTTCCTTTTGAATTTACAGGGTCAAATGAGCTTAAACGAACAAAAGGAACAAATATACAGCCAAAACCAACATAAATACAAAGAAAAGGAAGAAACGTGGCATGCCCGACTCCTAGACAGCATCTCACAAAGCAAAAACAAGAAGAAAAGCTGAGCATGGGGCTGTGCCCAGCTGAGCACGGGGTGTGCTCAGCTCAACACGGGGCGTGTCCAGCTAACACGGGGCGTGTCCAGTGAACACGGGGCGTGTCCAGTGAGCACGGGGCGTGCCCAAGTGCCAGCAGAAAAGACAAACCTATAGAAGCTTCTGTTGCCCACCACGGGGCCGTGCCCAGCGGACACGGGGGCGTGCCGAAAGTACTGCAGGCGCATTAATTGTAATTGCGAATTACAATTAATGAAGAGAGAGAGTGTCAGACAGGCACGGGGCCGTGTCCAGCCTCCTGTTCAGCCTATAAATAGGAGTGCTTGGTTTCATTCCAACTCATCCCTTGGCACACCACCTCTCTCACACTTCATCCACCACCCACCACCATCACAACACCATCATCCACCACCATCATCCATTGTCCATCGTAGAGTGTGTGAGTCGTCTCGGGATCCAAGATTGATCGTAAGAGTTCTTGACAATCAAGGCCATGTTTGCCTAAGTCTCTTACATCACTTGGTGAAGACAAAGTGTCTAGTATAATACTTTTTATTTCTAATCTTTTGCACTTTTTATTTGGTTTTGTATTAATGACTTTAATAACTAGTTACTTATGTTGAAGGTGATCTTTCCTTATCGTTTGTCCGTGGTGTCTTGGCATTATTTTACTGTCTATATAAAATAAAGGATTTTCACCATTCATATCTCCACGGTCTATATGGAGATATGTTGGCTACCTGGTCGGGGGTTAAGGGAACGGTTTGGTAAAGGTCTTGCCATTGTTCAGCGTTTAGAGGTCCTGCAATGGACCTGGGTCAAATTTAGTAGGACCTCCTTCAATGCTTCACGGTATTGGATGGCGGGGGTCCAAACTCTTTGATCCCCTCATAAGTTAACTACTATTAATACTATAACCCGGCTATTTAGGACTGTATCCCTGCTGACTCAGACTACTTAGCCGAGGGTAACGTCACCGCCAAAAGCGGGGCCTACCACAATACTGCATTAATAACTTAATTCATTATCTTCCAATAATCCACCCTTTTAGGATTGTATCCCTGCTGACTCAAACTACTGGGGTGAGGGTAACGTCACCTTCAAAAGAGGGGCCTACTACAATAACTAAGATAATCTCTTAATTATGTGCAAAAGTGCGGAAATAATCAAAGGTTATACTAGATACGAGTCGGAACTAAGTGATTCATCTTGTCTATCTGTTTTTTATTTTATTTTTATTTTCAGCATTTTAGTTAGTTTTTATCTTTTCTTAGTTTAAAACATTTTTCTAAACTTTTATTTTGGTTAGACGTTGAGGATAAACCGGTACTAAAAGCTCTTGTGTCCTTGGACGACCTCGGTATCTTACCAACGCTATACTACACTCAACGATGGGTGCACTTGCCCATATGTGTGTTTAGTGTTAGTAAAATATCGTGTTTTATAAATTTAAAACTTGGCTAAAATAAGTGTTAAAAAGGGCTTAAAATATACACCTAATATATATAACACTTCACACGCATCACCTTTTTTCCCTAAAATTTGTTGGTTCTGTTAGGTGTTAGCAAATTGTGGGATAGGGCTAATCGGGATCCAGTTCTTATGAGGAATGGCCAGTGTATGCTTTTTCTTTGTTTTGCCTATTTGGGATTTCTTTATTTGGTGACTTATTTGTTACTGTTTTTAAAATATTTTGTGGTCATGTTTGCTTTGGACTTTATCAAGAGTGATGATACATCTGATGTTGCTTTCACGGATGTTCAAGCCACTGAAGGGGATGATGCTGTTGCTCGGGGTGTAGAACAGAGGTTTGAAGATGCCGGTTATGTTAGTGTTTCCAACGTCAAGAGTTTTACTAAGCCTGCTGCTCCCAAGGCTTCAACCCATCGGTCTACTCGTCGTTTGTTAAGGAGTGCACCTCAATCCACATCTTTTGATCCGGTGGAATTAAGTGATGATATTGAGGTTTCTGAGGGTCACGATGTTGATGTTGATGTTGAGAAGGAGAAGAAGTTGGTTGTTCATGGCAAGAAGAAGGCTTCAGCCAAGAAGGTTATGACTACTCCTGTTCAGGGTTCATCAAGCAGGGACGTTGAAGGGTTGAACAAGGACGAGGTCAATGCTCCTGATTGGACTGTAAAGGTTGGTGATAGCTTCAAAGATCCAAGTGTTTGTGCTAATGTTTTAGCTCACTTTGCTCCTCCTGGCGTTCATGGTGCCATCTCTGAAATGGATAGTGGCCATTTCATATCATGGTTGATGCTTAGCTCCTGCA
Organism: Helianthus tuberosus; assembly: GCA_030545235.1. NCBI lineage: Eukaryota > Viridiplantae > Streptophyta > Magnoliopsida > Asterales > Asteraceae > Helianthus > Helianthus tuberosus. The sequence goes on from JARYGA010061429.1 coordinate 123,477, forward strand.
ACCTTTCTGCCTTGGTTGCTGAGGGTGTTACCCGTTTTCAGCAGGGAATGCAGGAGTATGAGGAGTTTTCTAAGAAGAAGGAAAAAATGATGCCTTCAATGGCTGCAATGAAGAAAGAGATTGATGGGTTTTCAAAGAAAGAGGAGGCTTGGGTCAAGAAGGTAGGTGAATTGACAAGAAGGCACGAGATTGAGATAAATGATCTCAAGAAAAGCTTCGAAGCTGACTGGTTGAAGCTAAAGGCTGATAGGGAGGCCTTGACTGTTCAACAGAGAGCCTTTGACGAAGAGAAAGAAGGCCTGAAGGCTTCAGTTGCTCGAGCCACCAGTGATAACCAATGGCTTTTTGAGCAGGGTTTCCACCAAGTTGTTACTTATCTTCTTCACTCTAAAGAGTTCAACTCTGCTCTTGGTGAAGTTTATACCAAACTGCTCAACTTGGGGAAACATTAAGGTCTCATTGCTGGTTACAAGCTTCATGAATCTGGTCATCCTTTGGAAAAGTCTCCCTTATACCGTCCTGAAGCTTCTGTGGTCTTCAAGGGTTGTGTTGAGCAGATGGAAAGGCTGACCTACCCGTATGTTAATCAGGTTTCTACTTATTTTGGTAAGCCCCTTTCTGTCTTGCAGGAGCTAAAACCGGATGGTCTTAACGAAAAAGTTTGTGCTGAAGTCCTCGGCTCCCTTTTAAGAAAGCGATCTTATTAAAGAGATAGTGAGGATACCATTTCAGGAGAACCTGATGCTTCCAAGGATGCGAGCTTGGAAGGTTCAGCAGTGGGTGGTGATGGTGGCTTGAAAGCTAAGAAGTCAAAGAAAGCAAAGAAGGTTAAAAGTGATGGTTCCGGGGCTTCCAAGCTTGCTGTTGATGCTTGATAAACATTTGTAGCTTTCTTAGCACCCTTGAAAACAATTTATGGTTTGTATGTTAACTTAAACAATCTTAGGTTTTGCAGGAACCCTTAAGGTTCCTGTTCTGTGGTTGTGGTTTGGCTTTGATGGCCATTTGAACAATTTCCTAGGTTTGCAAGCCACTAAGGCTTGCTTTAATTTGTTTGGATGCTTGGAAGCCTATTAAGGCTTCTTTTATCATGTTACTAAGTTTCTATTATTTGCCTTGTGTTATGTTTTTTGTGCTTATGCCTGTTTTGTTAAGGAAGTTTGGTTGGCTTCAAGCCTTCTGGCTGTTTGAATGTATGTAGCTTGAAGCCTTCAAGGCTTCCGGTTACTGCTTTGGTTTTATGACTTGTCGTCTTGGTTTGTATTTTTGAGTTTTGGGTTCTGTTCAACCTTTTTACTTTGCATTGCCCCTTGAATTATTTCTTATCTTTCTGGTATTGTCTTTGTTGGGTTTGTGTTGTCTTTATGTTTTTCATACCTTAAAGGGTTCAGTGCTGCAGTCACTTAGCCTTGGTATTTTTAACAAGAAGACATAGCACCTATCCTATTCATTACTTTCCTTAGTTTAATTTCGTTTCGTAAGCCTGTTTTTTTGATAATTTTTCTAAGGCTTAAGGAACATTTGGTGTGGGCTGTTCAGACCCGTCTATGAGACAACTTTGCTTTTAATTACAAGTCTCATGGAGTTATATTGATTTAGGAACTCACCCCTTATATAGGTCCATTCAAACCTTGAACCTATTGAGCGATATGGCCTGGGAGCTCATCCCCTTACATGGCCCTTGCCATGGAGTTTTTTGCTAGGTTCTCAACATGATTTTAGGATAGAAAGACAAATTTGATAAAACATTATCATTCATTCAAGAGATATTGTGTTACAAAAGGTGATAATAGTACAACTCTTGAAATACAAACCATTCTTTCTTAATTAGACGTGAAACCTCTTAAGGGTCTTTCCATTCCAATGTCATGGAAGCTTTTTACCTTCTGAGTCGGCTAGCTTATAGGATCCACCCCTATGTGCTTCAAGGATTGTATAGGGGCCTTCCCATTTTTGGCCAAGCTTTCCTTGGTTCTCTTTTTTACTAGCCTTATTGTTTCTAAGCACCAGGTCTCCTGGCTTGAAGCGTTCATGCTTGACTCTTTTGTTGTAATAGGCTTCCATCACTTGTTTGTACTTGGCTTCTTGGATTGCAGCTTGATCTCGTGCTTCCTCTAGGAGTTGTAAGTTCAACATGGTCTCTTTTTGGTTTGCTTCGGGATCCATGTTGACAATTCTTTAAGTTACAACTCCTACTTCAGCTGGAATCACGGCTTCGGATCGAAACACCAAGCTGTAAGGTGTTCTTTTGTCGCTTGTTTTTTCGGTTGTTCTTATGGCCCATAGAACACTTGGCAACTCTTCAAGCCAATTGCTTTTATTCCTTCCTAATCTGGCTTTGATTCCTTCAACTATGCTTCGGTTCATCCTTTCAACCTGACCGTTTGATTGTGGATATGCCACTGAGCTGAAAACCTGAGCTATTCTGAATTCTTTGCACCAAACGCTGAAAGGCTTCTCAGCGAATTGCTTTCCATTGTCGGTAACAAGCATTCCCGGCAATCCATAGCGACAAATGATGTTTTCCCAAACGAAGTCAATGAGTTGCTTACTCGTGATTTTTGCAAGTGGTTTAACCTCAGGCCACTTGGTGAAGTAGTCTACGGCCACTAACAAGAATTTACTCCAACTTTGGCTGGTGGGAATGGGCCAACGATGTCCATCCCCCATTTATAAAATGGCCATGCTGAGGTTATCGGGACAAGATCATTCTTGGGACTTTTCGAGACTGGTGCATGAATTTGGCAGGAATCACATTTTCTTAGTTGTTCAGTGGTGTCTCGGTGCATGGAGGGCCAAAAATACCCAAGGTTCATTAGTTTACCAACCATCGTTCTTGCTCCAAAATGGGCTCCGCATATACCTTCGTGAACCTCTTTGATCAAGTATTGGCTTTGTTCGGGACCGAAACATCTCAGCAAGGGTGCAATGTAACCCTTTTTGTAGAGTATTTCACCTTGCAACACGTATTGTCTAGTCTTGACCTTAACCCTTTCAACCTCTGCTTGATCAGTAGGTAACTCACCATTTTTAAGGAATTTTTTAATTGGAGTCTTCCAATTGGTGCCTTCTTCGGTGATTACGTCTTGAACTTCCAACTCTTCAATTGATGGAGTTTTCAACACTTCTACTAATACCTTTTTGGTTAGGTGGGCAAAGGTGAGAGAAGCGAGTTTACTCAAAGCATCAGGTTTCTTGTTTTGAGACCTGGGAATTTGCTTGATGGTACACGTTTGGAATGCGTTCATCAGCTCTTTGGATTTTTCTTTGTATCTCTTCATATTTGGCTCCTTTGCCACATAACTGTCGTTCACTTGGCTTGACACTAGCAACGAGTCTGTGAAGACTTCCAGCTTTTTAACCTTCATTTCCTTAGCGAACCTCAAGCCGGCTATCAACGCTTCGTATTCAGCCTCGTTGTTGGTGGTCTGAAAATCAAATCGAGGAGCATACGTGAATTCTAACCCTTCTGGGTTGATTAGAATGAGCCCAGCCCCTGACCCTTCAACGCTTGAAGCCCCATCGGTAAAAAGCTTCCAGGCTTCAAGGTCTTAGGGTTCAGTTGCAGCTGTGTTTACTTCAGTGATTGTTTGTTTTGGGACTTCTACAATGAAATCAGCCAAGACTTGGGCTTTGATGGAATTTCTTGGAGCATAGGTGATGTTGTGTTCACCTAGTTCCACTGCCCATTTGGCTAATCGTCCTGAATTTTCTGGTTTTTCAAGCACACTCTTAATGGGTTGGCCAGTGACCACTTGTATAGGGTGTGCTTGGAAATACCCTCGAAGCCTTCTAGCCGTTTGGACTAGGGCTAGAGCAAGTTTCTCCAGGGGAGGATACTTGATTTCTGCCAGTTTTAGAGTTTTGCTTAAGAAATAAACGGGTACATGAACTTTGTCTCGTTCAATGGTGAGGACATCACTTATTGCTTCTTCAGCAACCGAAAGGTATATAGAGATCAACTCTCCCGTTTCTGGGGCTGCAATGTCTGGGAGTGAAGCTAGGTGTTGCGTCATCTGGTTGAAGGCTTCCTCAGCCTCTTCAATCCACTTGAAATCCTTTTTGTCAGAGCATCCTTTGAGTGTCTTGAAGAAGGGCAACGATCTTTCGGCCAATTTTGAGGTGAAACGCTTTAAGGCTGCAAGCTTCCCGTTTAAGCTTTCAACCTCTTTTTGGCTTCGTGGCGGCTTGGTTTCAAGAACAGCTTTAACTTTATTTGGATTGGCCTTCATGCTTTGTTTTCCCACAATATGCCCCAGGAACTTTCCTTCTTCAAACCCAAACGAACATTTCTCGGGGTTAAGTTTCATGTTGACCTTCCTTAGGTTCTTGAAGGTCTCTTGGATGTCATCAAGCATTTGGTATTCCGTTTTGCTTTTTGATTACCAAATCGTCGACATATGCTTCCATGTTTCTACCAATTTGACTGGGAAAAGCCTTGTCAACTAGGCGATGGTAGGTTGCACCCGCGTTTTTGAGGCCAAAAGGCATCTTTTGGTAGCAAATGATACCTTTGTCCGTGTGAAAGGCAATTTTCTCCTCATCTTCTTCCTTCATGAGAATTTGATGGTAACCTTGTAAGCATCGAGAAAACACTTGAAAGGGTAACCGGTGAGGGAGTCAACCTTGAGATCAATTTCCGGCAACGGGTAACAATCTTTGGGACAAGCCTTGTTCAAGTCCTTGAAGGCTATGCACATTTTCCAAGATTTATCTGGCTTTCGAACCATGACTGGGTTTGCAACCCAGGATTGATAATTAACTTCTCGGAGAATTCCAGCTGATACAAGCTTTTCAACCTCTTGGCATGCAGCCAAGCTTCTTTCAGGTGCTAGACTCCGCTTCTTTTAGACAACAGGCTTGACATCTGGTGGAATTCTCAACTCATATTCAGCAGTGCTTCGAGGGATACCCGTCATATCTTCCGGGCACCAAGCAAAGATATCACTGTAATGTACTAGTAGCTTTTCAAGATACGAGAGAGTCTCTTGTGAAAGGCTTGGGTTAACCCTTATCCTTTGTTCAGGATATTTACGGTTGATGAGTAGCCTTTCCTTGTCTTCTTCACTCTTGGAACTTTCTCCTTCAACCATATAGGCCTCTTGAGTAGGTTGAAGGGTTGCAATCCCCCTCTCGGTAGGAAACTTGACCGTGCCATAACCAACATAAACAGCCATGTAGAATGCACACTGCCCCGACCTTCCTATGATCACGTCATAGTTTGAAGGTATATTGATGACCATAAAGGTGAGGGATTGGATTCTCTCCATTTTGCCTTCGCTGAAATGAACATCGAGGGTTAGTTGCCCTAAAGGCTTGAGGGGTATGTCGGCAATACCTTTTATGGAGGTTCCTGAGGGTTGAAGCCTTGAACATTCTTCATTGCTTAAACGGTTGAAGAACTTCTGAAACATGATTTCAGTGGCTGCACCAGTGTCCCCAGATCTTCTTCCACTCTTGCTCCTGTGTTGCTATTGTTATTGTTGTTCCCTTGGGTGGCTAACACTTGATTAATAAAGTGTTGCCACGGGAAGCTTGCCATCATCTGGGCCATTATCCGGTGCCTAAGGTTGAAGCCTTGAAGGCTTCCAGGTGCAGCTGAGCAGTTTATCCCCAAGGGAGTACTCATAACGGCACTCCGTGCCAAGGGAAGCACAGACAAAGCTTGTTCCCATGTAGTAGTGGCTGAGGGTGGAAGGTGATGCGCGTGTGGTGTTATAGGTTTTTATGTATATTTTTAGCCCTTTTTACACGTTAGTCAAGTTTTAAATTTATAAAACACGATATTTTACTAACACCAAACACACATATGGGCAAGTGCATCCATCGTGAGTGTAGTTTAGTGTTGGCAAGACACCGAGGTCGTCCAAGGAGACAAGAGCTTTTAATACCGGTTTATCCTCAACGTCTAATCAAATCAAAAGTTTAGAAAAATGTTTTAAACTATAAAATAAAAACTAAAAATGCTGAAAAATAAAAATAAAAGTATAAATAAAAATAGATAGACAAGATGAATCACTTGGATCCGACTCGTGTTTAGTGTAACCTTTGATTATTTCCGCACTTTTTGCACTTTTTAAGAGATTATCTTAGTTATAGTAATAGGCCCCTCTTTTGAAGGTGACGTTACCCTCAACCCAGTAGTTTGAGTCAGCAAGGATACAATCCTAAAGGGTTGGATTATTGAAAGATAATTAATTAAGTTATTAATGCGTAATGTGGTAGGCTCTTCTTTTGAAGGTGACGTTACCCTCGGCTAAGTAGATTGAGTCAGTAGGGATACAATCCTAAATAGCTGGGTTAAAGTTTTAATTGTAGTTTACATATGAGGGGATCAAGGAGTTCGGACCCCCGCCATCCAATACCAGTGGGTATTAAAGGAGGTCCTACTAAAGTTGACCCAGGTCCTTGCAGGATCTATACACTGAACAAGGCAAGACTCTTACCAAACCATTCCCTTAACCCCCGACCAGGTAGCCAACATATCTCCATATAGACCGTGGAGATATGAATGGTGAAAATCTTTTATTTTATATAGACAGTAAAATAATGCCAAGACACCACGGACAAATGATAAGGAAGATTCACCTTCAACATAAGAAACTAGTTATTAAAGTCATTAATACATAACCAAATAAAAAGTGCGAAAATATTAAAAATAAAAAGTATTACACTAGACACTTGTCTTCACCAAGTGATGTAAGAGACTTAGGCAAACGTGGCCTTTGATTGTCAAGAACTCTTACGATCAATCTTGGACCCCGAGACTACTCACACACTCTATGATGGATGATGGATGATGGTGGTGGATGTGGGTTGTGATGGTGGTGGTGGGTGGGTGAACTGTGAGAGAGGTGGTTTGCCAAGGGATGGTTTGCAAATGAGCCAAGCACCCCTATTTATAGCCTGCACAGAAGCCCGGAAACGGCCCCGTGTCCATTGGGCACGACCCCTTGTCCACCCATCTTCTCTTTCTTCATTAAATGCAGTTTGTTGGTATTAGTTGACCACGCCCCCGTGTCCGCTGGGCACGACCCCGTGTGTAGAAGCGTATCTGTACTATCAAGATTTTCCTAGATTCTGCGACTCTTAGAGTTGATCACGGCCCCGTGTCCGCTGGGCACGCCCCCGTGGTGTGTGATAAAAGCTTCTACAACTTTGTCTTTTCTGCTGACACTTGGGCACGCCATCGTGCTCATTAAGCATGAGGCGTGTTCAGCCTTCTGTTCTCTTATTTTTGCTTGGGAGGATGCTGTCGAGGGGTCAGGCATGCCACGTTTATTCCTTTTCTTGGGATGTAGCTTCCTTTTTGCTTCTTTTGTTCATTTGAGCTCATTTAATCCTGAAAATACAAAAGGAAGACAAAAACACACTTTTTCCAACATTAGTACTAAAAAAGGGTTAGTTTTATGCCACGTTGTTTGATGTAATTTATATGTTGCATTTTGCACACATCAAATACCCCCACACTTGAATCTTTGCTTGTCCTCAAGCAAAACTCTTTACAATGTGGCTTACACTCCCAAATGGAATGGGTAGAAGAGAAGGTTTTGGGCTTGTCATAGAGTGTCGAGATTTCTAAGATTCTTTATTTAGTTTTATTTTTATTTATTTACAATCCTATTCGTTATGATTTATTTAAAACATTACATAAGATAAATTACTTATTAGGGCATAACATGCCTTTTTAAAATTCCATTTATATACAAGTTCACATACCTCACGGGGGATCACTCAACACTCGGCCGAAGGTGTATTTTTGTGAAACACTCGAGAGCGGCATGAAACTTACTTCTACCATAAGCTTGCCAAGCAATCAATCCTCCTCCTTTTTAACTATATACCTTTGTAAATATCAAGAGGACTTTTGGGGGAAGGGTTAGGCTTGGGTTAAAGGTAGGTGGTTTGGTTAGTGGTTAGTAGAAAACGGCAAAAAGCGTAAAAAGCGCCGGTTTTCGTAAGACTTTATTTTTATGACTTTTTATTCTAATGAAGCATTTCTTCAAACAATGTTTTTTTTTTGATGAACTTGTTTGTTTATTTCTTTTGGCTTCATCATCATTCATTCTTCTTCTTCTTTTTTTTTTTTTTTATTTTTTTTTATAAGAAGTCATAAGAAAACTGAGCTTTGTTACTAAAATAAAAGGTTTAAAATGAAAAAGGGTTTTGGTGGGTAAAAGGGGTGTTTGTTTTGGGTTAAGAAATGAAAAGGTTTAGGCTCAAAGGGGTTAACTAGGGGGATTTTGGGTAGGTGGTAAAAAAAGGAAAAATAATGGTGTTGAAAGAAAAAGGGTTAGTCCTAATGCCTCCATCATTTACTTACTTGGGTTTAAGTTGGTAAGGACCGGGAATGTATCGTCATGGCAAGTTCTAGAGTCGCAAGAACCAAGCGGCTATTCACACAAGAAATGAAAAATGAGCATTTAGTTTAAAGATGTATATTTATATGCTCAATAAAGGCTCAAAACTCACTTTTTGTGGGAATGGGTTTTTATGTGATCAAGTATATATAATCAAATTTTAACTAGATTTGTCATGCCTTTTCATAATTTTCTTATGTTGGTTCTTTTTATCACGACGTTATCGGTTGTAAATTTGTAAACATATAACTTTTTAGAACTTGAAATTCCCAAATTAAACCAAGACAAGTAAAAAAAATGAATTTTTTTTTGAAAAAATTTGGGGTGTTTAGCGGTTCCAATAGAGTTTTGTGTAAGGCTTGTAATTAGGACTTGCAAGATTCAAGGTTTTAGCATCCCCCCACACTTAAATTACACATTGTCCTCAATGTGTCCCAAAAATAAATTTTTAGGTTGATTGAAAGTGTAAAAGCGTGTTTAAAAACAAATTTTAGTGTTACTGGGCCTATGGACACGGCCCCGTGTTGGGTTAACACGGCCCCGTGGTCAGAGTGCCAGTAACGAGAACTTACAGAAGGTGGACACGGGGGCGTGTTGGCTGAGCACGAACCCGTGTCTGGCAAAAATCTACATTATTTAGACAAACAGCAGGTCTGGGGCAATGGGCACGGGGGCGTGTTGGCTGAACACGACCCCGTATGGACAAACAGCAAAGGTGTAAAACAGGTTTCTGGCTTCGGTTTTCCTGTCCCGGCTTTAGTAGCACTAATGTTTAGTGCTCTAAGCCTCGTATGTACCTGTTTAACTAATAAATACCACACCAATCATAGCAAACAACCTAAATTACCAAAGTTAATCATCCACATCACAAGTTAAAAAGAAAATGCAAGAAATAAAAAGAGTTAAAGGATGTAAATTGTTCAACAAACGGAACGCAGGCCGGAAATTGTTCGTGAGAAAAAGGGGGTTAACCTGATAGACCTTCAACTGGCTGATCCTACCTCCACTTCTTCTGCTTAGTCAATGTCATCGTATTCATCATCATCTCCTCCTCTGTGCCCCGCCATGTACTCACGTATGTTCCCAATGTCATCCTGTATGTCGGAGATGTTTCTCTCAATTGCTCCGACTCGGGTGTACGTGTTGCTGGCCATGTTGTAGGTGTTCCTGGTGCACATGAGGTTTTCCTGCAATAAATCATGTAAGCTTTGAAAATTAGGAAAACCGCCTCCTTGTGAGGAGGATTGATGCGGATCACCCTGGGGCTGGTAATGATATCGAGGAGGAGGTTGGAAGTGTGGAGCATGTAAGATGAGTGACTCTTGCGGGTTCCAAGCATGCCCTTGAACTCTTTGAAAACTGACCGTCCCGTCATCCGCTTCATAAATCAAGTTCATGGAGAGGCAAATAACCATGTCCACTCTCCCCGACCATGGGCTCTTTTGGAAAGATCTTGGCATCCTATCAACAAAATGTTTGAAAAGGCAGTAAATCCACCCTCCAAAGAAGATAGGTGTCGGTGGAGTAGCAAGTTGGTTCAGGTGCATGTTTCGGAGTAGTTGGTATGGAACATCAAGGTTAGTACGGGTGTGAATGCAATGGAGGACCACCAGATCTCGTAACCCTACCACGCCGCTGCTGTCGTGCCTTTGGCTAAGAGAGCAGGTGAGGACCCTGTGGATATAGCGCTAAAGAGGGTCTCTCAGCTTTGTGCTCTTAGTTTGGCTCGGATATAGTTACCATCTCTTATTTGAGTCCAAGCGGCTTGGCGTTGATTTGGTTGGATCTCACGTAAACCGCCGGTGTTTTCTTCATCCCCAGCATCCTCATCCGCATACAGCCCAACTATTGCCCCAAACTGTGCTATCGAGATTGAGTACACAGTCCCCCCACAACGGAATTCTACTCCATGATTATCAAATGGATCGGCTCTCATCTTGAAAGAGAAAGTGTTGTAGAATTCCATGTTGTATTCATGGACTGAGCGAAGCCGAGTGCACAAGGCGGCTCTTAGTGGGCCGGTGACAATGTTGTTAAACTGGTCTAGCTAGTTCACTGCTCCTAGAAGATTAATGCATGCTTGTCGTGGGTATTCCTCCGACCTAGTTCTTAGTACGTCGTATCTCGCTTTAGCATCCAACTCATTTGCATTGAATCGAGTGAACTTCTTGGCCATCTGAAAGAAAACATCAAACAATTAACAAGAAACAGTGAAAAATTCAGAGAAAACAGAAAACAGTCGACTGAACATGCCCCCGTGTTCAGTGGACACTCCCGGAGTTGGACTCACTTTGGCTGGACACGCTCCCGTGCTCAGCGAGCACGACCCCGTGTCCAGGCGTCTGTTTACCAAAATTCCCATTTTTCGACCCAGTCCTGAAAATTTGAAAATTTTTGGTCCAGTAGGGGCGGTTTTCCCCGAAAATGAAACCCCAAGTGCCATTTTTCTCAAAACAAACCGTTTACCCCTTCAATTTTATCTTTTTCGGTTCAAAAAAAAGGGTTTGGGGTTTTTTGTGAGAAATCGGGCAAATTTACACACAATACAAGTTGATTTGCTTCCTATAACATGTATCTAAACTAATGCTAACAGATTTATGCAAAAAATTGAGGTTTGATCCGGTTCAAGTTGAAGAACCCTAGATTTTTCCCCAAATCTTGATGTTAGACTACATGCAAATGCTTAATCTAACTACTAATAATGATAGAATCATACCTTGATGTTGTTAGAAGCATGGTTGCAAAAGTCGTTAGGCGGTCACTAGTCGGTCGACTGGGGAGTTGAGAGTACTCGGCTTAGGCGAAGAGTACTCGGGGAGTACTCGGACATGTTAAATTATAAAGAAATTAGTTTTTGGAAATTAAATATATGTCAAATAACATAAATTTACTAATATCTATAATAAAATACGTGAAAATGATATTTATTCTTTAATATGATAGGCATAGAAATTATGTTTTATTATTTCTAAGTCAAACTCGGTCTGAGTTGACTTACTAGATATGATTTTGGCCGAGGTTGACCGCGTTTGACCGATTCCGAGTAATTAGGTAGAGTCAAAGAAAGTCGCATCGGTAGCCTACCTTGTAGCGACTACTCGAGGAGTAGTCGGCCTTGGAAACCTTGTTTTACAACCATGGTTAGAAGTAGAGGAGATGTTGAAATCTTGCAGAAAAATCGCCTAAACCAGAGAGTTTTCGGGGAAACGGGGCGTGTGGAATGAAGAAACTGTGTTGAAAAGGGGGTTCTATCCTGACAGTTACGCGGACACGGCCCCGTGGGCGGGCAATTTTAATTATATAAATATATATATATATTTAAGTGCTCGTGTTAGTGACCTGTTTCCCAAAAACTTGATTAGAAGACTTACCGATTTAGATGTCAACCCGCTTGTTCGTAACTTACCAGGTATGATGTCGATGCTTTATTCTTCGACCGTTTGTAGCGAGATTTCTTCCTCCTCATCCTCAATGAATCCTTGAAAGAGCTTCAGCCGTTGGCCATTGACTTTGAATGAATTCAAATCCGAGATTTAATTTCTACTGCACCGTGTGGGAAAATATGGGTTATGGAAAAAGGTCCTGACCACCTAGACTTTAATTTACCAGGAAATAATTGAAGTCGTGAATTAAACAATAGAACTTGATCTCCTACTCGAAATTCATTAGGTTTAATGTGTTTATCATGCAAGTTTTTCATTCTTTCCTTATAAATTTCGGAGTTAGAGTATGCCTAATTCCTTAGTTCGTCTAATTCATTTAATTGACAAAATCGATTTTTACTGGCAAATTCTAAATCTAAGTTTATATTTTTAATTGCCCAGTAGGCTTTGTGTGCAATTTCTACTGGCAAATGACAGCTTTTTCCATAGAGGAGCTTATATGGGGTTGTACCTATTGTTGTTTTATAAGCAGTTCGAAAAGCCCATAAAGCGTCATCTAATTTATCGGCCCATTCCTTTTTATTTAACCCTACGGTTTTTTCAAGTATTCATTTTAAACCTCTATTAGTCACTTTGGCTTGTCCGTTTGTTTGAGGGTGATATGCTGTTGAGACCCGGTGATAGACCCCATATCTTGTTAAAAATCTTTCAAGTTGATGGTTACAAAAATGGGTACCTCTATCACTTATTAATGCTTTAGGTGTTCCAAAACGAGAGAATATTTTTTTCAGAAATCTTACCACGACTCTTCCATCGTTTGTTGGAAGTGCCTCGGCCTCGGCCAATTTAGACAAGTAATCTACCGCCACAAGTATATATTTATTTCCTTTTGACGGTGGGAAAAGACCCATAAAGTCGAGTCCCCAAACATTAAAGATTTCACAAACAAGAATGCCATTTTGTGGCATTTCGTTTTTGGAAGAAATATTACCTGTTCTTTGGCAAGCGTCACATGTCTTGACAAGACTTTGGGTGTCTTTGTCAATGGTTGGCCAATAAAACCCTGAATCAAATACCTTTCGTGCGGTACTGGTGACACCATGATATCCTCCGTATGGACCTTCATGACAATGGCGGAGAATTCTTCTTGCTTCACTACGATGTACGAATCGGCGGATGAGTTGATCGGCACACATTTTGAAAAGATAAGGATCTTCCAAAAAATAATGCTTCACATCGGCAAAGAATTTCTCTCTTTGATGATGTGGCCAACCTTTCGCGACTATACCGCTAGCTAGATAGTTAGCATAGTCGGCGTACCATGGTTCTTCTCTGTATTCCACCATTTCCAAGGACTCCGTTGGAAATTTTTCATTGATTTGCTCATCCCTAGTTGACTCTAAAGCTGGGTCTTCTAAGCGTGAAAGATGATCTGCTGCGGTGTTTTCTGCTCCTCTTTTGTCTTTGATTTCAATGTCAAATTCTTGGAGGAGTAGAATCCACCGAATCAAACGTGGTTTAGCATCCTGTTTCTTGAAGAGATATCGAATGGCTGCATGATCTGTATAGACTATTGATCTGTATAGACTATTTTTTTAGAAAGAACCAGGTAAGAACGAAATTTATCAAAAGCAAATACCACGGCTAGTAATTCTTTTTTTGTTGTTGTGTAATTTTCTTGTGCATCGTTAAGTGTTTTACTAGCATAATAAATTGGGTGAAAATGCTTATCTTTTCTTTGTCCCAAGACGGCTCCAACTGCAAAGTCATTTACATCACACATGATTTCGAAAGGTAATTTCCAATCAGGCGCTATCATGATAGGTGCATTGACTAGCATTTCTTTTAGTGTTAGAAATGCTTGATTGCATTCCTTGTCAAAGATGAAAGGGGCATCTTTTTCAAGTAATTTTGTTAGAGGCCTTGAGATTTTAGAAAAGTCCTTGACAAATCGTCTATAAAATCCGGCATGCCCTAGGAAATTTCTGATAGCTCTAACGGAGGATGGGGGTGGTAATCGAGAAATAATGTCTATTTTTGCTCGATCAACCTCCATTCCTTCGCTTGATATTTTGTGACCGAGTACTATTCCCTCTTTACCATGAAATGGCATTTTTCCCGGTTAAGGGCGAGGTTAGTTTCCTCACATCGGGATAGCATTCGTTCAAGGTTATCGAGGCATTGGTCGTATGAATCTCCAAAGATAGAAAAGTCGTCCATGAAGACTTCCAGTGTCTTTTCTATCATGTCATGGAAAATGGCCACCATGCAACGTTGGAAGGTTGCGGGGCATTGCATAGACCAAATAGCATGCGTCGATAAGCAAAAGTTCCATAGGGACATGCAAATGTTGTCTTTTCTTGGTCTTCGGGTGCTATCGGGATTTGAAAGTAACCTGAAAAACCATCCAAGAAACAATAAAATTTATGACCGGATAATCTTTCTTACATTTGATCAATGAAGGGCAAAGGAAAGTGATCTTTCCTTGTTGCTTCATTTAATCGCCTATAATCTATACATACCCTCCATCCTGTGACGGTTCTCGTTGGTATTAATTCATTTTTCTCATTAGTTATTACCGTCATACCTCCTTTCTTTGGAACTACTGGGACGGGACTTACCCAAGGACTATCGAAGATAGGATAAATAAGTCCGGCGTCAAGTAATTTGATGACTTTATTTTTAACCACTTTTTGTACATTGGGATTTACTCTACGTTGTGGTTGTATTACCGATTTATAGTCATCATTCATTAAAATTTTGTGAGTGCACATGGAAGGACTTATTCCTTTAATATCTACAAGCTTCCAAGCGATCGCATTTTTGTGTTTTCTCAAAAGTTTAATTAATTTTTCTTTTTTCTACACTACTTAATTTTGACGAAATAATTACAGGTGATTTTCCATCTTTGTCTAGAAAAGCATAGTCCAAACCTTTTGGAAGTTCTTTGAGCTCAAGAGGTAGGTCTTTAGGAGACTCCTTATTTGATTGCTCATTAAAGTTTGTTCTATGGCGACCTCTTCTTCAACAAAGTGGTCAATTTCTTCTTTTGTATCGGGTGGTTCATCTTCATCTTCAATTAGGGGGTCATTATTTCCGAATGGATATTTCATTGAACGCTCAAGATTGGTACTCCTTTTAAATGCCCCTAATTGAATAGATAGATTGTTGTACTTCTGATTTTTCAAAGCTTCGTGGGTTTTTACAAAAGGTCATCCCAACACTAGAGGTGCGTCATCAAGGATGACAAAGTCGGTTGGGATTACCATTTGATTTGTTTGAACCAAGACATCCTCAACTATACCAATTGATTTTATTACTTTCCGATTAGATAGAAAAATGGGTATTTGAATTGGAGAAAAATCACTAATACTTAATTTTTCGAAATGTAGTTTGGCATTATATTAACACCAAGATCTTTATCGATTGTGATATTATTAATAAAGGAGTTTTGAAAAAAACATGGAACCGGTGTAATGTTAATTTCAAATGGGTCTTCTTTTATTAGAGCAGTTTGATCATTTGTTAACTTAATGCTTACCGTTTCGTCAATTTTAATGTTAGTGTTTAACTCTTTTAAAAACTTAGCATGAGTGGGTACTAAACAATGATTTTCGAAAGAAGGTGATAAGAGATTAATTTCTTCAAAATTAGACTCTTCTTTAATTTTAACATTATCGGGCTCACCCTTTTCGTTGTTTAACTCATGTGTCGGTTTTTCACTTACTTGTTCTTCCATTTTTACAATTTCAACTATCTCCTTTTTATTTAATTCTTCTATTGCGCGAGACTCCTCTTCCCTTGCGCGAGATTCTAGTATGCAACCTTCGATAGTTTTAATGTGTTCGATTATCTTATCGGCTATGTCGGTGATAGAGTAAGGATCGGGATTTTCAAAGCTTGAATCCGGATGTTCGATCCTTTGTTCCTCATAATACTCATAAGAAGTAGATGGTTCACACCATTGTCCTTCATTGTAAGTATATGATGGATAAGGGTCGTAAATTTGTTCTTTATAAAACTCTTATGAGGTGGGTTGTTCATGCAATGGTTCCTCATAATAAGTATATGAAGGTGGTGGCTCATATCTTGGTTCCTCAAAGTATGAGTATGAAGGCTCATACCTTGGTTCATCAAAATATGAGTATGAGGGAGAAGGTTCATACCTTTGGTCTTCATAGGATGTGTATGAAGTCGATGGCTCGTACCTGGGCTCCTCATAGTAGGTGTATGAAGCGGATGGTCGAAATAAGTCACAATATTGAACCGAGTGCGGGTCACCAAAAATGGTGCAATAGCCTTCCCTATAATCATCCTCCTCCTCATAGGTGTAGTTGTAGCCTCCTGAGTATTGATCCATAAGAATCACTCAGCAGACCACAACAGAGTCTCGAGACCAGAAAACAAAAATAAAAATAGAAACATAGGCTGGACACGGCCCCGTGTTCAAGGACACGGCCCGTGTTCAGGATCTGTATCTGGGCGTTTAAAAAAAAGTGACTGGTTTTGTGCAGCATGGGGGCGTGTTCAGTGAGCACGACCCCGTGTTCAGACTCTGTATCTGGGTGTTTTATGAAAAAAATGCAGCACGGCCCCGTGTACAGTGAGCACGGCCCGTGTTCAACCTACTGTAAATGCAAAATTAACTAAAATGCAAAAAAATGTGCGCTCATTTTAAAAAGGTTTTGTAAAACTGATTAGGCCCCGGCAACGGCGCCAAAAACTTGATGCGCGTGTGGTGTTATAGGTTTTTATGTATATTTTTAGCCCTTTTTACACGTTAGTCAAGTTTTAAATTTATAAAACACGATATTTTACTAACACCAAACACACATATGGGCAAGTGCACCCATCGTGAGCGTAGTATAGTGTTGGCAAGATACCGAGGTCGTCCAAGGACACAAGGGCTTTTAATACCGGTTTATCCTTAACGTCTAATCAAATCAAAAGTTTAGAAAAATGTTTTAAACTATAAAATAAAAACTAAAAATGCTGAAAATAAAAATAAAAGTAAAAATAAAAACAGATAGACAAGATGAATCACTTGGATCCAACTCGTGTTTAGTGTAACCTTTGATTATTTCCACACTTTTGCACTTTTTAAGAGATTATCTTAGTTATAGTAGTAGGCCCCTCTTTTGAAGGTGACGTTACCCTCAACCCAGTAGTTTGAGTCAGCAAGGATACAATCCTAAAGGGTTTGATTATTGAAAGATAATTAATTAAGTTATTAATGCGTAATGTGGTAGGCCCCTCTTTTGAATGTGACGTTACCCTCGGCTAAGTAGTTTGAGTCAGCAGGGATACAATCCTAAATAGCCGGGTTAAAGTTTTAATAGTAGTTTACATATAAGGGGATCAAGGAGTTCGGACCCCCGCCATCCAATACCAGTGGGTATTGAAGGAGGTCCTACTAAAGTTGACCCAGGTCCTTGCAGGATCTATACACTGAACAAGGCAAGACTCTTACCAAACCATTCCCTTAACCCCCGACCTGGAAGCTAACATATCTCCATGTAGACCGTGGAGATATGAATGGTGAAAATCTTTTATTTTATATAGACAGTAAAATAATGCCAAGACACCACGGACAAATGATAAGGAAGATTCACCTTCAACACAAGAAACTAGTTATTAAAGTCATTAATACATAACCAAATAAAAAGTCCGAAAAGATTAAAAATTAAAAGTATTACACTAGACACTTGTCTTCACCAAGTGATGTAAGAGACTTAGGCAAACATGGCCTTTGATTATCATGAACTCTTACGATCAATCTTGGATCCCGAGACTACTCACACACTCTAAGATGGATGATGGATGATGGTGGTGGATGTGGGTTGTGATGGTGGTGGTGGGTGGGTGAAGTGTGAGAGAGGTGGTTTGCCAAGGGATGGTTTGCAAATGAGCCAAGCACCCCTATTTATAGCCTACACAGAAGCCCGGACACGGCCCCGTGCCCATTGGGCACGGCCCCGTGTCCACCCGTCTTCTCTTTCTTCATTAAATGCAGTTTGTCTGCATTAGTTGACCACACCCCCGTGTCCGCTGGGCACGACTCCGTGTGCAGAAGCCCTAGATTCTGCGAATCTTAGAGTTGACCACGGCCCCATGTCTGCTGGGCACGCCCCCATGGTGGGTGATAGAAGCTTCTACAACTTTGTCTTTTCTGTAGACACTTGGGCACGCGCCCGTGCTCATTGAGCACGGGGCGTGTTCAGCCTTCTGTTCTCTTGTTTTTGCTTGGGAGGATGCTGTCGAGGGGTCGGGCATGCCACGTTTATTCATTTTCTTGTATTTATGTTAGATGTAGCTTCCTTTTTGCTTCTTTTGTTCATTTGAGCTCATTCAATCATGAAAATACAAAACGAAGACAAAAACACGCTTTTTCCAACATTAGTACTAAAAAAGTGTTAGTTTTATGCCACATTTGATGTAATTTATATGTTGCATTTTGCACACATCAGAAGGCTTGCTACTGGAGACTGTAGGAGCAGATCTAAAGTCAGCTCGTGCCCCAAGGGAGCACTGGTTGCAATTGGTTGAGAGGAAAAGAGACGAAAATATGTTGGATCTGACCTCGTGTACAAATATGGGTTAGGATTTGGAGGAGGATTGCTGGGACCAGCCTCATTCCTAGATGTAGTTGGCTGTGAACTTGCAAAAAGAAGAGGGGGAGGCCTAGGAGATAGTGATGGTTCTGGTTCGTCACAATCTAGACGCATCCTCACTCCCTTGTCTAGTTCCCTATTCACGTGTTAGTTAAGGAGAGACCTTGACTCGAGAAAGTTATTAGCAACTCCTTCAGGTGTGAGATTAATACGTGAGGGAGTGTTAGAGGCACCAACGTTGGGAGATGGTACTTCGGAATGAGACGGTGTCAGTGTTTGGAAAGTGAGAAACACGGGGTATGTTGCTCCAGTTGGAGTGCTTCCCGGTGTTGAGATAGAAGTTGGCATAGCCATGGGAGTTTGGCTAGTGTTCGGGGTAGAGGTACGAAGGACTTGGTTAACCTCTCCCAGAGACTCACCTTCCGACATGCTGACTCTTGAACAGAAAAGGAGCTACACTACTAGGTCTTTTGAAGAAAATTAGTGGCGTAGTCCCACGGATGGCGCCAACTTGTTGATGCAATAAATATTATACCAACGGTAGTAGCTTGGCTGGTTAGGCAAAAGGGTTGAAGGGTTTGATTTTGCCTAACACAGGTCGTGGGGATCCCCACGTTTGCAGGACGTGGAGAGAGGTTCGTTAGTTTGATTTTGTTATTTGCTCGAGATCCTCCACTGAAATGAGTTCAGTTTCGGATGTGGGAGCAAAGAGAATGTGTGTGTTGAATGTGATGGAGAGTGACTTGCATGGAACAAGTACTCGAGAGTTATGACCAGAGATCCCAATGGAATCAGGGCTGATCAGAATGTTTTTCACACTAAATGAAGTGTCATATATATAGAGAAGATTATCTCCCAAAGAAGAAACCATTGACTAGTGAAGTATGTCTGCAGTGGGGGACTTACCCTTTTGGGGGTTGGAGCCTTTTGACCTGCGGGTAAAAGACTGTGTTCTGTGTACTCGCCTTACTTTTGCGGCTAGGAGAGTTGGTGAAGCAATCAGAGATTTGACCATTTACTGTTCACGTATTGCTTTATCCTAGCTCCCGGGTTTTTAACCTTTGAACCTTTCAACCATTTAAGCATTCATGTGTTTTAGTCATTTTATTTGGTCTTGGGCTACCACCGTCTTCAGCCCCCCAAGTCAGAGGTTTTTGGGAAGTGAGCTCAAAGACTTCTGACTTTTGCACATTTATTTGTTATTGCTTAAAGGCTTGAAGGCTTGAGAACAGTTGATTTTTTTTTTGAATTTTAAAACTGACAACTGATTTGATTAATGTGTGGCAGTTTATTGGTCGGCGGTTTTTGCTGAGGGTAGGTTAATAACTGCTATGTAATCATAACCTCTATTGGTTTTTATTTTCATTTATTGTTTAAGGCAAACAACAATCTTTCTTCATTTTCTCTCAAGTTTCCTCCATATTCCCCATTCCGTTTTCCAGGTTAGTTCCGATTTCTTTGTGTGCTTTTACTTGTTTCTTACTTTTGATCATGGGTGCACAGAAAAAGCTTTCCGTTAGTTCTTCACGCCTCACCCAAGAGGAAGTGGAGAATTTTTTATGGTTTGGGGCATTTGCCTTAAGTTTAACCCGGTTGCACCGGGCTGTGATAAATCTGTTGATCAATGTCCCACTGGTTCGATTGCTTTGTATTGTCGGCACTTTAAGTTTTCCAACCTTCGT
Source organism: Helianthus tuberosus (assembly GCA_030545235.1). Lineage (NCBI taxonomy): Eukaryota > Viridiplantae > Streptophyta > Magnoliopsida > Asterales > Asteraceae > Helianthus > Helianthus tuberosus. The sequence continues at coordinate 143,513 of JARYGA010061429.1, forward strand.
CATCCTTTTTCACTTTTTGTATTCAATGTTTTGGAGTATTATCGGGTTTCCTTTGGTCAAATTCATCCGAAGGGCATGGCTAGGGTTTTACACTTCGAGGTTTTATGCCGTGCCTGTGGTTATGACCCTTCATTATTGTTATTCCGTCGGTTTTTTCGTTTGCCAAAAAACAGTGATTGGTTCACCTTTGAGACATCCAAGGTTGACACTTGCTTAATTTCTTCCATGGTTACCACACTTGGTACTTGGAAAGATAATTTTTATGAGTCTCTGATTCTATTATCCCCTTCAAAATAGTGTGGAGGAACCCGGATGCCGTTCTCAATGAACCGGAAACTTCCGAATCTGATTTGAATGAAGTTTTTCTTAAAGCCATCTGAGAGTGCCCATCAAGGGTTCGCCTTTTTCCCACACATTTGTTGGTTCTGTTAGGTGTTAGAAAATTTTGGGATAGGGCTAATCGGGATCCGGTTCTTATGAGGAATGGCCAGGGTATGCTTTTTCTTTGTTTTCCCTTTTTGGGATTTCTTTATTTGGTGACTTAATTGTTTATGTTTTTAAAATATTTTGTGGTCATGTTTGCTTTGGACTTTATCAAGAGTGATGATACATATGATGTTGCTTTCACGGATGTTCAAGCCACTGAAGGGGATGATGCTATTGCTCGGGGTGTAGAACAGAGGTTTGAAGATGCCGGTTATGTTAGTGTTTCCAACGTCAAGGGTTTTACTAAGCCTGCTGCTCCCAAGGCTTCAACCCGTCGGTCTACTCGTCGTTTGTTAAGGAGTGCACCTCAATCCACCTCTTCTGATCTGGTGGAATTAAGTGATGATATTGAGGCTTCTGAGGGTCATGATGTTGATGTTGATGTTGAGAAGGAGAAGAAGTTGGTTGTTCATGGCAAGAAGAAGGCTTCAGCCAAGAAGGTTATGACTACTCCTGTTCAAGGTTCATCAAGCAGGGACGTTGAAGGGTTGAACAAGGATGAGGTCTATGTTCCTGATTGGACTGTAAAGGTTGGTGATAGCTTCAAAGATCCAAATGTTTGTGCTAATGTTTTAGCTCACTTTGCTCCTCCTGGCGTTCGTGGTGCCATCTCTGAAATGGAAAGTGACCATTTCATATCAAGGTTGATGCTTAGCTCCTGCAACCTTTCTGCCTTGGTTGCTGAGGGTGTTACCCATTTTCAGAAGGGAATGCAGGAGTATGAGGAGTTTTCTAAGAAGAAGGAGAAAATGAAGCCTTCAATGGCTGCAATGAAGAAAGAGATTGATGGGTTTTCAAAGAAAGAGGAGGCTTGGGTCAAGAAGGTAGGTGAATTGACAAGAAGGCACGAGATTGAGATAAATGATCTCAAGAAAAGCTTAGAAGTTGACCGGTTGAAGCTAAAGGTTGATAGGGAGGCCTTGACTGTTCAACAGAGAACCTTTGACGAAGAGAAAGAAGGCCTGAAGGCTTCAGTTGCTCGAGCCACCAGTGATAACCAATGGCTTATTGAGTAGGGTTTCCACCAAGTTGTTACTTATCTTCTTCACTCTAAAGAGTTCAACTCTGCTCTTGGTGAAGTTTATACTAAACAGCTCAACTTGGGGAAACATCAAGGTCTCATTGCTGGTTACAAGATTCATGAATCTGGTCATCCTTTGGAAAAGTCTCCCTTATACATTCCTGAGGCTTCTGAGGTCTTCAAGGGTTCTGTTGAGCAGATGGAAAGGCTGACCTACCCGTATGTTAATCCGGTTACTACTTGTTTTGGTAAGCCCCTTTCTGTCTTGTAGGAGCTAAAACCGGATGGTCTTAACAAAAAAGTTTATGCTGAAGTCCTCGGCTCCCTTTTAAGAAAGCGATCTTATTCAGGATATAGTGAGGATACCCTTTTAGGAGAACCTGATGCTTCCAAGGATGCGAGCTTGGAAGGTTCAGCAGTGGGTGGTGATGGTGGCTTGAAAGCTAAGAAGTCAAAGAAAGCAAAGAAGGTTAAAAGTGATGGTTCTGGGGCTTCCAAGCCTCCTGTTGATGCTTGATAAACATTCATAGCTTTCTTAGCACCCTTGAAAACAATTTATGGTTTGTATGTTAACTTAAACAATCTTAGGTTTTGCAGGAACCCTTAAGGTTCCTGTTCTGTGGTTGTGGTTTGGCTTTGATGGCCATTTGAACAATTTTCTAGGTTTGCAAGCCACTAAGGCTTGCTTCAACTTGTTTGGATGCTTGGAAGCCTGTTAAGGCTTCTTCTATTATGTTACTAAGTTTCTATTATTTGCCTTGTGTTATGTTTTTGTGCTTATGCCTGTTTTGTTAAGGCAGTTTGGTTGGCTTCAAGCCTTCTGGCTGTTTGAATGTATGTAGCTTGAAGCCTTCAAGGCTTCCGGTTACTTCTTTGGTTTTATGACTTGTCCTCTTGGTTTGTATTTTTGAGTTTTGGGTTGTGTGCAACCTTTTTACTTATGTTGTTGCATTGCCCCTTGAATTATTTCTTATCTTTCTGGTATTGTCTTTGTTGGGTTTGTGTTGTCTTTATGTTTTTCATACCTTAAAGGGTTCAGTGATACAGTCACTTAGCCTTGGTATTTTTAACAAGAAGACATAGCACCTATCCTATTCATTACTTTCCTTAGTTTAATTTCGTTTCGTAAGCCTGTTTTTTGATAATTTTTCTAAGGCTTAAGGAACATTTGGTGTGGGCTGTTCAGACCCGTCTATGAGATAACTTTGCTTTTAATTACAAGTCTCATGGAGTTGTATTGATTTAGGAACTCACCCCTTATATAGGTCCATTCAACCCTTGAACCTATTGAGCGATATGGCCTGGGAGCTCATCCCCTTACATGGCCCTTGCCATGGAGTTTTTTGCTAGGTTCTCAACCTGATTTTAGGATAGAAAGACAAATTTGATAAAACATTATCATTCATTCAAGAGATATTGTGTTACAAAAGGTGATCATAGTACAACTCTTGAAATACAAACAAATCTTTCTTGATTAGATGTGAAACCTCTTGAGGGTCTTTCCATTCCAATGTCTTGGAAGCTTTTTACCTTCTGAGTCGGCTAGCTTATAGGATCCACCCCTATGTGCTTCAAGGATTGTATAGGGGCCTTCCCATTTTGGGCCAAGCTTTCCTTGGTTCTCTTTTTTTTACTAGCCTCATTGTTTCTAAGCACCAGGTCTCCTGGCTTGAAGCGTTCGTGCTTGACTCTTTTGTTGTAATAGGCTTCCATCACTTGTTTGTACTTGGCTTCTTGGATTACAGCTTGATCTCGTGCTTCCTCTAGGAGTTGTAAGTTCAACATGGTCTCTTTTTGGTTTGCTTCGGGATCCATGTTGACAGTTCTTTGAGTTACAACTCCTACTTCAGTTGGAATCACGGCTTCGGATCCAAACACCAAGCTGTAAGGTGTTCTTTTGTGGCTTGTTTTTTCGGTTGTTCTTATGGCCTATAGAACACTTGGCAACTCTTCAAGCCAATTGCTTTTATTCCTTCCAAATCTGGCTTTGATTCCTTCAACTATGCTTCGGTTCATCCTTTCAACCTGACCGTTTGATTGTGGATATGCCACTGAGCTGAAAACCTGAGCTATTCTGAATTCTTTGCACCAAACGCTGAAAGGCTTCTCAGCGAATTGCTTTCCATTATCGGTAACAAGCACTCCCGGCAATCCATAGCGATAAATGATGTTTTCCTAAACGAAGTCAATGAGTTGCTTGCCCGTGATTTTTGCAAGTGGTTTAACCTCAGGCCATTTGGTGAAGTAGTCTACGGCCACTAACAAGAATTTACTCCACCTTTGGCTGGTGGGAATGGGCCAACGATGTCCATCCCCCATTTATAAAATGGCCATGCTGAGGTTATCGGGACAAGATCATTCTTGGGCCTTTTCGGGACTGGTGCATGAATTTGGCAGGAATCACATTTTCTTAGTTGTTCAGTGGTGTCTCGGTGCACGGAGGGCCAAAAATACCCAAGGTTCATTAGTTTAGCAACCACCGTTCTTGCTCCAAAATGAGTTCCGCATATTCCTTCGTGAACCTCTTTGATCAAGTACTGGCTTTTTTCGGGACCGACACATCTCTGTAGAGTATTTCACCTTGCAACACGTATTGTCTAGACTTGACCTTAACCCTTTCAGCCTCTAATTGATCAGTAGGTAACTCACCATTTTTAAGGAATTTTTTGATTGGAGTCATCCAATTGGTGCCTTCTTCGGTGATTACGTCTTGAACTTCCAACTCTTCAATTGATGGAGTTTTCAACACTTCTACTAATACCTTTTTGGTTAGGTGGGCAAAGGTGAGAGAAGCGAGTTTACTCAAAGCATCAGGTTTCTTGTTTTGAGACCTGGGAATTTGCTTGATGGTACACGTTTGGAATGTGTTCATCAGCTCTTTGGATTTTTCTTTGTATCTCTTCATATTTGGCTCCTTTGCAACATAACTGTCGTTCACTTGGCTTGACACTAGCAACGAGTCTGTGAAGACTTCCAGCTTTTTAACCTTCATTTCCTTAGCGAACCTTAAGTCGGCTATCAACGCTTCGTATTCAGCCTCGTTGTTGGTGGTCTGAAAATCAAATCGAAGAGCATACGTGAATTCTAACCCTTCTGGGTTGATTAGAATGAGCCCAGCCCCTGACCCTTCAACGCTTGAAGCCCCATCGATAAAAAGCTTCCAGGCTTCAAGGACTGAGGGTTCAGTTGCAGCTGTGTTTACTTCAGTGATTGTTTGTTTTGGGACTTCTATAATGAAATCAGTCAAGACTTGGGCTTTGATGGCCTTTCTTGGAACATAGGTGATGTTGTGTTCACCTAGTTCCACTGCCCATTTGGCTAATCGTCCTGAATTTTCTGGTTTTTCAAGCACACTCTTAATGGGTTGGTCAGTGACCACTTGTATAGGGTGTGCTTGGAAATACCTTCGAAGACTTCTAGCCGTTTGGACTAGGGCTACAGCAAGTTTCTCCAAGGGAGGATACTTGATTTCTGCCGGTTTTAGAGTTTTGCTGAAGAAATAAACGGGTACCTGAACTTTGACTCGTTCAATGGTGAGGACCGCACTTATTGCTTCTTCAGCAACCGAAAGGTATACATAGATCAACTCTCCCGTTTCTGGGGCTGCAATGTCTGGGAGTGAAGCTAGGTGTTGCTTCATCTGGTTGAAGGCTTCCTCAGCCTCTTCAGTCCACTTGAAATCCTTTTTGTCAGAGCATCCTTTGAGTGTCTGGAAGAAGGGCAACGATCTTTCGGCCAATTTTGAGGTGAAACGTTTTAAGGCTGCAAGCTTCCCGTTTAAGCTTTCAACCTCTTTTTGGCTTCGTGGCGGCTTGGTTTCAAGAACAGCTTTGACTTTATTTGGATTGGCCTTTATGCTTTGTTTTCCCACAATATGCCCCAGGAACTTTCCTTCTTCAAACCCAAACGAACATTTCTCGGGGTTAAGTTTCATGTTGACCTTCCTTAGGTTCTTGAAGGTCTCTTGGATGTCATCAAGCATTTGGTATTCCGTTTTACTTTTGATTACCAAATCGTCGACATATGCTTCCATGTTTCTACCAATTTGACTGGCAAAAGCCTTGTCAACTAGGCGATGGTAGGTTGCACCCGCATTTTTGAGGCCAAAAGGCATCTTTTGGTAGCAAAAGATACCTTTGTCCGTGTGAAAGGCAGTTTTCTCCTCATCTTCTTCCTTCATGAGAATTTGATGGTAACCTTGTAAGCATCGAGAAAACACTTGAAAGGGTAACCGGTGAGGGAGTCAACCTTGAGATCAATTTTCGGCAACGGGTAACAATCTTTGGGACAAGCCTTGTTCAAGTCCTTGAAGGCTATGCACATTCTCCAAGAGTTATCCGGCTTTCGAACCATGACTGGGTTTGCAACCCAGGATTGATACTTGACTTCTCGGAGAATTCCAGCTGATACAAGCTTTTCAACCTCTTGGCATGCAGCCAAGCTTCTTTCAGGTGCTAGACTTCGCTTCTTTTAGACAACAGGCTTGACATCTGGTGGAATTCTCAACTCGTGTTCAGCAATGCTTTGAGGATAGCCGTCATATCTTCCGGGCACCAAGCAAAGACATCACTGTAATGTACTAGTAGCTTTTCAAGATACGAGAGAGTCTCTTGTGAAAGGCTTGGGTTAACCCTTATCCTTTGTTCAGGATACTTAGGGTTGATGAGTAGCCTTTGCTTGTCTTCTTCACTCTTGGAACTTTCTCCTTTAACCATATAGGCCTCTTGAGTAGGTTGAAGGGTTGCAATCCCCCTCTCGGTAGGAAACTTGACCATGCCATGACCAACAGAAACAGCCATGTAGAATGCACACTGCCCCGACCTTCCTATGATCACGTCACAGTTTGAAGGTATATTGATGACCACAAAGGTGAGGGATTGGATTCTCTCCATTTTGCCTTTGCTGAAATGAACATCGAGGGTTAGTTTCCCTAAAGGCTTGAGGGGTATGTCGGCAATACCTTTTATGGAGGTTCCTGAGGGTTGAAGCCTTGAACGTTCTTCATTGCTTAAACGGTTGAAGAACTTCTCAAACATGATTTCAGTGGCTACACCAGTGTCTATGTATGCTCTATTTGTTTGTAATGTACCCATAGTTGCTTCAACTACAAGGGGGTTTGAGAGTGGGTCTTTTTCTGTTGGAGGGAAACAAACACACTGAAGCTCCCAAGCTTCCAACCGCTGCCGTTTGTGAGGAACCTTTCCATTAAAATCCACCATGTTAACTTCCTTTCCCTTCCTTCGGCCATCCTGTCCCTTACTCCATTCACCAAGTGAGCAAGCTCCCCGGACTTGACAGCCTCTTCAATCCTCTTTTTAAGTTGGAAGCAATCATTAGTATGGGGGACCTTTTCTTTGTGAAATTCACAGAATTGGGTGGAATTTTCGTTCTTCTTGCCATTGGGGAGAGGCCTGGGAGGTCGGAAGCTTTGCTTTACTTCCTCTGTTGCAAGAATCTCTTGAGGGGTTTTGGTAAGGCGTGTGAAGTTCATGGCCTTCTCCATGCTTGGAGGGTTTCAGCTTTCAGACCTTCGTTGCTCCGAACCCCTTTGGCATTTGTCATAGGAGTTCAAGTTTCCCCTTTTTCTAGCAGGACTGTTACCACGCCAATTAGATCCCCTTTTTCTTTGTTCTTTTATATCTACAGCCTCCTCTCCTCTGATGTGGGCTTCAGCCCTTTCGAGAGCTTCTTCAAAGGTTTTTGGCAGGGACTTGTTGAAATCCCTAGTAAGGTATTTAGAGGTAATAGCATTCATGAAACCAGCTACTCTCATTTTTTCATCCGCCCCCACATATGTTAGACCTTCCTTTTTATACCTTTCTATGAACTTTCGAAGGCTTTCGTCATCCCTTTGTTTGATCTGGAAGATTACTGTAGCATCATTAACATATCGCCTTTCCTGGGAGAAGTTGGCCAAGAACCCCTTGCTAAGTTCGTAGAAGCTTCGAATGCTTTGAGCAGGCAAATCATTGAACCAGATTCTGGCAGATCCGACAAGGGTTTGCATGAACATTAGACAACATTCAGCATTTGACCATTTCTCAATCCTAGTAGCACCAGTAAAGATCTGAAGATGGTCCTCATGATCTTCACTCCCATCATACGTTTTGACATGGGACGGCATTTTGATCTTCGATTGGAAATCATAGTCAGCGATTTGCTGAGAGAAACATGACAAGTTGCTTGGTTTATATGGCTTGGCCAGATCTTCTTCCACTCTTGCTCCTGTGTTGCTATTGTTATTGTTGTTCCCTTGGGTGGCTAACACTTGATTAATAAAGTGTTGCCACGGGAAGCTTGCCATCATCTGGGGCATAAGGTTGAAGCCTTGAAGGCTTCCACGTGCAGCTGAGCAGTTTATCCCCAAGGGAGTACTCATAACGGCACTCCGTGCCAAGGGAAGCACAGACAAAGCTTGTTCCCATGTAGTAGTGGCTGAGGGTGGAAGGTGATGCGCGTGTGGTGTTATAGGTTTTTATGTATATTTTTAGCCCTTTTTACACGTTAGTGAAGTTTTAAATTTATAAAACACGATATTTTACTAACACCAAACACACAAATGGGCAAGTGCACCCATCGTGAGTGTAGTTTAGTGTTGGCAAGATACCGAGGTCGTCCAAGGACACATGAGCTTTTAATACCGGTTTATCCTCAACGTCTAATCAAATCAAAAGTTTAGAAAAATGTTTTAAACTATAAAATAAAAACTAAAAATGCTGAAAAATAAAAATAAAAGTATAAATAAAAACAGATAGACAAGATGAATCACTTGGATCCGACTCGTGTTTAGTGTAACCTTTGATTATTTCCGCACTTTTTGCACTTTTTAAGAGATTATCTTAGTTATAGTAGTAGGGCCCTCTTTTGAAGGTGACGTTACCCTCAACCGAGTAGTTTGAGTCAGCAAGGATACAATCCTAAAGGGTTGGATTATTGAAAGATAATTAATTAAGTTATTAATGCGTAATGTGGTAGGCTCTTCTTTTGAAGGCGACGTTTCCCTCGGCTAAGTAGTTTGAGTCAGCAGGGATACAATCCTAAATAGCCGGGTTAAAGTTTTAATTGTAGTTTACATATGAGGGGATCAAGGAGTTCGGACCCCCGTCATCCAATACCAGTGGGTATTGAAGGAGGTCCTACTAAAGTTGACCCAGGTCCTTGCAGGATCTATACACTGAACAAGGCAAGACTCTTACCAAACCATTCCCTTAACCCCCGACCAGGTAGCCAACATATCTCCATATAGACCGTGGAGATATGAATGGTGAAAATATTTTATTTTATATAGACAGTAAAATAATGCCAAGACACCACGGACAAATGATAAAGAAGATTCACCTTCAACATAAGAAACTAGTTATTAAAGTCATTAATACATAACCAAATAAAAAGTGCGAAAAGATTAAAGATAAAAAGTATTAGACTAGACACTTGTCCTCACCAAGTGATGTAAGAGACTTAGGCAAACGTGGCCTTTGATTGTCAAGAACTCTTACGATCAATATTGGATCCCGAGACTACTCACACACTCTATGATGGATGATGGATGATGGTGGTGGATGTGGGTTGTGATGGTGGTGGTGGGTGGGTGAAGTGTTAGAGAGGTGGTTTGCCAAGGGATGGTTTGCAAATGAGCCAAGCACCCCTATTTATAGCCTGCACAGAAGCCCAGACACGGCCTCGTGTCCATTGGGCACGGCCCCGTGTCCACCCATCTTCTCTTTCTTCATTAAATGCAGTTTGTTTGCATTAGTTGACCACGCCCCCGTGTCCGCTGGGCACGACCCCGTGTGTAGAAGCGTATCTGTACTATCAAGATTTTCCTAGATTCTGCGAATCTTAGACTTGACCACGGCCCCGTGTCTGCTGGGCACGCCCCCGTGGTGGGTGATAGAAGCTTCTACAACTTTGTCTTTTCTGCAGACACTTGGGCACGCCCTCGTGCTCATTAAGCATGGGGCGTGTTCAGCCTTCTGTTCTCTTGTTTTTGCTTGGGAGGATGCTGTCGAGGGGTCGGGCATGCCACATTTATTCCTTTTCTTGGGATGTAGCTTCCTTTTTGCTTCTTTTGTTCATTTGAGCTCATTTAATCCTGAAAATACAATAGGAAAACAAAAACACACTTTTTCCAACATTAGTACTAAAAAGGGTTAGTTTTATGCCACATTTGATGTAATTTATATGTTGCATTTTGCACACATCAAATACCCCCACACTTGAATCTTTGCTTGTCCTCAAGCAAAACTCTTTATAATGTGGCTTACACTCCCAAATGGAATGGGTAGAAGAGAAGGTTTTGGGCTTGTCATAGAGTGTCGAGATTTCCAAGATTCTTTATTAAGTTTTATTTTTATTTATTTACAATCCTATTCGTCATGATTTATTTAAAACATTACATAAGATAAATTACTTATTAGGGCATAACATGCCTTTTTAAAATTCCATTTATATACAAGTTTGTTAGTGCATACGTCTGCTGACTTCGTCTTGTATCGAGTCTTGTACTAGATTGTTAGATCTAGGGTTTAGGAGTGTTTGTAGCTGATTTCGCCTGAAAGGGACTGATTCCGCTTGAAATGTATCCTGTCACTTTCAAGCGGAATCCCATGTCTATATATAGTGCCTTAAGCGAAATCATTTAAAAGAGTTGATGATTTGGATACCGAGGTGCTCCCGGTTTGTCCTGTGATTGTAATCACTGTTATATCAATCAGAAAGTAGTTTAAAGTGATTTGCAAGCTTCTTCGAAGTCTATTTCTCTGTTTCCGCCTTTGAAATAGATTAAAACTCCTCTGAACGACTCGTTTGGGTCACAAACCGATCCTACAAGTGGTATCAGAGCTCAGGAGGAGGAGTTCTGCAGTTTTCAGCTTGATTTCATCTCATTCTCTTTCATCTACACCTTCTTTTATCAATTAAACAACTTTTCATGGTCAAAATGGCCTGAATTTCACATATCATAAGCGAATCAGTGTTTTAACAAATCCTTGAGAAAATCAGCTTAAAATTCGGACTAAATCTGATAAAAATAGACTAAAAACCAGATTCTGCTTGAACGAAACATATAATTTCGCCTGAAAAGTTAAAGTAGTTTCAAGCGAAATAAGTGATTTTGCTTGAAATACAATTGTTTTTGCTTGAGAAAGTTGATTTCGCTTGAAAGTGCAAATCTGATTTCGCTTCAAATGGTTATTCCGCTTGAGTTGACATTTTGTTTGAAATTTTTGATTTCGCTTGAAGTTGTTTGCAGGTTATTTCGCTTGAAAGTGTGTTTTCGCTTGAATACTTAATTTCGTTTGAAAATGTCTGACGAAGAATTTTACAACGCGTTTGCTACATCTCCGATTACTCCGACTGCCATTACTCAAAACATGAACGCAGAAAACGAAACTGGAACGTTACAAAAACCCCCGAAACTTATGGGAATTGAAGAGTATCATGGATGGAAAAATCGTTTTGAGAATTGGGTTCAGGCAAACCATCTAAGAGCTTGGGAAAGTATTGAAACCAAGTATGTTAGACCTCAGACTGCTTTGAAAGTTGATAAAATCATCTCAGAATTTACAGACCAAGAGAGAGATAGTTATAAAGGAGAAAAAATGATGATCAGTCTTTTACAACAAGCTGTCAAAGAAGACATCTTTATTTTGCTTCAGCATGATGGGAGTGCATATTCGATTTGGGATGCACTGGAGAAGAAATTTGAAGGAAGTACAGAAATGCTCAAGAGTAAAGCATCTTTGATGAAAAAGGAGTTTGAGTTGTTTACAAGTATGCCAGGAGAGACTACAAAGAATCTCATTGAAAGATACTGTCATCTTGTGCGTACCATGTCTCAGTTGAAAATTACCAAAACTCCAGCAGAATGGGTTGAAAAGCTAGCTGACGCTTTACCACAGAAAGAATGGGGAACTTATCTCATGATCTTAAAGAAGTCTGGAGAGTTTAGCAGATTATCAATTGGACAGTTTATTGAAAAGCTTGAGGCACATGATCTGGAACAGCAAAAGATTGCAAGAATGAACAGCTCGAGCAATCAACAAGACATCAAATTATACTATAAAGGAAATGTTCAAACTGTTGAAGCAAGTCCAAAGATCCAAACTGCTTTTAGTGCAGGAAATTCATCTGGATCAGGCGGTCAAAGTTCAATCAACACTAGTGGATTTTCAAATGTCAATCCTCCAAGTGTTCAAAATGCAAATGTTGGTAATGGAAATATGATTCAGTGCAATGTTGCATTGCATCTTCAAAATGGTCAAAATTTTTCTGATGAGGTTGTTAAAAGTCATATGGGATTACTAGTTACTGCTTTGGAATCTTATGAAGGATTGATTGCTGGAAAAATTGGTAACCCTATGTTAACCAAGGAAGATTATGACCAAATTGATGCAGAAGAGTTGGAGCTTATGGATATAAAATGGTGCTTAGCTAGTGTCTTAAGAAGAGCTGAAAAGTTCAAAATGATTACAGGAAGAAATGATTTCTTGGATGCTCATCTTTCAGCTTTAGGTTTTGATAAATCTAAAGTTACATGTTTTAAATGCAGGGAGAAAGGTCACTTCAAAAGAGAGTGCAAAAATCAGGAGACTAGTGGAGCAAAGAATCCTTTTGGAAAAGATGATTACTATCGAAAAGCAATATATCAACAGGTTGCTCATTAACCACATCAACAAAAGGAATCACAAACTGCTCATGGGAAAATGATCGAAGATGCAAAATAAGAAAGCTTATTATGGTATCATTGATCAAGACGATGAGAAAATGGCACCAGGATTTAGCTGGGATAATTTTGTGAATGAGAATGGAGAGTTTAAAGCTTTCATTGCTCAAATTGTTCAAAAGCCAGAATTGATGAAAAAGTGGATAGCAGTGTTATCTGATGAAGAGAAAAGTGAAGATGAAGAATCTGTTTCTTCTGAAAACAGTTCAACAGATACTAGTGATGATGATGAAGAAGTAGAACCGATAAACATTGGAAAAGCTCATTTATCTTTTGACAGTTTTGAATTTTATTTTTTCAGATAAATTGAAGAAACTTAAAGATAGAAAAGTTGCAAAAGAAATGAAAGAAATTAAGGTTGTTGAGAAAATAGTTGAAGTGAAAAAAGTTGTTGAAGTCGAGAAGATTGTGGAGATTGAAAAGATTGTTGAAGTCACAAAACTTGTCTTACATGTTTGGATTCTTGCAAACAATGTGAAGATAAAGATGAAAGGTTTAATGAACTTGAAAAGTTGAAAGAGAAGTTGTTGTTTGATGTAAAGAATGTGAAAGAATCTTACGATGTTTTGAACAAAACTGTGACTAGTTTGCAGAAGACAAACTCTGAGAGAGAAGATGCTTTGAAAATGATGAATGCAACAATGACGTCTAAGCAAAAAGAGATCAATTATTACATTGAAGAATGTGCTAAGTGGAAGAAAGAGTTGGAAACTGAGAAAGCTGAAAATGAAAGAATCAGACGATTACTGAGAAGTTATACGAGTTCTGATTATTAAGTTGACAGAATTTATCCAACTGTTGCAGGTTTTGAAGAGTTTAAAGATGATCAAAAGAAGCTAAAGAAGAAAAAGGATACTGGTAAGAAACAGAGTGTCAGTTATAACAAGTGTCCGCCTCCAATTTGGGAAGGGTATTCGTCTAGAAAACCGAATGAGGAACAAGTAAAAAAGGCAGTCAATATAAAGTTGGAATCCGAGATAACCGACGTATTACCAGAAAATATTGATATCACGTTCACAGCGTCCGATATAGATCATGAGTTTGAGTTAATAAAAAGGATGGTCGACAAGGTGTTAGATACGGATGAGGAGTCCGAGTCAATGTCCGAGTCTAGGATTTTGAGTTCGTCTGTCAGGAGTTCAAAGTCGTCGGGAAAACGGGTGTATAGTAAAGAATTTTTGTTGTCAAAATCTAATTTGAATGATGAAACATTTGAAGTTGCATATACTTTGAATGATTCTGACAAATTATATTTTGATAAAGAATTTCCAATAAGAAGTGTTCAAACTGAAAAGATTAAAAAGGTTTTCAAATTAACAGAAACTAATATTTCTGAAATAAAAGATTTATATCTTTCTGAAAAACCTAAAAAGTACACTTCAAGAGTTCAACAAAGATTGAACAAGAAAAAAGGTTACAGTTCTGGTTCTGGTTTTCAAAAGAAGCCAAACCATAACGGTAATTTCAAAAGAAAAGTATTAGGATTTATTCCACCTGAAAATCATAAAAAAGAGAAAATTTCTAAAACAAATACAAAATTTGTTTCAGGGACAAATTGTGAAGAAGAAGCAAAGAGCTCATTCTGGAAACAGTCAAACCAGGAGTTTCTTGCTGAAAAGATGAAGAATGGAGTTTTTCAAAGAAAGGAGACAAGAACCTGTTACAGATGCAATGAAGTTGGTCATATTGCATGGAACTGTCCTCAAGCAACAAAAATAAAACAGGGAGTCTCGAAAAAACTTAAAGAAATAGTTGTTGATAAAACCGAACCACCAACTGAAAGATTTAAAGTGTTTAAAAATTCAACATATGAGGTTGGTGAGTGTTCGAAAAGGTTTTACAAGAAGAGGGGAAATCTTGACAACCAAGCTTGGGTTGTTAAGAAACCAGAGGTAAAATCTGGCGATGAATCTGATTCCACAAAGTCAGAGGAGCCACAGAATGTTGTTAAAAATGATGAAAACTCAGTACCTCCAATGGATGTTGTTCATTTTCCACCATTGAGAGCTGAGAATTTTAAATCAAAGGTTGGAAAGGTTGAAATCTCGAATCAATTCTATTATGAGAAGAAAGAATTTGATGTTGAGAAAGCATTTAATGGGAATGTGAAAAAGATTTTTGAAAAAAATGGTTGAGGGTAAAGTTCAAGGGGTAAAAGAATTTTATGAAACAAAGAAGACATCTTACACCCCCAGTGCAGGTGAGGAGGAAACATCCAAGTTTGGTGAAGCTTGGATGTTAGTTTTTCATATGTAAAAGTATGACTTGCCGGAGCTCCCAGGTTTGTAAGTGTGGAGCAGGAATCGGCATCTTTCTTGGTTGATAATCTTACAAGTGGTTTGAGTTGATAAATGAATCTGAAAGTGGTTGAAAAGGTTTTCACTTACAAGTAGTAAATCAGGGACATTAAGTAGTATCTGATTTCCTACAAATGGTATTTTGAAGAGCAAGATGATGAACCCCTAACCTACAAGTGGTTCTTAAAATCAACAAAATTTATTTTCCGGAAAAATCATTTTGGTTAAAACAAACTTAAGTGTTTTGAAATCATAATGAGAAAATAGTTTGTTGTAAGGGGGAGTTCTGATTGTTTATGCCAAGAGGATGGCGATTTGAAGCGATTTGATATCAGTTGTCAATTTTCTTGTATAGTTTGTTTTCAAATTTCCTAAAATGTGTTTGCATTTTAGGGGAGTAAGAAAATTTCAGAAAATCCAAAAACATTTGAAAATTTGAAAAAGGAAAAAACATGATAAAATCAAAATTGAGTTTTTGTGTCAAAGAAGAGGAAATGATAGTACATCAGTAGACAGTTACAGTATGTTAAAGAAATGTAATGATTAAATAGCGTTAAACGGTCTCACTGATGATATGCCTATAGGTTTTTACACATTTAGTAAGCTTTTTCAGGATATAAACTTAAATTCAAACTTGCTTATTTAGTGGGGAACACTACTTGGATATATAAGTAACCCCTGAAATCTCGTTTGAAAGGTCCCTCTTTCTGAGATACTAGGTCTTTATGCTCAGTGATATCTGGGGTATTATCCTGGGACTTCTGATTTTGCGGAAGCAATGGCCTAGTCCCCAGAGAATACTTTCTACTTGCTTGAAATATAGCGCTGCCCTCAGCAAAAATGATGAAACAATAAAATTGATAATCATTGCTGTTGTAAAAAAGATCCTCTAAAGGGGACCCACCAAAAGTCGAAGCCGTCATCTCTCTGCTGAACAGAAGTTCTGACCTGAGCTCTCATGGTTCTTCGCATTTAACCCCTTACAGATATCATCTGTGGTATACTCACCTGTAAGACTGAATATTGGGATCTGGATATGGGAGTATATTCAAGAGGTGGGACACATGAATGATTTTAAGTCCTTAAAACACCTAATTCATATCCTAAATCAGTTGAAATTTGTGTGAAAATTTAAGTGGATCAGTATATCGACAATCTAAGTGAATTGTTTAATTCTCAATGTGTAACTAAGCTCAACGGTACTTGTAACTTGTCAAAAACTGATATGATCCTCTTACACAAACTCGCAAAAATTAGTGTCTGTAAATATGTCTTTACTGCATTTCTTTTCATTCAAAAATCCAAAAAGATTTTTAGTGTGTTTTAGCATAAAATTAAAAAAAAGATTATTGACAACTGTTGTTGAAGAGCTGATTTTCAAAATTCCAAGCGCTAAACATGATGAGCATGTGGTGAGGGGGAGCTTGTGTTTAAATAAGAAAAGATTTTGTATATTTAATTACAAATGGTTCATCAATTATTAACATTGTTATATCATTCTGGATAAATTTGAGAGGGAGTCTGATTTTATATAATTTTTGTCAAATGTTAAATTTGTGAAATTTACTTTTGGGTAGAGAATGTGCAGGTTAGTTGATTCTGTGTGATAGAGTGCCAGGTTTCGATACCTGAGAACTATGTGATTTCATCAAGCCAGACTGCGATCCCAGCATAATGACTGAAGACATCAGAATAAAGATTGTTTGTTCGAGAGGAGAATCTGTTGGTGCTGGAACAGAATTCGAGAGGACTGATAAAGGCTGAAGACGTAGAAGACTCGACACTTAAGACTCGTCAACATCCGAGGGGGAGTCTGTTAGTGCATACGTCTGCTGACTTCGTCTTGTATCGAGTCTTGTACTAGATTGTTAGATCTAGGGTTTAGGAGTGTTTATAGCTGATTTCGCTTGAAAGGGACTGATTCCGCTTGAAATGACAAGTGACTGTTTCAAGCAAAATCACATTAGCTAATTCCGCTTGAAATGTATCCTGTCACTTTCAAGCGGAATCCCATGTCTATATATAGTGCCTTAAGCAAAATCATTTAAAAGAGTTGATGATTTGGATACCGAGGTGCTGCCGGTTTGTCCTGTGATTGTAATCACTGTTATATCAATCAGAAAGTAGTTTAAAGTGATTTGCAAGCTGTTTTGAAGTCTATTTCTCTGTTTCTGCCTTTGAAATAGATTAAAACTCCTCTGAACGACTCGTTTGGGTCACAAACCGATCCTACAAAGTTCACATACCTCACGGGGGATCACTCAACACTAGGTCGAAGGTGTATTTTTGTGAAACACTCGAGAGCGGCATGAAACTTACTTCTACAATAAGTTTGCCAAGCAATCAATCCTCATCCTTTTTAACTATATACCTTTGTAAATATCAAGAGGACTTTTGGGGGAAGGGTTAGTCTTGGGTTAAAGGTAGGTGGTTTGGTTAGTGGTTAGTAGAAAAGGGCGAAAAGCGTAAAAAGCGCCGGTTTTCGTAAGACTTTATTTTTAAGACTTTTTATTCTAATGAAGCATTTCTTTAAACAATGTTTTTTTTGATGAACTTGTTTGTTTATTTCTTTTGGCTTCATCATCATTCATTCTTTTTTTTTTATAAGAAGTCATAAGAAAACCAAGCTTTGTTACTAAAATAAAAGGTTTAAAATGAAAATGGGTTTTGGTGGGTAAAAGGGGTGTTTGTTTTGGGTTAAGAAATGAAAAGGTTTAGGCTCAAAGGGGTTAACTAGGGGGATTTTGGGTAGGTGGTAAAAAAAAGGAAAAATAATGGTGTTGAAAGAAAAAGGGTTAGTCCTAATGCCTCCATCATTTACTTACTTGGGTTTAAGTTGGTAAGGACCGGGAATGTATCGTCATGGCAAGTTCTAGAGTCGTAAGAACCAAGCGGCTATTCACACAAGAAACGAAAAATGAGCATTTAGTTTAAAGATGTATATTTATATGCTCAATAAAGGCTCAAAACTCACTTTTTGTAAGAACCAAGCGGCTATTCACACAAGAAACGAAAAATGAGCATTTAGTTTAAAGATGTATATTTATATGCTCAATAAAGGCTCAAAACTCACTTTTTGTGGAAATGAGTTTTTATGTGATCAAGTATATATAATCAAATTTTAACTAGATTTGTCATGCCTTTTCATAATTTTCTTATGTTGGTTCTTTTTATCATGACGCTATCGGTTGTAAATTTGTAAAAATATAAACTTTTTAGAACTTGGAATTCCCAAATTAAACCTAGACAAGTAAAAAAAATTAAAATGAAATTTTTTTTGAAAAAATTTGGGGTGTTTAGCGGTTCCAATAGATTTTTGTGTAAGGTTTGTAATTAGGACTTGCAAGATTCAAGGTTTTAGCATCCCCCCCACACTTAAATTACACATTGTCCTCAATGTGTCCCGAAAATAAATTTTTAGGTTGATTGAATGTGTAAAAGCGTGTTTAAAAACAAATTTTAGTGTTACCGGGCCTCTGGACACGGCCCCGTGTTGGGTGAACACGGCCCCGTGGTCAGAGTGCCAGTAACGAGAACTTACAGAAGGTGGATACGGGGGCGTGTTGGCTGAGCATGACCCCGTGTCTGGCAAAAATCTGCATAATTTAGACAAACAGCAGGTCTGGGGCAATGGGCACGGGGGCGTGTTGGCTGAACACGACCCCGTATGGACAAACTGCAAAGGTGTAAAATAGGTTTATGGCTTCGGTTTTCCTGTCATGTCTTTAGTAGCAATAATGTTTAGTGCTCTAAGCCTCGTATGTACCTGTTTAACTAATAAATACCACACCAATCATAGCAAACAACCTAAATTACCAAAGTTAATCATCCACATCATAGCAATAATGTTTAGTGCTCAGCGAGCACGACCCCGTGTCCAGGTGTCTGTTTACTAAAATTCCCATTTTTCGACCCGGTCCTGAAAATTTGAAAATTTTTGGTCCAGTAGGGGCGGTTTTCCCCGAAAATGAAACCCCAAGTGCCATTTTTCTCAAAACAAACCGTTTACCCCTTCATTTTTATCTTTTTCTGTTCAAAAACAAGGGTTTGGGGGTTTTTTTGTGAGAAATCGGGCAAATCTACACACAGTACAAGTTGATTTACTTCCTATAACATGTATCTAAACTAATGCTAACAGATTTATGCATAAATTTGAGGTTTGATCCGGTTCAAGTTGAAGAACCCTAGATTTTTCCCCAAATCTTGATGTTAGACTACATGCAAATGCTTAATCTAACTACTAATAATGATAGAATCATACCTTGATGTTGTTAGAAGTAGAGGAGATGTTGAAATCTTGCAGAAAATCGCCTAAACCAGAGAGTTTTCGGGGAAACGGGGCGTGTGGAATTAAGAAACTGTGTTGAAAAGGGGGTTTTATCCCGATAGTTACGCGGAAACGGCCCCGTGGGCGGGCAATTTTAATTATATATATATATATTTTTAAGTGCTCGTGTGAGTGCCCTGTTTCCCAAAAACTTGATTAGAAGACTTACCGATTTAGATCTCAACCCGCTTGTTCGTAACTTACCAGGTATGATGTCAATGCTTTATTCTTCGACCGTTTGAAGCGAGATTTCTTCCTCCTCATCCTCAATGAATCCTTGAAAGAGCTTCAGCCGTTGGCCGTTGGCCATTGACTTTGAATGAATTCCATTCCGAGATTTAATTTCTACTGCACCGTGTGGGAAAATATGGGTGATGGAAAAAGGTCCTGACCACCTAGACTTTAATTTACCAGGAAATAATTGAAGTCGTGAATTAAACAATAGAACTTGATCTCCTACTCGAAATTCATTAGGTTTAATGTGTTTATCATGCAAGTTTTTCATTCTTTCCTTATAAATTTCGGAGTTAGAGTATGCCTAATTCCTTAGTTCGTCTAATTCATTTAATTGACAAAATCGATTTTTACCGGCAAATTCTAAATCTAAGTTTACATTTTTAATTGCCCAGTAGGCTTTGTGTGCAATTTCTACTGGCAAATGACATCTTTTTCCATAGACGAGCTTATATGGGGTTGTACCTATTGTTGTTTTATAAGCAGTTCGAAAAGCCCATAAAGCGTTATCTAATTTATCGGCCCATTCCTTTTTATTTAACCCTATGGTTTTTTCAAGTATTCGTTTTAAAAATCTATTAGTCAATTTGGCTTGTCCGTTTGTTTGAGGGTGATATGTTGTTGAGACCCGTTGATAGACCCCATATCTTGTTAAATTTTTTTCAAGTTGATGGTTACAAAAATGGGTACCTTTATCACTTATTAATGCTTTAGGTATTCCAAAACGAGAGAATAATTTTTTCAGAAATCTTACCACGACTCTTCCATCATTTGTTGGAAGTGCCTCGGCCTCGGCCAATTTAGACAAGTAATCTACTGCCACAAGTATATATTTATTTCCTTTTGACGGTGGGAAAAGACCCATAAGGTCGAGCCCCCACACATCAAAGATTTCAAAAACAAGAATGCCATTTTGTGGCATTTCGTTTTTGGAAGAAATATTACCTGTTCTTTGGCAAGCGTCACATGTCTTGACAAGACTTTGGGTGTCTTTGTCAATGGTTGGCCAATAAAACCCTGAATCAAATACCTTTCGTGTGGTACTGGCGACACCATGATATCCTCCGTATGGACCTTCATGACAATGGCGGAGAATTCTTCTTGCTTCACTACGACGTATGAATCGGCGGATGAGTTGATCGGCACACATTTTGAAAAGATAAGGATCTTCCTAGAAAATAATGCTTCACATCAGCAAATAATTTCTCTCTTTGATGATGTGGCCAACCTTTCGCGACTATACCGCTAGCTAGATAGTTAGCATAGTCGGCATACCATGGTTCTTCTCTGTATTCCACCATTTCCAAGGACTCCGTTGGAAATTTTTCATTGATTTGCTCATCCCTAGTTGCCTCCAAAGCTGGGTCTTCTAAGCGTGAAAGATGATCTGCTGCGGTGTTTTCTGCTCCTCTTTTGTCTTTGATTTCAATGTCAAATTCTTAGAGGAGTAGAATCCACCGAATCAAACGTGGTTTAGCATCCTGTTTCTTGAAGAGATATCGAATGGCTGCGTGATCTGTATAGAATATTATCTGTATAGACTATTGTTTTAGAAAGAACCAGGTAAGAACGGAAATTATCAAAAGCAAATACCACGGCTAGTAATTCTTTTTCTGTTGTTGTGTAATTTTCTTGTGCATCGTTAAGTGTTTTACTAGCATAATAAATTGGGTGAAAATGCTTATCTTTTCTTTGTCCCAAGACGGCTCCAACTGCAAAGTCACTTACATCACACATGATTTCAAAAGGTAATTTCCAATCAGGCGCTATCATGATAGGTGCATTGACTAGCATTTCTTTTAGTGTTAGAAATGCTTGATTTCATTCCTTGTCAAAGATGAAAGGAGCATCTTTTTCAAGTAATTTTGTTAGAGGCCTTGAGATTTTAGAAAAGTCCTTGATAAATCGTCTATAAAATCCGGCATGCCCTAGGAAATTTCTGATAGCTCTAACGGAGGATGGGGGTGGTAATCGAGAAATAATGTCTATTTTTGCTCGATCAACCTCCATTCCTTCGCTTGAGATTTTGTGACCGAGTACTATTCCCTCTGTTACCATGAAATGGCATTTTTCCCAGCTAAGGGCGAGGTTAGTTTCCTCACATCGGGATAGCATTCGTTCAAGGTTATCGAGGCATTGGTTGTATGAATCTCCAAAGATAGAAAAGTCGTCCATGAAGACTTCCATTGTCTTTTCTATCATGTCATGGAAAATGGCCACCATGCAACGTTGGAAGGTTGCGGGGCATTGCATAGACCAAATAGCATGCGTCGATAAACAAAAGTTCCATAGGGACATGCAAATGTTGTCTTTTCTTGGTCTTCGGGTGCTATCGGGATTTGAAAGTAACCTGAAAAACCATCCAAGAAACAATAAAATTTATAACCGGATAATCTTTCTAACATTTGATCAATGAAGGGCAAAGGAAAGTGATCTTTCCTTGTTGCTTCTTTTAATCGCCTATAATCTATACATACCCTCCATCATGTGACGGTTCTCGTTGGTATTAATTCATTTTTCTCATTAGTTATTACCGTCATACCTCCTTTCTTTGGAACTACTTGGACGGGACTTACCCAAGGACTATCGGAGATAGGATAAATAAGTCCGGCGTCAAGTAATTTGATGACTTTATTTTTAACCACTTTTTGTACATTGGGATTTACTCGACGTTGTGGTTGTATTACCGATTTATAGTCATCATTCTTTAAAATTTTGTGCGTGCACATGGAAGGACTTATTCCTTTAATATCTACAAGCTTCCAAGCGATCGCATTTTTGTGTTTTCTCAAAAGTTTAATTAATTTTTCTTTTTTCTACACTACTTAATTTTGACGAAATAATTACAGGTGATTTACCATCTTTGTCTAGAAAAGCATAGTCCAAACCTTTTGGAAGTTCTTTGAGCTCAAGAGGTGTGTCTTTAGGAGACTCCTTATTTGATTGCTCATTTTATAGGATCGTTTTCAGACCCGAACGAGTCGCTCAGAAGAGTTTTGCTCAGTTTGAAAGGTGGAAACAGACAAACTGAGGTCAATTCAGCTAGTATATCACTTTAAACTGTCGTAATATTGATTAGAAAACATTTTACAACGAGACGACACTTCGGGAGCACTTCGTTGCACAAACCGGAAAGAATGATTTAGATTTCGCTTGGAATGGACTATATATAGTGTCCTGATTTCGCTTGAGAGTGACAAGATGTCAGTTTAAGCGGAATCTAACATGTTGATTTCGCTTGAGACTGCACAAGTCTCTTTCAAGCGAAATCGCTTCATTCAAGTGAAATCTCAATATCTTGAAATACGTGCACTCATCTAACATTCTATGTACAAGACTCGATACAAGACGAAGTCGACAGACGCATGCACTAACAGACTCCCCCTCGAATGTTGACTAGTCTTAAAGTGTCGAGTCTTCACCTCTTCAGTCTTTATCAGTCCTCTCGAACTGTCTGAAGTATCTAACACTGTAAGTATCCTCAAATCTCTCTCTTCTCTTGATCTACAGGATCTCTGGCTCTTTCTTTAGCTCCAACAGAATCCTCTCCCTCGAATACTGAAAACCTCCAGAATCTGGGTCTGGCTCTTGAGCTTTCTAATTCTCTTGATCTGATCTCTTGATTTCTTAAGTTCATCAGCATCAGCAATTTCAGAATCATAACCTGGCTCACACTTTGCACAGGTTTAAGATCGATTCCTGACTCTATCCTGCAAAGAACTCTACACAACAATAAATTTTCTGATGACCACTTGTAGAAAAGATTATCAAATCTGATTAACCACTTGTAGAGCAAATCTTAGGATGATTTAGCATTTTAGTCTCTGATGAACTACTTGAGGAATATTGTTTTTATTTTAAAAACTTTTCTCATTTTAATACAAACTCCCCTTCAATACATGCTCATCATGTTTAGCACTTGGAATTTTGAAAATCAGCTTTCCAACACCAGTTGTCGAAAATCTTTTTGAATTTTTCAAAATTTATGCTAAAACACACTAAAATCTTTTTGGATTTTTGAATGTAATGAAATGCAGAGAAGAAATATTTACAAACAATATTTTTGTGAGTTTGTGTAAGAGGATCATATCAGTTTATGAGACAAATCACCAACACCGTTAAGCTTTAAACATTTTCAGTTCTAAACGATTCACTTAGATTGTCAGTATACTGGTCCACTTAAATTTTCACACAAAGTTCAACTGTTTTAAGATACGAGATTAATGTCTTAAGCACTTAAACTTAATCACGTGTCCCACCTCAGAATATACTCCCGTATCCAGATCCCAATATTCAGTCTTACAGGTGAGTATACCACAGATGATATCTGTAAGGGGTTATATTGCGAAACCGTGAGAGCTCAGGTCAGAACTTCCATTCAGCAGAGAGATGACGGCTCGACTTTTGGCGTGTCCCCTTTAGAGGATCTTTTTTACAACATCATTGATTAGCAATTTTATTGTCTCATCATTTTATGCTGAGGGCGGCGCTATATTTCAAGCAAGCAGTAAAGTATTCTCCGGGGACTAGGCCATTGCTTCCGCAAAATCAGAAGTCCCGGGATAATACCCCAGATATCACTGAGCATAAAGACCTAGTATCTCAGAAAGAGGGACCTTTCAAACAAGATTTCAGGGGTTACCCATATATCCGAGAGATGTTTCCCCACGATATAAGCAAGTTTGAATTTAGGTTTATATCACTTCACAATCTACTAAATGTGCAAAAATCTACTGGCACATCATCAGTGAGACCGTTTATCACATTTTAACGTTCCATTTCTTTAGCATGTTGTGATAGTCCACTGATGTACTATCATTTCCTTTTTTTTACACAAAAACTCATTTTTTTTTATTTTTATCATGTTTTTGTCTTTTTCAAATTTTCAAATGTTTTTGGATTTTCTGATTACTCCCCCTAAAATGCAAACACATTTTAGGAAATTTGAAAATAAACTGTACAAACAATGACAACTGATACCAAATCACTTCAAATCGCCATCCACGTGGCATAAACAATCAGAACTCCCCCTCACAACAAACTATTTTCCAATCGATTTCAAAACACTTAAGTTTGTTTTAATCAAATGGTTTTTCCGGAAAATAAGTTTGTTGATTTTACAAAATCATTTGTAGGTTAGGGGTTCATCACTTTGTCTTTCAATCACTTGTAGGAAATCAGATACAACTTAATGTCCCTGATTTACCACTTGTAAGAATAGTTCAATCAAGTTCAACCTAATGACCTTGATTTTACCACATGTAGATAAAAACCTTTTTCAATCAATTTTTCAACCACATGGCTTACCAACCAATACCACTTGTAAGTTACCATTTGTAGGTTGAATTCTCAAGATGCCGATACCTACTCCTCACTTACCAACCTGGGAGTTCCGGCAAGTCATACTTGTTACCAAATTTTCAATTTTTCAAACAAAACATAAGAAAGATGCCGATTCATGCTCCGTGATTACCAACTTGGGAGCTCTGATAAGTCCAGAGACTTATTGTTCATAGTAAGTACCATCCCAGTCACAAACTAGGGATGGTTCAACTTTCTCTTTCTTCGTCTTCTTCTCATAAAACTCCTTCAATCCTTTGACCTTCCTGTCAACCATTTTTCCAAAAATGTTATGGACTTTGGAGTTAAAAGCTCTTTCAATATCAAATTCTTTCTTTTCAGAAAAGAATTGATTTGAAATCTCAACTTTTCCAACTTTCTTTTTAAAATTTTCAGCCCGAAGTCGTGGAAAATTCACATCATCCACAGTCGGCACTAATGTTTCACTTTTAATCTCAACCTGTGGCTCCTCTAACTTTGTGGAATCAGATTCATCGCCAGAAGATAGCTCCTCTAATTTTGAAAAATCAGAATCATTGCTAGAACTACCATCCGATTTCTTAACAACCCATTTCTGGTTGTCAAGATTTGCTTTTTTCTTGTAAAACCTATTTGAACTTTCACCAATTTCAAATTTTGAATCTTTGAAAAGTTTGGTTATATCAATTGGTGGTTCAACTCAATCACTTTCTCTTTTAGTTTACGAGAAACTCCCTGTTTTGATTTTATTGCCTTAAAAAAATCTTTGGCAATATGTCCAACAGTGTTGCATTTGAAACAGGTTCTCGTTTCTTTCATCTGATCAACAATCTTCATCTCTTCTTGCTTCTTTGCAAGGAATTCTCTGTTTGACTGGTTCCTGAACATATTTTCTTTCTCTTCCTCAGTAGACATACCTGAAACAAATATCATTTTTGATTTAAAATCACGAACATATTTTTCATTTTTCTGAAGGAATAAATCCAAGACCTTTCTTTTTGAAATTACCGTTATGGTTTGGTTTCTTTTGATAACCAGAACCAGAACTGTAACCTTTTTTCTTGTTTTCTCTTTGTTGAACTCTTGAGGTGTTTTTTTTAGGTTTATCATTAAGATTTACATCTTTTATTTCAGCAATATTAATTTCTGTTAGTTTGAAAACCTTTTTAATCATTTCTGGTTTAACACCTCTTATTGTAAATTCCTCATCAAAATATAATTTGTCAGAATCATTCAAAGTATATGCAACTTTAAATGTTTCGTCATTCAAATTAGACTTTGATAACATGAATTCTTTGTTGTAAACCCTTTTGCCCTGTTTGTCTGTTTGACTCAGAATGCTGGACTCAGACTTTGACTCTGAACTAGACTCCGACTTTGACTCCTCGGATTCATCTTTATCCAACACCTGATCGACCACTTTCTTTTTTAACTCGGACTCATGATCAGTGTCAGACGATGTAAACGTGACATCAATATTTTCTGGCAAGTTAACTGTAGACTCCGACTCCCACTGTAAATTTGTTGCTTTTTCAACTCTTTCTGAATTTGGATTTCTTGGAGAATATCCATTTTCAAGCGGGGGTGGACACTTGTTGTAACTGAAACCTTGTTTCTTACCAGATGTCTCTTCTTTAGTATCCTTCTTCTTTTCTTTCTTTTTGTCAGGAGTCTTTTCTTCAGAAACTTTTTGTTCTTCAGTTACTTCATCATCTTCAAATACTTTCATGCCTTCAACAGTTGGATAAATCCTGTCAATGACATAAGAAGTACATGAGTAACTTTTCAACAACCGATTTACTCTTTCAGTTTCAATTCTTTGAGTTTCAAGTTTCTGTTCTAGCACAGCACACTTCTCGATGTAGTTGTTCACAACTTTCTGCTTTATCATGAAAGCTCCCTGAAGTGTCTTCATTGCCGTTGCCTGTTCTTCACTTGTTTGATTGTATTGATTCATAGCTTTGTTCAGGACATCATAAGACTCCTTCAAACTGTTCAAGTTATAAATCAATGTGCTGTTCTGCTTCTTTATAGCTTCACAAGTGTCACACTTCACAGGAATCTTTTTAGCGTCAACTTCTTCATCAACTTTGATCTTTGGTATATCTTTTACCTTTTTCTTTATCACTGGAACAGCTTCATCATCACTGCTGACCGGTGTTTTGACCTTTTTCTTAATCACGGGAACTTCCTCATCATCACTGCTGACTGGTGTTTTGACCTTTTTCTTTTTGATTTTTTCATCATCACTGTCACTTTCTGCTATCAATTTCAAATCTGCTGCCAATTTCCTTGACCAATATTCAGTATCATCATCACTATCCTCTTCAACTCGAGCAACATACGCTTTGTGATTTGAATCTTTGTTTGGATCATAATCATCCCAATTGAAATTTGCCCAGCTAAAACCTTCAGGCAATTTTTCATCATCTTGGTTTATCAGGCATACTTTGCTGTCAGCTGAGATATATTTATCCCAACTGAAACCTTCCGTTGTCTTTTGATCATCCTGATTCACCATACAAGCTCTCTTTGAAGATTCTTCAATCACTTTTCTACCATGTGCCACTTGCGGTTCTTGTTGTTGTTGAGCAACTTGATGATAGATAGCCTTCCGGTAGTAATCATTGTTGTTGTTGAACGGATTTTGAGCTCCACTTGCTTCGCGGTTTTTGCACTCCCTCTTGAAGTGTCCTTTTTCCCTGCAACGAAAACAAGTAACTTTAGATTTATCAAAGCCTAAAGTAGAAACATTAGCTTCACGTAGATCATCTCTTCCTGTGATCTGCTTAAATTTCTCAGCTCCTCTCAACACACTTGCCAAACACCACTTTATGTCCATCAGTTCCATCTCTTCAGCATCAATCTGATCGTAATCCTCTTTTGTAAGCTTTGGTTTCCCGATCCGACCTGCAACAAAACTACCATAAGATTCCAACACTGTTCCCAACAAAGACATGTTACTCGTAGCAATTTCTGCTGAATAATCCTCATCATTTTCCAGATTCAGAACAATATTGCATTGTAACTTCTTGCCATTCTTTGTTGTTGAAATG
This sequence comes from Helianthus tuberosus, assembly GCA_030545235.1. Classification (NCBI taxonomy): domain Eukaryota; kingdom Viridiplantae; phylum Streptophyta; class Magnoliopsida; order Asterales; family Asteraceae; genus Helianthus; species Helianthus tuberosus. The sequence goes on from JARYGA010061429.1 coordinate 170,976, forward strand.
TTCGGATCAAATGATGGATATGATGAAAAACTTGTGCTACTGTTTGATCCTTTTGATGAACTTCCAGTTGAACTCTTTGCATTATATGCTGTCTCAACCTTTGGTGACAAGTTGGTGGATTTATCACTGACACCACCTTTGTAGTAAAGACCAATGTCTTGTTCACCATCGAAATCTTTCATTCTCGAGACTTTCCTTTGTTCCATCTCCTGGGCTTCTAATTTCTCAATGAACTTGCTCAAAGTTAAACTTTTAAACCCTTTCTTGTTCCTCAACATCATGAGATATGTACCCCAAGTTTCATATGGTAAAGCATCAGATAGTTTTTCAATTAACTCCTCATTATCTTTAGAGATTTTCAACCTCTTCATGTTTGCCAACAAATTGCAGTATCTTTCAATAATCTGCTTTGTGCTCTCATTCTTCAAACCACGAAACAAATCAAATTCTTTCTTCAATAAGGATTTTTTGTTTTTAACCATTTCTTCACTTCCTTGAAACTTTGATTTTAACGCTTTCCAAATCGAATAAGAAGTTCCATTATGTTGCAAAAGAACCAAGATGTCTTCTTTCACAGCTTGTTGAAGTAGACTTAGCATTATTTTCTCATCTTTATATTTATTTCTATTATCGGCACTCAGATCTTTAATTGCAATTATCTCTTCGTCATCATTCATTGGTCTAACGTATTTCATCTCAACATTCTCCCAAGCATCTAAGTAATTGGCTTGTACCCAGTTTTCAAACTTTTCCTCCCAACTTTTATATTCTTCAATATTCATTAGTTTTGGAGGTTTCTACATCATTCCAGTTTCATTTTCCAACATCGTGTTCTGTGCAAGAGTAATCGGGGTAGCGAATGCGTTGTAAAAATCCTCGTCCATGTTTCGGTTTTTCAAAGTTCACAAAATAGTCTGTTCAAGCGAAATCCCACGGTTCAAACAGAAACAGTTCTTTCAAGCGAAATCTTCTCTGAAGCTGAATACCTATTCAAGCAAAATACCTAATTTCGCTTGAACATACACTCTTTTCAAGCGGAATGAAGTCTTTGAAGCGAAACCAGTGATTCAAGTGGAATCACAGAAGCGAAATCACACCTGAAGCGGAATCAATCAAAACTTTCAAGCGAAATAACCAGTTTCAAGCGGAATACGAGACTGATTTCGCTTGAAGAGCTGCTGACGTCATAATCTCGCGCATGTATTTCAAGCAAAATTATGAATTTTGTTAGCTTTTGATCGATTTAAGGTCTAATTTTCTCAAGGATTAGTTAAAACAGTAATGCGCACAAGATGTGTGAAAATCAGGACATTTTGACCGTGAAAAATTTTGAATTTTGAAAAAGAAGGTGTAGAAAACAGAATTTTCAGCTGAATTGGTAAGAACTCTTCTTCCTGAGCTCTGATACCACTTGTAGGATCGTTTTCAGACCCGAACGAGTCGATCAGAAGAGTTTTGCTCAGTTTGAAAGGCGGAAACAGACAAACTGAGGTCAATTCAGCTAGTATATCACTTTAAACTGTTGTAGTATTGATTGGAAAATGTTTTACAGCGAGACGACACTTCGGCAGCCCTTCGTTGCACAAACCGGAAAGAATGATTTAGATTTCGCTTGGAATGGACTATATATAGAGTCCTGATTTCGCTTGAGAGTGACAAGATGTCAGTTCAAGCGGAATCTAACATGTTGATTTCGCTTGAGACTGGACAAGTCTCTTTCAAGCGAAATCACTTCATTCAAGCGAAATCTCAATATCTTGTAATACGTGCACTCATCTAACATTCTATGTACAAGACTCGATACAAGACGAAGTCGACAGACGCATGCACTAACACATTTTGATCAAGAACTTTAAAAGTTTGTTCTATGGCGACCTCTTCTTCAACAAAGTGGTCAATTTCTTCTTTTGTATCGGGTGGTTCATCTTCATCTTCAATTAGGGGGTCATTATTGCCGAATGGATATTTCATTGAACGCTCAAGATCGATACTCCTTTTAAATGCCCCTAATTGAATAGATATATTGTTGTACTTCCGATTTTTCAAAGCTTCGTGGGTTTTTACAAAAGGTCGTCCCAACACTAGAGGAGCATCATCAAGGATGACAAAGTTGGTTGGGATTACCATTTGATTTGTTTGAACCAAGACATCCTCAACTATACCTATTGATTTTATTACTTTCCGATTAGATAGAAAAATGAGTATTTGAAGTGGAGAAAAATCACTAATACTTAATTTTTCGAAATGTAGTTTGGCATTATATTAACACAAAGATCTTTATCGATTGTTATATTATTAATAAAAGAGTTTTGAAAAAAACATGGAACCGGTGTTATGTTAATTTCAAATGGGTCTTCTTTTATTAGATTAGTTTGATCATTTGTTAACTTAATGCTTACCGTTTAATCAATTTTAGTGTTAGTGTTTAACTCTTTTAAAAACTTAGCTTGAGTGGGTACTAAACAATGATTTTCGAAAGAAGGTGATAAGAGATTAATTTCTTCAAAATTAGACTCTTCTTTAATTTTAACATTATCGGACTCACCCTTTTCGTTGTTTAACTCATGTGTCGGTTTTTCACTTACTTGTTCTTCCATTTTTACAATTTCAACTATCTCTTTTTTTATTTAATTCTTCTCTTGCGCGAGACTCCTCTTCCCTTGCGCGAGATTCTAGTATGCAACCTTCATAGTTTTAATGTGTTTGATTATCTTATCGGCTAGTCGGTGATAGAGTAAGGATCGGGATTTTCAAAGCTTGAATCCGGATGTTCGATCCATTTTTCCTCATAATACTCATAAGAAGTAGATGGTTCACACCATTGTCCTTCATTGTAAGTATATGATGGATAAGGGTCGTAATTTTGTTCTTCATAATACTCATATGAGGTGGGTTGTTCATGCCATGGTTCCTCATAATAAGTATATGAAGGTGGTGGCTCATATCTTGGTTCCTCAAAGTATGAGTATGAAAGCTCATACCTTGGTTCATCAAAATATGAGTATGAGGGAGAAGGTTCATACCTTTGGTCTTCATAGGATGTGTATGAAGTCGATGGCTCGTACCTGGGCTCCTCATAGTAGGTGTATGAAGCGGATGGTTGAAATAAGTCACAATATTGAACCGAGTGCGGGTTACCAAAAATGGTGCAATAGTCTTCCCTATAATCATCCTCCTCATAGGTGTAGTTGTAGCCTCCTAAGTATTGATCCATAAGAATCACTCAGCAGACCACAACAGAGTCTCGAGACCAGAAATAAAAATAAAAACGGAAACAGAGGCTGGACACGGCCCCGTGTTCAGTGGACACGGCCCAGTGTTCAGTGGACACGGCCCGTGTTCAGGATCTGTATCTGGGCGTTTAAATAAAAGTGACTGGTTTAGTGCAGCATGGGGGCGTGTTCAGTGAGCACGACCCCGTGTTCAGAATCTGTATCTGGGTGTTTTATTAAAAAAATGCAGCATGGCCCCGTGTACAGTGAGCACGGCCCGTGTTCAACCTACTGTAAATGCAAAATTAACTAAAATGCAGAAAAATGTGTGCTCGTTTTAAAAAGGTTTTGAAAAACTGATTAGACCGTCGATTTTAAGCTTTCTTAAAATCCTTGTGTCCCCGACAACGACGCCAAAAATTTGATGCGCGTGTGGTGTTATAGGTTTTTATGTATATTTTTAGCCCTTTTTACACGTTAGTCAAGTTTTAAATTTATGAAACACGATATTTTACTAAGACCAAACACAAATATGGGCAAGTGCACCCATCGTGAGTGTAGTTTAGTGTTGGCAAGATACCGAGGTCGACCAAGGACACAAGAGCTTTTAATACCGGTTTATCCTCAACGTCTAATCAAATCAAAAGTTTAGAAAAATGTTTTAAACTATAAAATAAAAACTAAAAATGCTGAAAAATAAAAATAAAAGTATAAATAAAAACAGATAGACAAGATGAATCACTTGGATCCGACTCGTGTTTAGTGTAACCTTTGATTATTTCCGTCTTTTGAAGGTGACGTTACCCTCAACCCAGTAGTTTGAGTCAGCAAGGATACAATCCTAAAGGGTTGGAATATTGAAAGATAATTAATTAAGTTATTAATGCGTAATGTGGTAGGCTCCTCTTTTGAAGGTGACGTTACCCTCGGCTAAGTAGTTTGAGTCAGCAGGGATATAATCCTAAATAGCCGGGTTAAAGTTTTAATTGTAGTTTACATATGAGGGGATCAAGGAGTTCGGACCCCCGCCATCCAATACCAGTGGGTATTGAAGGAGGTCTTACTAAAGTTGACCCAGGTCCTTGCAGGATCTATACACTGAAGAAGGCAAGACTCTTACCAAACCATTCCCTTAACCCCCGACCAGGTAGCCAACATATCTCCATATAGACCGTGGAGATATGAATGGTGAAAATCTTTTATTTTATATAGACAGTAAAATAATGCCAAGACACCACGGACAAATGATAAGGAAGATTCACCTTTAACATAAGAAACTAGTTATTAAAGTTATTAATACATAACCAAATAAAAAGTGCGAAAAGATTAAAAATTAAAAGTATTACACTAGACACTTGTCTTCACCAAGTGATGTAAGAGACTTAGGCAAACATGGCCTTTGATTGTCAAGAACTCTTACGATCAATCTTGGATCCCGAGACTACTCACACACTCTATGATGGATGATGGATGATGGTGGTGGATGTGGGTTGTGATGGTGGTGGTGGGTGGGTGAAGTGTGAGAGAGTTGGTTTGCCAAGGGATGGTTTGCAAATGAGCCAAGCACCCCTATTTATAGCCTACACAGAAGCCCGGACATGGCCCTGTGTCCACCCATCTTCTCTTTCTTCATTAAATGCAGTTTGTCTGCATTAGTTGACCACACCCCCGTGTCCGTTGGGCACGACCCCATGTGCAGAAGCGTATCTGTACTATCAAGATTTTCCTAGATTCTGCGAATCTTAGAGTTGACCACGGCCCCATGTCTGCTGGGCACGCCCCCGTGGTGGGTGATAGAAGCTTCTACAACTTTGTCTTTTCTGTAGACACTTGGGCACGCCCCCGTGCTCATTGAGCACGGGGCGTGTTCAACCTTCTGTTCTCTTGTTTTTGCTTGGGAGGATGCTGTCGAGGGGTCGGGCATGCCACGTTTATTCCTTTTCTTGTATTTATGTTAGATGTAGCTGCCTTTTTGCTTCTTTTGTTCATTTGAGCTCATTTAATCCTGAAAATACAAAAGGAAGACAAAAACACACTTTTTTCCAACATTAGTACTAAAAAAGGGTTAGTTTTATGCCACATTTGATGTAATTTATATGTTGCATTTTGCACACATCAGAAGGCTTGCTACTGGAGACTGTAGGAGCTGATCTAAAGTCAGCTCGTGCCCCAAGGGAGCACTGGTTGCAATTGGTTGAGAGGAAAAGAGACGAAAATATGTTGGATCTGACCTCGTGTACAAATATGGGTTAGGATTTGGATGTGGATTGCTGGGACCAGCCTCATTCCTAGATGTAGTTGGCTGTGAACTTGCAAAAGGAAGAGGGGGAGGCCCAGGAAATAGTGATGGTTCTGGTTCGTCACAATCTAGACGCATCCTCATTCCCTTGTCTAGTTCCCTATTCACGTGTTAGTTAAGGAGAGACCTTAACTCAAGAAAGTTATTAGCAACTCCTTCAGGTGTGAGATCAATACGTGAGGGAGTGTTAGAGGCACCAACGTTGGGAGATGGTACACCGGAACGAGACGGTGTCAGTGTTTGGAAAGTGAGAAACTCGGGGTATGTTGCTCCAGTTGGAGTGCTTCCCGGTGTTGAGATAGAAGTTGGCAAATCCATGGGAGTTTGGCTAGTGTTCAGGGTAGAGGTACGAGGGACTTGGTTAACCTCTCCCGGAGACTCACCTTCCGACATGCTGACTCTTGAACAGAAAAGGAGCTACACTACTAGGTCTTTTGAAGAAAATTAGTGGCGTAGTCCCACGGATGGCGCCAACTTGTTGATGCAACAAATATTAGACCAACGGTAGTAGCTTGGCTGGTTAGGCAAAAGGGTTGAAGGGTTTGATTTTGCCTAACACAGGTCATGGGGATCCCCATGTTTGCAAGACGTGGAGAGAGGTTCATTAGTTTGATTTTGTTGTTTGCTTGAGATCCTCCACTGAAATGAGTTCAGTTTCGGATGTGGGAGCAAAGAGAATGTGTGTGTTGAATGTGATGGAGAGTGACTTGCATGGAACAAGTACTCGAGAGTTATGACCAGAGATCCCAATGGAATTAGGGCTGATCAGAATGTTTTTCACACTAAATGAAGTGTCATATATATAGAGAAGGTTATCTCCCAAAGAAGAAACCATTGACTAGTGAAGTATGTCTGCAGTGGGGGACTTACCCTTTTGGGGGTTGAAGCCTTTTGACCTGCGGGTAAAAGACTGTGTTCTGTGTACTCGCCTTACTTTTGCGGCTAGGAGAGTTGGTGAAGCAATCAGTGATGTGACCATTTACTGTTCATGTATTGCTTTATCCTAGCTCCCGGGTTTTTAATCTTTGAACCTTTCAACCATTTAAGCATTCATGTGTTTTAGTCATTTTATTTCGTCTTGGGCTACCCCCGTCATCAGCCCCCCAAGTCAGAGGTTTTTGGGAAGTGAGCTCAAAGACTTCTGACTTTTGCACATTTATTTGTTATTGCTTAAAAGCTTAAAGGCTTGAAGGCTTGAGAACAGTTGAATTTTTTTTTGAATTTTAAAACTGACAACTGATTTGATTGATGTGTGGCAGTTTATTGGTCGGCGGTTTTTACAGAGGGTATGTTAATAACTGCTATGTAATCATAACCTCTATTGGTTTTTATTTTTCATTTATTGTTTAAGGCAAACAACAATCTTTCTTAATTTTCTCTCAAGTTTCCTCCATATTCCCCATTCCGTTTTCCAGGTTAGTTCCGATTTCTTTGTGTGCTTTTACTTGTTTCTTACTTTTGATCATGGGTGCACAGAAAAAGTTTTACGTTAGTTTTTCACGCCTCACCCAAGAGGAAGTGGAGAATTTTTTTATGGTTTGGGGCATTAGCCTTAAGTTTAATCCGGTTGCACCGGGCTGTGATAAATCTGTTGATCAATGTCCCCCTGGTTTGATTGCTTTGTATTGTCGGCACTTTGAGTTTTCCAACCTTCGTCATCATTTTTCGCCTTTTGTATTGAATGTTTTGGAGTATTATCGGGTTTCCTTTGGTCAAATTCATCCGAAGGGCATGGCTAGGGTTTTACACTTCGAGGTTTTATGCCGTGCCTGTGGTTATGACCCTTCATTGTTGTTATTCCGTTGGTTTTTTCGTTTGCAAAAAAACAGTGATTGGTTCACCTTTGAGACATCCAAGGTTGACACTTGCTTAATTTCTTCCATGGTTACCACACTTGGTACCTGGAAAGATCATTTTTATGGGTCTCTGATTCTATTATCCCCTTCAAAATGGTGTGGAGGCACCCGGATGCCGTCCTTAATGAACCGGAACCTTCCGAATCTGATTTGAATGAAGTTTTTCTTAAAGCCATCTGAGAGTGCCCTTCAAGGGTTCGCCTTTTTCCCAAACATTTGTTGCTTCTGTTAGGTGTTAGCAAATTGTGGGATAGGGCTAATCGGGATCTGGTTCTTATGAGGAATGGCCAGGGTATGCTATTTCTTTGTTTTGCCTTTTTGGGATTTCTTTATTTGGTGACTTACTTGTTTCTGTTTTTAAAATACTTTGTGGTCATGTTTACTTTGGTCTTTATCAAGAGTGATGATACATCTGATGTTGCTTTCACGGATGTTCAAGCCACTAAAGGGGATGATGTTGTTGCTCGGGGTGTAGAACAGAGGTTTGAAGATGCCGGTTATGTTAGTGTTTCCAACGTCAAGGGTTTTACTAAGCCTGCTGCTCCCAAGGCTTCAACCCGTCGGTCTACTCGTCGTTTGTTAAGGAGTGCACCTCCATCCACCTCTTCTGATCTGGTGGAATTAAGTGATGATATTGAGGCTTTTGAGGGTCACGATGTTGACGTTGATGTTGAGAAGGAGAAGAAGTTGGTTGTTCATGGCAAGAAGAAGGCTTCAGCCAAGAAGGTTATGACTACTTCTGTTCAGGGTTCATCAAGCAGGGACGTTGAAGGGTTGAACAAGGATGAGGTCTATGTTCCAGATTGGACTGTAAAGGTTGGTGATAGCTTCAAAGATCCAAATATTTGTGCTAATGTTTTAGCTCACTTTGCTCCTCCTGGCGTTCGTGGTGCCATCTCTGAAATGGAAAGTGACCATTTCATATCAAGGTTGATGCTTAGCTCCTGCAACCTTTCTGCCTTGGTTGCTGAGGGTGTCACCCGTTTTCAGAAGGGAATGCAGGAGTATGAGGAGTTTTCTAAGAAGAAGGAGAAAATGAAGCCTTCAATGGCTGCAATGAAGAAAGAGATTGATGGGTTTTCAAAGAAAGAAGAGGCTTGGGTCAAGAAGGTAGGTGAATTGACAAGAAGGCACGAGACTGAGATAAATAATCGCAAGAAAAGCTTCGAAGCTGACCGGTTGAAGCTAAAGGCTGATAGGGAGGCCTTGACTATTCAACAGAGAGCCTTTGACGAAGAGAAAGAAGGCCTGAAGGCTTCAGTTGCTTGAGCCACCAGTGATAACCAATGGCTTATTAAGCAGGGTTTCCACCAAGTTGTTACTTATCTTCTTCACTCTAAAGAGTTTAACTCTGCTCTTGGTGAAGTTTATACCAAACTGCTCAAATTGGGGAAACATCAAGGTCTCATTGCTGGTTACAAGCTTCATGAATCTGGTAATCCTTTGGAAAAGTCTCCCTTATACCGTCCTGAGGCTTCTGAGGTCTTCAAGGGTTCTGTTGAGCAGATGGAAAGGCTGACCTACCCGTATGTTAATCAGGTTTCTACTTGTTTTGGTAAGCCCCTTTCTGTCTTGCAGGAGCTAAAACCGGATGTTCTTAACGAAAAAGTTTGTGCTGAAGTCCTCGGCTCCCTTTCAAGAAAGCGACCTTATTCAGGAGATAGTGAGGATACCCTTTTAGGAGAACTTGATGCTTCAAAGGATGCGAGCTTGGAAGGTTCAGCAGTGGGTGGTGATGGTGGCTTGAAAGCTAAGAAGTCATAGAAAGCAAAGAAAGTTAAAAGTGATGGTTCCGGGGCTTCCAAGCCTCCTGTTGATGCTTGATAAACATTCATAGTTTTCTTAGCACCCTTGAAAACAATTTATGGTTTGTATGTTAACTTAAACAATCTTAGGTTTTGCAGGAACCCTTAAGGTTCCTGTTCTGTGGTTGTGGTTTGGCTTTGATGGCCATTTGAACAATTTTCTAGGTTTGCAAGCCACTAAGGCTTGCTTTAACTTGTTTGGATGCTTGGAAGCCTGTTAAGGCTTCTTTTATTATGTTACTAAGTTTCTATTATTTTCCTTGTGGTATGTTTTTTGTGCTTATGCCTGTTTTGTTAAGGCAGTTTGGTTGGCTTCAAGCCTTTAAGCCTTCTGGCTGTTTGAATGTATGTAGTTTGAAGCCTTTAAGGCTTCCGGTTACTGCTTTGGTTTTATGACTTGTCGTCTTGGTTTGTATTTTTGAGTTTTGGGTTGTGTGCAACCTTTTTACTTATGTTGTTGCATTGCCCCTTGAATTATTTCTTATCTTTCTGGTATTGTCTTTATTGGGTTTGTGTTGTCTTTATGTTTTTCATACCTTAAAGGGTTCAGTGCTGCAGTCACTTAGCCTTGGTATTTTTAACAAGAAGACATAGCACCTATCCTATTCATTACTTTCCTTAGTTTAATTTCGTTTCGTAAGCCTGTTTTCTGATAATTTTTCTAAGGCTTAAGGAACATTTGGTGTGGGCTGTTCAGACCCGTCTATGAGATAACTTTGCTTTTAATTACAAGTCTCATGGAGTTGTATTGATTTAGGAACTCACCCCTTATATAGGTCCATTCAACCCTTGAACCTATTGAGCGATATGGCCTGGGAGCTCATCCCCTTACATGGCCCTTGCCATGGAGTTTTTTGCTAGGTTCTCAACCTGATTTTAGGATAGAAAGACAAATTTGATAAAACATTATCATTCATTCAAGAGATATTGTGTTACAAAAGGTGATCATAGTACAACTCTTGAAATACAAACAAATCTTTCTTGATTAGACGTGAAACCTCTTGAGGGTCTTTCCATTCCAATGTCTTGGAAGCTTTTTACCTTCTGAGTCGGCTAGCTTATAGGATCCACCCCTATGTACTTCAAGGATTGTATAGGGGCCTTCCCATTTTGGGCCAAGCTTTCCTTGGTTCTCTTTTTTTACTAGCCTCATTGTTTCTAAGCACCAGGTCTCCTGGCTTGAAGCGTTCGTGCTTGACTCTTTTGTTGTAATAGGCTTCCATCACTTGTTTGTACTTGGCTTCTTGGATTGCAGCTTGATCTCGTTCTTCCTCTAGGAGTTGTAAGTTCAACATGGTCTCTTTTTGGTTTGCTTCGGGATCCATATTGACAGTTCTTTGAGTTACAACTCCTACTTCAGTTGGAATCACGGCTTCGGATCAAACACCAAGCTGTAAGGTGTTCTTTTGTGGCTTGTTTTTTCGGTTGTTCATATGGCCTATAGAACACTTGGCAACTCTTCAAGCCAATTGTTTTTATTCCTTCCCAATCCGGCTTTGATTCCTTCAACTATGCTTCGGTTCATCCTTTCAACCTGACCGTTTGATTGTGGATATGCCACTGAGCTGAAAATCTGAGCTATTCTGAATTCTTTGCACTAAACGCTGAAAGGCTTCTCAGCGAATTGCTTTTCATTATCGGTAACAAGCACTCCCAGCAATCCATAGCGACAAATGATGTTTTCCCAAACGAAGTCAATGAGTTGCTTGCCCGTGATTTTTGCAAGTGGTTTAACCTCAGGCCACTTGGTGAAGTAGTCTATGACCACTTACAAGAATTTACTCCACCTTTGGCTGGTGGGAATGGGCCAACGATGTCCATCCCCCATTTATAAAATGGCCATGCTGAGGTTATCGGGACAAGATCATTCTTGGGACTTTTCGGGACTGGTGCATGAATTTGGCAGGAATCACATTTTGTTAGTTGTTCAGTGGTGTCTCGGTGCATGGAGGGCCAAAAATACCCAAGGTTCATTAGTTTAGCAACCACCGTTCTTGCTCCAAAATGAGCTCCGCATATACCTTCGTGAACCTCTTTGATCAAGTACTGGCTTTGTTCGGGACCGACACATCTCAGCAAGGGTGCAAGGTAACCCTTTTTGTAGAGTATTTCACCTTGCAACACGTATTGTCTAGACTTGACCTTAACCCTTTCAGCCTCTGCTTGATCAGTAGGTAACTCACCATTTTTAAGGAATTTTTTTATTGGAGTCATCCAATTGGTGCCTTCTTCGGTGATTACATCTTGAACTTCCAACTCTTCAATTGATGGAGTTTTCAACACTTCTACTGATACCTTTTTGGTTAGGTGGGCAAAGGTGAGAGAAGCGAGTTTACTCAAAGCATCAGGTTTCTTGTTTTGAGACCTGGGAATTTGATTGATGGTACACATTTGGAATGCGTTCATCGGCTCTTTGGATTTTTCTTTGTATCTCTTCATATTTGGCTCCTTTGCAACATAACTGTCGTTCACTTGGCTTGACACTAGCAACGAGTCTGTGAAGACCTCCAGCTTTTTAACCTTCATTTCCTTAGCGAACCTTAAGCCGGCTATCAACGCTTCGTATTCAGCCTCGTTGTTGGTAGTCTGAAAATCAAATCGAAGAGCATACGTGAATTCTAACCCTTCTGGGTTGATTAGAATGAGCCCAGCCCCTGACCCTTCAAAGCTTGATGCCCCATCGGTAAAAACCTTCCAGGCTTCAAGGTCTGAGAGTTCAGTTGCAGCTGTGTTTACTTCAGTGATTGTTTGTTTTGGGACTTCTACAATGAAATCAGCCAAGACTTAGGCTTTGATGGCCTTTCTTGGAACATAGGTGATGTTGTGTTCACCTAGTTCCACTGCCCATTTGGCTAATCGTCCTAAATTTTCTGGTTTTTCAAGCACACTCTTAATGGGTTGGTCAGTGACCACTTGTATAGGGTGTACATGGAAATACCTTCGAAGACTTCTAGCCGTTTGGACTAGGGCTACAGCAAGTTTCTCCAAGGGAGGATACTTGATTTCTGCCAGTTTTAGAGTTTTGCTGAAGAAATAAACGGGTACCTGAACTTTGTCTCGTTCAATGGTGAGGACCGCACTTATTGCTTCTTCAGCAACCGAAAGGTATACAGAGATCAACTCTCCCGTTTCTGGGGTTGCAATGTCTGGGAGTGAAGTTAGGTGTTGCTTCATCAGGTTGAAAGCTTCCTCAGCCTCTTCAGTCCACTTGAAATCCTTTTTGTCAGAGCATCTTTTGAGTGTGTTGAAGAAGGGCAACGATCTTTCAGCCAATTTTGAGGTGAAACGCTTTAAGGATGCAAGCTTCCCGTTTAAGCTTTCAACCGCTTTTTGGTTTGGTGGCGGCTTGGTTTCAAGAACAGCTTTGACTTTATTTGGATTGGCCTTTATGCTTTGTTCTCCCACAATATGCCCCAGGAACTTTCCTTCTTCAAACCCAAACGAACATTTCTCGGGGTTAAGTTTCATGTTGACCTTCCTTAGGTTCTTGAAGGTCTCTTGGATGTTATCAAGCATTTGGTATTCCGTTTTGCTTTTGATTACCAAATCGTCGACATATGCTTCCATGTTTCTACCAATTTGACTGGAAAAAGCCATGTTAACTACGTGTTGGTAGGTTGCACCCGCGTTTTTGTGGCCAAAAGGCATCTTTTGGTAGCAAAAGATTCCTTTGTCCATGTGAAAGGCAGTTTTCTCCTCATCTTCTTCCTTCATGAGAATTTGATGGTAACCTTGTAAGCATCAAGAAAACACTTGAAAGGGTAACCGGTGAGGGAGTCAACCTTGAGAT